>VXAC01004589.1:187632-212719 GCA_013399225.1 Rhipidura dahli | reverse complement strand
TTTTTTTTTTTTTTTAACCTGCCTGGGTCAGCCAGCAAACCTTAAAGATCATCTCTTTGCACAGCTTCATCTGACAACCTCCTTGATTTCCTCTGTGCTGGTGCAGAACCCTGGGCTTAGCTTAGCCAAGTGTTGTCCATCAGCACGGCACAACACAGAGCTATAAAACACATGGGAATATCAGACACTGTCCTTCTGCCCTTTCCAGCTCAAAGCAAGCACTGGGGCATCTAAAACCAGAATTTCCCAGCCCCTGGCTGGAGCACAGAGTCCCCACAATCACATATCTTAATAACAGGTCTGACCCAGCACAGGAGTGCTCTGTGGCATGCACGTTATTGCTCCATCTGCCCTGGCTACAAACATTTATTATTCTCTGTGACACACGTTGTAAAATTGCACTGAGGGAGCCACGTCTAGTTAGTAATTTCCATTCAGATGAGCTGAAGGAATTAATGAATTTGGAAGATCTCAGATCTTTGGAGATAGGGACAGGCGATGGCACGCTTGAAAATAATCACCCTTAACTGTGCACAAGCTTGAAACCACCCTGCTAATCACAGGCAGCCAGAGAGCTTATCGGGGCAGAGGGAGAGCTCAAGCACCATTCAAACTCTCTAATAATGGTAAATGATTCCGCAAACGCACGTGTTCAGGGCTCGGACTGCTTCCAAAGCTAAGTGCTTATGAAAACTTGAAGTGCTCCACTGGTTTTAAATCACAGTGCAGGGGTGACTGATTTAAACTACCAGAGCACTTCTCTTTTCCTTGCATTTTCTTCTCCCCCCCCACCCCCCCCCTTTCTTTTTTTTTTTTTTTTTAATGAACGCTTCGATTTGGAAGCGAGTCAAACCCTTCAGTTTAGCGGTTCGAGACCATATTGAACCGATTTAGAAATATGTCAGAAAAAGAAACAGTAAATTACGGTTTAAAACCCTTTTGTTTCAGAGCGTTTAAGAAGCAGAGGCTGCAGCTAGAGCTGGGATGTATTAGCAGGGGCTGGAAGACAGCGCTGGCTGAAGGCATGGGCGCTTATCTGTTTGATCACATACCTACTGCAGGACAGATCTGCCCATGTGCTGCTCCCTGCCCTGCACCTTTGATGTGCTGACTTTTTTCTCTGATCCTCAGTGGCCTCTTGCTGCAACGGGAAAAATTCCTCCGTTGTAGGTGCAGTGCTAAAAAGGGCCTGAAATTCAAGTGCTGTGCATGGGAATGGAGAAGGGTGCAGTCCTCATTCAGGGTTTTTAGATGAGCAGTGTTGGAGTCTTGGCAGCCTCCAACACTGACAGCATCACAACCCGAAAGTGAAACTTTCTGGTGGATTCATAACTCTCAAAAGACAGAATAAAACTGAAGCAGACAGCATAAATAATGGAAAAGTGAATTAGACTTTAAAAATTCTGTCCTGTTTAATAATTCAGAATGATTATAACATGCTGAAAGGAACTTTTTTTTTTAATTACTTCTAGCCTGGCAATCTCCCATTAGTGCACACACATCTCCATCAAAAATCATCAGCTAACAAGAGCTGCATTAGTGTGAGACAAGTGGCAAAGCACATCCCTTTGGATGTTTATTCACACCAAGGACATGCCCTGCCCAGCCTTCCCACACCTACAAACATGCTCAGGACGGAGGAGATGCCACAGCCCCCGGGACCACAGCCCTGCCCTGGCTGCATAAAACATTCAAAATAAAACTCCCTGGGAGCCAGTCAGTGGAAGCTGCTCGTCACCCTGGCTGGGACAGGAGTGCAGTGGGAAGGAAGCCGAGCACACGGGCACAGGCAGGAGCTGAGGTTTCCCTCTCATGTCATGTGGCGAGGTTGAGGCGCTGATACAGCCACATCCAGTGGGGGAATTGAGGACATGGGAGCACTCCAGGCTGAGTGCTGAAGGCAATATCAGCAGAGCCTGAACGATGAGTCCTCCCTCCCTGAAATGATGGCAATCCTTGTTTAGTGACTCAGGCTGTGCACCATGCCTTAGGATGCTGTAGGTGGAGAGAGGTGTTGGCTGCTGCTGGCTCTGACTTGACAGTGGAGGCTGAAACACAGGCAGACCATCAGCATTCCCATCACCAAGAGCCACATTTTCCTCCTACCAAAGCAAGGAGTTCAGGTGGTGAGAGCAGGGAAGCATTGCCCGGGTGATGCCTTCCACGAGACGTGGAACCAAATGGCATGTGGGTGAGGAGCAAAGCTCGGGAGATGTCAGAAGGGAGGAGAGCAGATGGCAGGAGACGAGTGGTAGGTGTCATGATTGATAGCTAAGAGCTCTGGGTGGCTGAGTCCAGCTGAGTCACAAGCACTGGCACGGCTGGAGGCAACGGGGCAGCGGAGCAGCCGAGGAGTGCATGCCTGAGGAGCAGGAGAACATGCACAAAGGACTCTTTTGTACTGGGAGGTGAGCATGGCTCTGCTTGCACTGCTCAAACCTGTGGCCACAGGAGCCAGACTGTGCTCTGAGGCTGCAGCCAGGCTCATTTAGCATTTTGAGGGCCATAATTTACAAGCAAATATAAATACTGGCCACCCACAGAATATGCCCAGCTCCCGCGGCAAAGCTGGTGGGTGGGGAAGCACAGCCACCCCTCAGCCACTGCCTGCCCCGTGCCATCTGGCTTGCTGTTGCCAGGCCCGTGATGGCCATCTGCCTTGGGGCTGCCATGGAGAAAGTTAATTATATTTTTCTGTAGAGTCGCCACGGCAGCTGGAGTTGCCAACCCAGCATACGTGAATAAATCATGCCCAAATTCCATTGCCAGAACTCAAAGGGAAGCTGTTCCTGCATTAGCCATGCTTCAGCCCCACCACACCAGCAAGGACAAGGCTTTCCAAGTGTTTAGGAGCTACTGCTGCTGCTGTGTCATGCTTAGGCTTTGCCATGATGCCTCAGTGTGAGGGAAGCTCTCCTCTATCAGAGGATGTGTGATGGGGCAGCCTGCTTCAAATCCTGCCTGGACTTGCTGGAGGACAGGAGGAAACACCCCTTCACCTGATCCCCCAGTTCCCACATCCATCAAGAGAACACAGCCATTCCCACTTCCTTTGAAAAATGCCTCAAGCAGGAAAAAATAGGTAAGGACAAAGTGCAAGAAAAGCAGAGCTTTCTTTGGCTCTGCTAAAGCGCCTGTGAGACAGCGTAGCTGTGCAGGGGCACTGAACAAATTATTTTCCTTGCAAAACCTCACCTTTCTGTACCAACCAATATTCATTAACTACCTTCAGCTAATCACAACTCACAGACATCCTCACTACCACCAGTGGTACATTAGCACAGTCCTGAGCCCAAACCAAGCATCTTTCCTTTGGCTCCTGGCGGGTACGGAGGCAATGCCACACTCTCGCACCGAGGCCGTTCCAGGTTGGCATCCCTGCACTCACCATCCTGTGCTGTGCTGACATAACTCTGCATCTTTTCATTTTGCTTCATAGGTGAACCCCCCAGAGATCAGACCTTTCCTCCCCCGTGATTTTTGGGGCACCAAACATATTCTGACAGACACTCAAGTGTCCTGTTTTCATTTAGGTCTGGAGGAGGCTACGTTGTCCTCACACAAAAGAAGCATCAGGGCATGGATTAAACCCTCTCAAGAGATGGGAGTTTTCCAAACTGCCTCATAAAGGGAGCAGCACGTTGTGAGAGAGAAAGCTCCTTTGTTTTGGATAGCAGCTGTAATCTCCACATCAAGCACATGTTGGAATTCGTAAGTGGCCATTTAGCCATATTCTGACAGCAGAACAAGCAACCTCGGGGTGGCAGCCAGGCCTATTTATAGCGAGGAGGTTTGAGGTAATATCCTTACCTTGGATGCACTGTCTCCACTTAAGAGCCCAGCTTATGAGGGAAAGTGATGCCAGACAGGCAGCCAGCAAGGAAGGAAAAGAGTCACAGCTCACTCTGCCTGGCTTGCTCTGCAGCAGAGAAAATTACGCTTTACAGCAACAATAGAATTCTCTGAAAACTCAGTTTCCTCCCAGGTCTAACAAGGAAAGGAATGGCAGAAGATGAACAGCTGGAGAGATTCCTCAGGCCAAAACCTGCACAAGCTTATCAAGTTAATGTATCACTCTTGTCGCAGCACAGGAGCGTTGGGAAATCATGAGCTGCCCAGGAGGTCAGAGATCTGCCCACAAAATGTGCTGACCTTTTCCTTGTTGACGTTACTGATGACACCCAACGGCTTGGGAAAGCTCCTGGGACGCTCACTGGGTGTCATCATGAACCAGGGATGTCCCCCCGTGTTGCGTCAAGTATCGACGCCTCGACTCCTCTGAGGCCAAGGTGTTTGCTGGAGCTCAAGCAGTGCCAGCTTTGGTGTCCTGCACAGCTGGGGTAGCATCCAAGGCCAGCTGAAATCACAGGGCTGGTCTGAGAAACGTGGATTTTTCCAAAACAAACAGGAATCAGGAGCCCATGGAAAGCGTGAGGAGGGGAGAGGACACCAAGGTGGTGGTGAGATGCCTTTGGTTAGCAGAGGTCTTTGAAGGGCTGTGCTCAGAACAACAGGGTGTAGATAGGATAAATTCAAGGGTAAACTGGGGCTTGAAATAAGGCATGGTGGGATGAGATTCAGCTCACAGACAAAAAGAAAAAAATCTAAATATAGCCATTTCATTTAAATTTATTGCTGCACTACCTGTAGGTCAGCTACAGGTGCTGCCTAGAGAGGGATCCCACTGGCCCCAGTGGGTGGTTACCTTCAGATGAGATCTTATTCCAACACTGGCCCGCCCAGCACTGATTTTTCCAAAGGAAGGATGTTCCTTCATACTGACTGTTGAACCTTGAACCTTCAGGTCATACCTGTAACTAACCTGGTCTACTTCTGAAGCTCCTCCTCCACGGAAGCAAGATGCTTTCCCAGTCAGGGGACGAGTGTTTTATTCGTCAGGTAAGGAAAAGAGGACTATACACAGGAATTTATATTTATGTGAAAATCAGTTCTAACAGCAAAGTTGCTCTAAGAAGTTTTAAGAAGTTCCCAGCAGCAGGTGGGAATGGGGGGGAATACCTCTCTGAGACACCTTTGAGTCCTTGTTCTTTTCTGCAAGTTAAAGTTGCTGCTGCTGCTGCAGGGACAGCTGAAAAAATCCTGGTGTGGGAAAGCAGGAGAAGCTGGCAGGTATCCAGCACCAGCTTCTGCCATGGGGGGAGTGTCCTGCTTTCCAGCAGGTGTTTGACTTTTACAGCTCCTGCACCCAGCTCCTTTATCTTCCTGGGACATCTCCAGCTACTCCTTTACTGCCTGAATTAAACAGAAGCAGGGATTGAAGTGGGAGTATGCAGGTTTTCTAATGTGCACACAAAAAGCAACGGATTGAGGATAAAACCCACATGCATGTAAAAACCACACACGTGAAAATCCACACATATGTGGGCACACTACACTCATGTTGAGCTGCTAAAAATGGCCAGATTCCTAAGGCTGATATCATTAACAAGCCAAAAAAGTTAAAAGAAAGAATTTAAGGAAAATGTGACTGATAATTACAAGTTCAGTGAAGCATATTTTGCCTTTGCCCCAAAATGCCTATGCCCTACCTACAGGGTAATGTCTGCGTGCCCACCCAGAGAGTCAAACTTGGCACATTCAGAGGAAAGAAAAGCTTATTTTAACAATAAGTAAAAAGGAGGAGTCAGAAATTGTAGGTAATTGAAATATTGGTAAAAGAGGCCAAAGGACAAAGGGAAGAATTGTTCAGTGAGTACCTCTGTGCTGTACTGGTGAAACAGCCCAGTGACAGAGTCTTATTGTGTGTTGAAAATTAAATGCCTCCGCTGCACCAATACTTGTTGTGGTCATTAAGCAGCAAGTGACTCAAGCTAAATGGATAACTTGAACCCCAGGATTTTCACCAAGCTGCCTGAGGGCTGATAGTATTGGATTTCATTATTTCCAGAGTGTCTGCGAGCTACAATTGGAGTCTGTATCAATTCTAGCACAATAATAAACTGCTGATAAGTACATCAGTTCAAATGCACCAGATTAATAAAGACACTAATGTAGTCAATACCAATCAGCACTGGTTCATGGAAAGGAGATCCTGTCAAAGTAAACTTACCTTTTCCCTGTTGATAGGGACAACAGTGCTAATAGAGTTGGCACTTTATAAAGGTATCAGTAGCACGAGGTATTTTAAGCTGATTAAATCCACTTGGCATACGTAAAATCTGCTAAGAACAGGACATTTGATAGATCTCAAACTCTAATTGCAACAGGAGACAGTTCACTGAGCTCTTGTGCTTCTAGTGGTGCTTTGCAGAGTTATTTTGGCCTTATACTTCAGCCTCTTTTACTGATATTCTGCAGAAAAAATGTTACATTACTACTGATATTCTGCAGAAAAAATTGTTACTACTGTCTGCAAGCAATGGGGAAATCTGGGAGCTGCCAAAGAAAGAAGAGATTGGGGTAATGGGACCCTTGACTGGTTGCTGTGCTCATTGCAGACAATCAATATTTAATATATATTGTACATCCATCTTTTGAGGAATGAAGATTTTCTGTTCACATTTACTGCACAGCACGGCATCCCGGGAAGCAAAACTTTTAGAGAATGTCTTCCAGGGGTTTAGAGGGCAAATGGAAGAAGGGTTAATAAATGGGAGGGAGTCACAGGACAGGTGAAAGGATTTAAATATATATAGCTTGCACTGAAAGGCTTAAAGGGCCCTCAAGATGTAAAGAAAAGCAAGGAAATAGCTTTGGGGTGACTCTGGTAGGGCATCAAAAGATGACAGAAGGACATTCTGCTTACCTGACATGGGCAAAATAAGATTGGACATCAAAAAAAAATGAGATTGACAAATTTTTATTAGAAACAGTATTTATTTATTTATTTGTTTGTTTGTTTGTTTTTCCAGCAGTATGAACTGTCAAACCCAGGAACCAATTTCTAGGGTTTGCATTTGGTTTTCCATCTATAGAATTTTTTTATCACACTTTTTTCCTAAATTATATACATTTAAGTGATAAACCCAAGAATTACTTCCCCCAGGCCTTACAATGAATAACCTTAAATAAAATGTAAGCCTATTAGGTTTATATGCGCCCAGGATCCAAGAGATACCTAAAGGACCATGAGTTACCTGCTCTGCCTCTTAGACCTGGGATGGACATCCAGGATCAAAGAGCTCACCTGATGGAAAATTCACAGCTAAATCAGCTCTTCTGCAGGTCAGTCTTTATCTGCCAGGTCATGGACATTGTCTCCACTTCGTTTTGTCATTCTGCCTTTCAGGTTCTGCAGGATTTAACCGGATTTTGTGGTGTGCCTGAACCCCTGGATGTGCTCATCCAGACAGAAGAGTAGAGGAAATAAATCTGGAGTATTTCTGCAGTGTCCTCTAGTCTGGCTCTTCTGAGTCATCACTTAATGACATATTTAATCACATTAATGTTTTCCCTAGTCCTGGTGAGACTTACTTGTGTGCTTAACTTTATACTTTACCAGGTTGACCTACTATTTAATGTAAACCAGGTACAACCTGGAACTTCCTCCCTTGGAGCCCAGATAAATTTATCTCCTAATGCCTTAATGGTTACTGTGTCACATGCAAGAGCAGAACATGATAGCTGGATTTTTTTAATTAATTAGTGTGTCAAGCTTATTTTAAAAAGGAGAAACCCGAGCCTAAGTTTGCCTGTCAAGCAAAAAATACTATGGCTAGGTAGATTTTCCAAAGCATGAAATTCAAGAGGAGTTAGGTTTCCTTTTGTGCCTTTGAAGAGCTCTCCTTCATGTCCAAGAGCTTTGCCTTGGCTAAAATGCTCCAGGCACTTCCCCACAGCCATTCCTGGAATGTTTGGCTGTTTCCAGGAGGCCCCATGACCAAAGGACTCCCGTGCTGCCAAAATGTCACGGTGCTTATTGCAGCATCCCTAAGGTTCATCTCCATTTTTTTTTCCCTCCCATATTTAAAGACTCAGTCACAGAAATGCCTTTGGCTACACAGTGGGAAGCAGACCACAACATGATGACTCTGACCTATTTTTCTGCCACAGCACATGTCTGCTTGACAGCACTGCCTCAAGAGCCCTGGAGTTTTCCAGCCAGCTGGGCTCAGAGCAAGGACAGTGGATATTTGAAAGTGGACACTGAGAGTAGCCTTCCCAGCCTCGTTGGTCAGTCCCAAACAAGGTTTGAATACAAGCTACTGTGGTTTTGATTAGGTAAGCAGGGTCTGAGTACCTTGGACATGATAGCCACATGAAATATTTTCTCATTCTCAGCAGTGATTCCCACAAAGCTGCTTTGCTGCGGAAGGAAAGGGAAATTCTCCGTGTCACCAGAGCATCCCAGGATGCAAAGATGAGGGGGAACCTGCTGCAGCACCAGCTCAGAGGGTTTTGGTGTGAAGTTCAGCTGAATGGTAAAAAAATGAGATTTTAGATTTACTGGAAAAATGAATTATATTAAGTGGCTGACTGATTATGGGCAAATGATGGAAGAAAACTTACGTGAAAATGTAAAAATAAAGTCAGGAAATGTCTTATGAGCAACTTAGAATAGAATCATAGAATGGCTTGGGTTGGAAGTGACCTTAAAGATAATTTATTTTCAACCCCCTGCCATGGACAGGGACACCTTCCACTATTCCAGGTGGCTCCCAGCCCCATCCAGCCTGGCCTTGGACACTTCCAGGGATGGGGCAGCCACAATTTCTCTGAGCACCCTGTGCCAGGGTCTCCCCACCCTCACAGGGAAGAATTTATTCTAAATAGTCAATCTAAACCTACTTTCTTAGTTTTAATTTCTTCTTCTTCTGTGGCTAGCAAGGACTCATTTGCTTGGCAATCTCAATGAGCCTTGCCTGGTATATGTATCCTAAAACCTTCTATTGTCCTTCTGAGAGGGCATTTTCAATGTCAATGCTCCTTAAAACGTGAAAATTAACCTCCAAAACAACCTTCAAGATGAATCCAGATGCTCCTCAGGCAGCACATCCACCCTGTTCTTCCATCCATGTTCTTTCTCCCTTTTTCCTTTCATCCTTTGCCCTTATGGAAACTGAAGTGCAAAATCCAGCCTGGAAGCACAAGAACCACATTTTGCCATCTTGCTTTAATTGAATCCCCAATTCCTCTACAGAGAGCCCAACCAGCTTCAGTGAAGCCATGTGTCAAGCAAGACATACCCACAAGCTGGGACTTCCAGAGCACACTCTGTCCTGAGGAGTTTCCAGCCAGGACAGAGGAGAGCAAGGAGTGAGATGAAGTGCAGCAAAGGCTGATTCGTTCAGTGAACACTCATGTATCATGTATATTTTATTATTCCCGCTTTGTAGGACTCTCTTAGGATTTCCTGGGGAAAAAAAAATTATGCAGCATATGAACATCCTGGGCTTGTCAGGCTGCTGAAAATGCTCTGTATGGATGGGCTGAGCACACAGAACATCTGTGGCTGGGGCAGGCTGAAATCCCAGGCAAGTGTCTGACATCCCAAACACACGGAGCCTTGATCTCTGCTCAGAGACACGGGGGCTGGCTGAGAAAACCTGGGGAAATATTAACTTCTCCCATTCCTCTCTCCTTTTTATTTCCTTACTTTGATGTTTTATAAGGAACCAAGGCATCAGTTTTTAAGGATTGCTGGTGGGGGAAGGGAGTTCATTGTGACTGGCCATAGCTCCAGCAAGGCTTCAGGCATTAGGAGCCATAGCTGACCTGATGTTTGCCTAAATGTGATGCTAATTTAGTTGCTTATTTTCACTTTAATATGGGTTTTTTAGACTTCAGGGACCTTCTTTAACTCCAGTCAGAGGATTTGGCTGTGGCTGCAGCAGGAAACCAAGCAGGGCCAGATTGACCCAGACCCACGGGGCCTTAGAGATAAATACAAGAACACGGCTCATATCCAGAGTTACCTCCTCCCCGACCCTTCAAAACATCCCACAGAGTGGTCTTGCCTATGAGCTCGCACCCCCTGGCCCTTGCAATGCCCTGAGCTGTGCCCCCATGGGAGCCTGAGCATGGCCCAAAAGCGATGCCAGGGAATGAGCAACTCCTTGGTGCTCTTGGGAGGGCGTTTGATCCCGTGCCCAGGCTCTGGGGAGGTACCAGAGCATTCAGACCACCTACTGCCAAGCCTCATTCAAGTGCTGCCATCACCTCCCTCCACGAGGCCTGGGAGGAAGCAGGAACCAATCTGCCAGCGCCAGGTAGCAGGAGCCCCTTTGATGTCTGCAGAGAAGGTGCCCCAGTGATGACACATGTAGGCAGCCTGGATGTGACCTGAGTTCATCTATCATCAGCCTCTCCTGATAAGCCATATCTGGGACAGGGAAGTGTTATTGCCCTGTTTATACCTGATGGAGATCACCTGGGAAGGCAGACAAAGCTATCCCACATGTCTCTCCAGCTTCCTGCCTCCCCTGGGCTGCACCGGGTGGGTTCGGTCCCGCTCTGCTCCCCTTTGCAGCTTAATCTGGGGGTGCACATCAGCGACTTTGCCCTGCCAAGATGATGGGAACATTCTGCCCTGAGGCTCACTCTTCTATTTCTTTGTGGTATTTTTTATGGAGAATATTTATTAATATGCCACCACTGCCTCTATTGTGTTTTGGAGTGGGGAGACAGATGTTTTGTTTTCATTTTCAGTTAGACACGAAGACTCAGCATTAAAAGCTTCAAACTTTTCATCTCTGATGCCAGAGGAGCACAGAGGGGTGTTATTCAGAGCCAGGCTGGCTAGGAAGCCTTGGGAATACATGCAGCTATTTCAATACTTAGTGAAGCAACTTCCAGATAACAAGGAGAATTTCTTTACCAGACCCTAAGCTATGTTTTCCATCTGACCTCTGAGAAAACAGAACCTTTTATTTCTAGGTTTTTTTCTTTGACTTTTTAAGGGTTCTGTCTAGGAGGATGTGCAGTGTAGAACTAGCGTGCATGGCTTCTAATGATGCCAGTGTTATAGATTAGGTTTTAGGGCCCCTCATTTAATGACAAAATAGGGGTTCAACCTGCTGCTGTAGCCCCATTTACCCTGCCCATTTGCACCCTGGTGCAGCTGCAGAGTGTGGTTGTTGATGTGTTAACAAGGTACTGCCTATTTGGATGATATCTGTTCTTTTACTGCCTTTTTTTTTTTTGCGCTTCACAAGATCTTGGGAACTTTATGTTTTATTGATGATTTTTTTTGGCCTTTCTGAATGCGGAAGAAAGCTCCTTAACCTACCAGGGAGCTGTCTGCAGACTCAAAAATGAGGAGGCAAGAGGAGAACTTAAAAGTTGGAGATTTTCCTTGAACAACTTGTGATTCTTAAGTCAATCTTTTCCTTTCAGAGGGGCTCACGAGGCTGAGATCTGACACAACCACAGGTGGATTTTGCTTTCAGTGAAGAAGATATAAGGCATAAACTGAGTACCTGCAAGGGGGTGATCTGGTCCCAGCTCTCAGCCTCACTGCCGAGGAGAGGGACAGGAAAACTCAGTTCTGGCTCATTATGAACTTGATGGTATCTGCCTTGTAAGTTACTAAACCCATTTTGTTCGTTTTGCAACACATCAATTTTATGGCTGAGGTTGAAGTATTTACTTGTCCTTGGGGTTTGCAGTTGTTGAGATACAGGATGGAAAAGCAGCCTGTATGTAAAATGTGGCTGAACTCTGCTATCCATTCAACAGAGAGTCAATAGTTCAGGAGTTAATTCATGAGAAGAAGGGAGTAAAAACACACCAAGGTCAGGATCTCATGACCCACAGGCTGTCTATAGCTCCATCTGAAAGACCTTGTAATAAATAGGTATGTGGCTTGGAAAATGCATGATATTGTGGTTAAGTGAGGCATTTCACAAGTTTTGTAACATCACACTGCTGGCAGACCTTCTCATGTGCATATCATATTCATATCAGAGCATTCTGCAGGATGGGAAATGCTAGAGTGATGAAGGTTTTAAATCTCATGGCACACAAATTGATACGCCAGAAAAATATTTACAAGCTGGTGAGTGTCCCGTAAGCTCACGCCAAAGATTTTTCCCATCAGGAGCTGTGCTGATTTACACCAGAGCTCTGGTCCTTTCTGTACCATATCCCAGGAGCCAGGGAGTGCCAAGCCCAGGGAGTTTCTCCCCGTTAGCCACTTGCTGCTCCTCCTCACAGCACCGTGAGATTTGTGTAGTGTCAGCACTGACAGCCCATTTCCTGCCTTCCCCTCAGCTCATCGCTGTTGTGGTGCAGATAAGGTTCAGGTTTCCAGCTCTGCAGATCCCAGAGTGCAACAGGCCCACCTCCAAGCATGATTTCAAGGCATCCTCCTTCCCACCTTGCCTATGAGACACCAAACTGCCCCAGCCCAGGAGCGAAGGCTGTAGAGAGCAACCACCTCTGTAGTGGAACATGGACCTGCTGAGGCTCATGGGCTGTGTGCTTCCTGCCTGTCCAGCTGGCCCTTAGCCTGGAGGTCTTGGGATTCCAGGCACCAGCCTTGCTCCAGCCCATCACTTGCAAGCTGGAAGGGACTGGACATAGTCTAAGAGCTGGGACACCTTTGCAGTGTGGACAATGGGTTTGATCCTTAAAAGCTGCTGTGGTGGCAACCAAGGGGCTCCTGGTGTGGTCACACCTGGACAGAGCCTCTCTGCCATCTCTGAACTGGATCCACTCTTCTAACTGGCCCCAGGAGATGACCAAGCTTCAAAAAAGAAAAGGAAGGGAATGGAAGACCAGGTTTCCAAAATCTGGGTTCTTGAACAAGAAGGGAACTGGGGCTGCCATGGCAGAGGAGGTGACAGGGAGCAGGCAGGATGGGAGGGAAGGCTGCTCTCAGCCACCACTGCCTCAAGCACTTGTTCCATGCTTCCTGAGGCTGCCACCAGCATCTTGTGTGAACTGGGGGAAAATCACAGACTTTCTCTTCCTGTAGTGCAGGATGAGGCTTTTTAACTTCCCTTCAGACCTGCCCTCTTTGTTTGCAGCGTGAGACAGATGTGGCAGAGTGTCTCGTGCTGCGTGCAAGTGCACAGCTCCCGGCAGTGCCAGCTCCCTTCGGGGGACCAGAGGTGCTGCTGGAGAATTAATCCACAGGAATATTTGCACCCCAGCCCTCAACATAGCCTGTGCCCATGGAGGGCCCCTCCTCTTCCACTTGCAGGTTTTCCTTGCAGCAATTTGAAAAGCGAGGGGGTAGGAGGAGGGAGGGAGGGAGGGATCATTAATGGAACAAATGCTCCAAAAAGTGGTTCCAAAAACATTTCCATCTTCCGGCAGAATAGCAGCTGTGGCATGTCCTACGCTGTGTTCGGAGTAATGGTCACCAGCTGTGTGAGGAGCTGCTTTTTTATTGACCAGAGCATTGCCTTGGGGCTGCAATGGATACCAAACACCTCCAGCTCCAAGTCTGGCAGGTGCCCGGAGCTGGTCATGCCTCCCTTGCGCTTTGCCAAGGAACTCCTGGAGCTGAGTTTTCCCCATGCCACCCCTCTGCCCACGCTGCCCTCCAGCCCCACTCAGGGTGGGAGAACTGGTGCTGAGCTCTCCTTGCCCAATGCTCCCCAAAGCCAAACGCACACCAGTCCTAAAGCCGCAGTAATTAAAGGACATTTAATGAGGTAATACCCAAGATAAATCATGTGGCAATAATAATTTAAAAATAATAAAAGCTAAGGCTTTTATTTCAAGAAGATCTTTTGAGGAGGGGGGCTGGATATAATCTTTTTGAGTGCTCTATTATAGGCTCTGAGTTATAAATAAATCCATATTTTAACATCTGGGATTCATAACATCTTGCTGACAGTCAAATCTCATAAAAGATGTGGTGACTTCTACAGATGTGGGAAACCTCATTCAATGAGCTGCATAACAAAGGAAATCTAGTTCTTTTTCATTATTTACTGTTAAATCTGTGTCTCTCTGGCTCCAGAGAGGGAGCAAAGCTGTGGGGTCACCCGTGCTCAAACGCACCCTGGCTAGGAAGCTAAAGAGCAACAGCATGGCCTGAAAGCCCGGGGTGAAACCAGCACTCTGTGCATCGTGGGCTGCCTGCAAAGGATGGGATTTTGATCCCTCCCTGATGCTCCAGGCTGGGTGTTCACACAGTAACAAGCTGGCAAATGGTGGGGGATGAGAAGGTAAGCACTGCTTGGGCATCAAAGGCACTAAGATTGGCATGAATCCCTTCAGTCTCAGCATGGGATTTTAACAGCGTGAAACAGGGGAAAGGAAAGGAAGAGAAAAGGCAGGAGACCCCATCTCCCCATCTCCAAACCCTCCTGAGCAACCGACTCCTCAGTGAGGATGTAACTAATCAAGGCTACAGCTCCAACACTTTACAGTTAGCTGCAATTCCAAAGGAAGGAGGGGGAAATGCTGAAGTATCTTCCAGCAAAACTTACTAACAGCAACCATATCCCCACAAACTACACCCAACACTTGCACTGTCACGGGTGTCATGGTGAACGGGAATCTCCTTTCTGCTGGGTAAACCCAAAGAAAGTAAACAGTTTATTATGGTCACGTTTAATTTGGGCTTAGACAAAGCTGGAGCACTGCAGCCTATGTTTAATGCATTTGTGGTGGTGGGGATTTGTTTGTTTTTTTTTTTTTTCCCTCCCCAAATAGCTCACTATTGATTTTCCTCTCAACAAGTGCTCTTGTTCTGACAATCCGTCTCACTCTCTGTGTTCAGGCTAAGAGGTTGTAATCGCCACACCAGCAATACCTGAATCCTCTGGCCATAGGCATGGTTATGTTTTCACTAAAATAGGATTATGACCTATTAATCAATAAAGATGAAGTGGGTGAGCTGAGCTGTGACAAAGATGTGGTTATTTTGCAGGGCTCTGGAGAAGCAGGCAGGTGCCAGGCATGAAAGAAAACAGCATCTCAGCAGCCTCATCCTGGGTTTTCTGTGCCCAACAGGAACAGGTGGTGCACAAAAAAGAGTCACACAAAAAGCTGCTGTTTGTCTTTAAGTGACCAGAGTGCTCCTTGGTCGGGACCCACACAGGAGAAGATGCTTCCCTGCTTTTCTCAGTGCCAAATCTCAAAGCACTTTAGAGCAGAGAACAGAAATCTCTGTATTTGACAGAAGGGGAAACTGAGGCAGGAAAGGGGGTGGGATTTGTTGGTGAGCCTATAGGAAATGGGAGCCAGGGCTGGATAACAGAAAATAGGCTTTGTGAGTTTAGTGAGTCCAGCCCAGCTGGCTGCATTGTGTGACTTGCACTAAGGGGCTGGCAGGACTCTAGAGCTGAGCTAAAGCACTGGAACTACAAACTTCCAAATTTTCAAATACTTGGATAGCCTATAAAAATAATTTTAAGCTCCTAATCCCTCCCTGTCAAATGGTATCATTTTTTTTCCTTCTTTTTGGTTTCAACCTTCCTTCTCTTTTGGTTTTGCTAAAGCAGCCTCAGCTCTGACATCATCTGAGAATTTCATTTAACAAATTGTTTTGAATCATTTGTGCTGGTTCTGGCGACTCTGCCAATGGAAACATCCCCTGCAGCAAGTGATTTTAAACCTTGAATATGATTTTTTTCCTCCTCCTGTAGCTACATTTGGAGCAATACTGTTCCCTTGACTTCTGGCCAAATGACCCAGAGGAAGGGGTCGCTCTGGGATGTCAGGAGAACACGGTTTGCACAGGCTGGGAGAGCCCATCTCATGACAGGGCAGGTTCCACCCATGTCCCTGTTCCCTCTGAGTCCTCCTGGGTGGGTAAGAGGAGGATGAGGATGGGCTGAGGGAATGTTTGGGCATTTTGGGGGCTGCAGCAAAAAGTGATGGTGGGACTCAAAACTGGTAAAGGGAGAGGGCACAGCTGGGAGTGAAAGCTGTGACCAAACCACACTCAGTACCCACCAATATTCTGTTTTATTATTATGGCAGTGTTTGCATGTTCTGCTAACCAACACTGCTCCAGAAAGTGATGTTCTTGTACTGGGCTCTCCTTTATCCTCTTTTTAATGGTCACGGAAGTAGGGGCATCATGTCCAGGAGCCAAACAAAGCAGTGATGCAGGTTCCCATCCTGAAGGCCACATTTAATGCTCAACAGCCTTCAGATATCAAAAACAAGCAAAAACCCCCATTCTGGCCCTCAGGTATCCCTGATGCACTACAGCCAGATGTCCTCCTTGTCATGACACACGGCACTTGAGGTGGCCTTTAGGAAGCAAGAATGTCCTTTACAGATCCTTGACCCTCCACAATGTGTCTCTGACCTACCAAACACAAAAGGCACATATTAAAAGCCTCTTCTTAAAGATCAGGACTGGGGGAATGAAGTTATAGGTTATTTCCAAACAAAATTGTCCCTGAGTTCGTCTGCGCCCCAGAGCCACCCCATGAAACCTTTGGGTGAGGCACCTCTGTTCCAACAGCAAAAGAGACTCCAAAAGGGGAGATGTGGGAGATTTTATGGCACCACTGTGGCTCCAGTGATATTATTTGAAGTGAATGCAAACACACTCAGGCTTATAATAAGAGGGTGTAATAGATAGTAAGTGCAAATGACTCATTCACTGAGATTTGCCAGGATTAGACAGCAGCAGAAGGACAACAGCTGTGTAAAATGGACTTTAAAAAATAATCTTCTAATAAGATTTTAATAAACCTGTTAGTAAATTATAATGCTTGACTTCAAGAACTATTTCTCCCCTGCAGTGTTTCTCTGTGGTGTTCTCCAGTGTGCATGACACAACCCTGCCTGCACCCTGGGCAGGGCAGGGATTCCTCAGGTCCATGGATGAACAGAAAATCACACCTGTGGGGAGAAGCTGAGCCCTGAAAAGCTACTTCAGGCCCCCTGCAATATTAACTTTCTGAATGAAACTCGACCTCCATTTTTATACTATTCTTGCCATCTTTTTCTTTCTGTTGCCTTGAGTGGATTAATTTAAAAAATAAAATAAATAGAGTGTTATGAAAGAAAAAGCCTGCTCTTTTCATTGCTCTCCAGACTGCATGTAGCCAATGCTGTCTTACCAAAGCCTTCCCCTAAATCCCATGTCTGGACATGCATGTGCACATTGCCCATGCAGGGAAACTGCCACAGTTTTGCTCCTTTTCTCTGTCTCCTGGGGTCAGGTCATTACGTGGCAATCTTGGCTTTTGCTTGGAGGAGAGCACTCGTTTTTGCAGCTGCCACAGTTTAGAAGAAAATCCTGTATGTGCAAATGTTTGGGAACTCAAAAACCAGAATGGAAACTAAATGGAATCAGGCTTATTTCCCCTCCTTAATCCTCTCTGAGTTGCAGCATGGCTGGGTTTAAGCTGGACTGGCCAAGCTGCTCCTATTTCCTATGAGTTTGTGGGTATTTCAGTTTCAACAGAGCAGTGCTCATTTCTCCCTCTGCCTCTTTTTAAGTGAGGTGTCAGTCATTTATCCTGTTGTCTTACAGAGATTTCTACCAACCACAGATGTCACCACAATGTACACGTTGTGTTAATAAGTGTGTCTGTAAATGTGCATAACCTACATCTTCATTTCTACTCTTTGGGGAAAGTTAAGAGGCAGAAGCATAAATGCAGCTTCTCAGTTTTACAGGATGACTGGGGAAAATAACCTTCATGTGGGGTGAGATGCATCAAACCCCAAATCACCCATCATTGGGGGCAGGTGATGTGGTGAGGTTGTTTGGCTCCCTAAGACCTTTGCAGCGTTAATGGGGTGCTGTATGAGTCAGGTTTTGTCCTCCAGGACTGTTGGCCCTGCAGATTTAGGAGAGGTACATACCCCTGATGGAGTGTTCCATAAAAGTGAGATGCCCCTTCATGGGCATGAGGCCAACTCAGCCCAGCACTGCCCCCCAGACGAGACCTGGGTCTCACTTTCACCACCACCAGCATGTTTGCCACCCCTTTCGTGGGCTTTAACTTACAGCAAGGAGTGCAGGGGCTCTGACAGAGCAGCCCCAGCGAGGCAGGAGGTCCCCCTGTGCCCCACTTTCTGCCCTTCGCACCCCACATGAGGCCACAGGGGTGCTGAGATGGTGGGGCCACAGCCCCATTCCACACCGGGGGCACAGCCCCATTCCACACCGGGGGCACAGCCCCATTCCAGGCTGGTTCTGCAGCAGGAATCTCCCCCTGCAGACTCAGCAGCAGGCTGCTGAGGGCTGTGTAACCTTTCAGAGCTGAACAGCATCTCGAGGCAAGCGCAGCCTGCCAAGGGACCAGGATTTGCAGGGAAGCTGAAGAGGAGAAACCCAGCTCAGACACAAATCACTTTAGCAAAACTGATGCAAGAGGCTCCTGGCTGCAGGTGGGAGGAGAGGTGGATGCTCCCAGGTCCTCTGAGGTCAGGCCTCCAGGGTTTGAAGGTCATCTGTTTTGTCTGGCAGTGAAATTACCAAAGGCTCAATATTTTGCCATAAGCCATTCAGTGGGGGTTTTCCCTTGCAGCTTCCACCTCACAGGGTGGTGCTTGTCCTGCCTGAATACCTGTGTTCAGTAGGTGCCTGCAGAGAAGGTTTAAGATTCCTACAGAAACCCCTGAGCTGCTGCATGGGGTGATGCAGAGTCCCTGTTTCTGGAGCTTTTCCTCTGCACTGATATCAGAGCAGCCTGGCAAGAGCTGGCTTAGGCTCAGCCTCAAACCCTTGGGCCTGTGCCCATCCTGTGCCTCAGTTTCCCCTGGTAAAACTGGGGGGTAAGAGCCAGGATCTCCTTCCCAGGGAACAATGAGGGTGGCTCAGTTACACTGGGAGCACCAATACCCCTGGACATGGCAGCTCTGTCAGTGGCTTTGCTGGGAGTTAAAGAGCTTCACAGCAGATGAGGATTTGGCTCAGAACTCCCAACATTGACCACAAGGCCTTTGGGAGCACGACCTGCCACCAAACCCATGCAGAACATGCAAAGACAAATAATAATTAGCTCTCTGTACCTAATTCCACACAGTTGCTCTTTTTCAGGGCAAGTTTTTCATGCCACCAGGATCTGACTCTAAAACACAGTGATCCTGGGTGTCCTGCAAGTGTC
The DNA here is from genome assembly GCA_013399225.1 of Rhipidura dahli. NCBI lineage: Eukaryota > Metazoa > Chordata > Aves > Passeriformes > Rhipiduridae > Rhipidura > Rhipidura dahli. Next base: position 193,781 of record VXAC01004589.1, on the reverse strand, counting down.
AGAAGGATAATGACAGCTCACAGGTAAAACCAGCACACAAAAGTGGGCCTGGTGCCCTTCTGGCAGGTTCCATTTTTAAGTAAGTACCATCATCTAGAGCTCTGTCACTGAGGAGAAAGCACCGAAGCAACACCTGTAGCCACTGTGGCCACCAAACACTGCTCCAGCCCTTGGTGACACAGGAGGAGCATTTTTTTTAGCTGGGAGATTGGCTGTGATTTCTGTCAATCAAATAAAATACAAAGAGATGCACACACACCTACCTGGGTATATGTAATTTTCACATGTATTTTACTGCTGTTTCAGTCCAGCTCAAGCATCCTAAGAGCTGCTCAGGGGAAGCGGTGCCCCATACTGTGGGCTTGTGAAAACCTCTGTTAGAGGAGAAAATTGAGCTTTAGTCATACTGTTATTTTTAATGGATTTGGATCCTGACTTCTCTGCTCTGAAACTCCTTACTCTGAAGGAGCCACTGCAGCCCTCTCCTGTGCTGGAGACCTCACCCCAGCACTCATGGGGGCAGGTGTGCAGCACCCCAGATGTTCCCATTCACAGTCCAGCCCATTTGCTCTGACTTTGCATCAAAATAGGATCACGCTGAGATTCCGGATTCAACTCATCAGCCTCTGCTGGAGGCAGGGGGGTAGTAACTTTTTCAGACAGGTCAGGTATTTCCTCCAGAGCTCGTCTGTCACATCACTGCAAATATGTCTGCTCTGGATGGTTTTTGCTGGTTAAGAACAGGGTGTGGTGAAGGTTTAGGGTGCTTCTTGCAAGGAGGGCAGCCGCTGGTGGAGCCCTGCAGACAAAAGCCAGACACAGCGAGACTGGAGTTGTGATGTTGCCACTGTGAGCCACCAAAGTGACAGGCAGGGGTGTACCAAAGCTCACAGGGAGACACTGGCAAGGGTAGGAAATGAATCCCCAGCAGTGTCTGGCTAATCCCACCATCCCACCCAGCTCAGGGTCTAGAGCAGCTTCACTGCAAAGTGACAAAAAGACAAAAAAAAAAAAAGCTTTTTCTCTCTAAATGCTGTCACCAGCCAGCCCAGCAGAAAGTGAAATAACCCCCTCGCCCAGTCTCCCCCATAGTTTACAATAAAGAGCCTTTTGTTGCAATTTAATTTGCGAACCTTCTCTTCTCCACCATTCTCATGTGCCACGGTTCCGGAGACTCATATAAGTATTTTTACAAGAAACGCTTTCAGACAAATAAGTCTGGGGAGGTTTGTGATTTCTATTACCTCATGGCGACTCCTTTGATAGACAGCAGCACACCTTGGGAGAATTAGAGAGCATAAAGTAATGGAGGTTTTTGTCCTCTCAAGACAGAGCTGCGAGTGCTACCTGGCACACGGCCAACACCACCAATTACCAACCTGGAGCAGGAGACAGGTCCTAGTGCTGAAAAACTGCAGTTTTCCAACAGGCCTGGTAATGATGGAGCTGTGCTGTGAGCTACCATTTCCTCCTGAGCCTGTTAGGCATCCAGGATTGTGCAGGCTTTGGGCCACCTCCATGTTTAGGGACAGCTGTTGTCCTTTGGGGGGAAAAGGATGGAGGTTGTGTTGCTTCCTCTTGCCTTTGCTGCCACTCACAACTCTTCCCTGGCTTATTTTTACAGAAGCCCTTTCTGCCAGGAGACAGAACAGTCGAGCATAAAGAAGCAATTTCGGAGGCACTGTCATTGGCAATTATGCTTGAAAGCCAGAGATTTAATTATTGTGTGAGAGAGATACCCTTGAAAGAGAAATTGCAGCGGTCCCATCACTCGAGAGGTTTCAGCGCTGAAACAGACGACTCATGAAATGTCAAGGAGTGAAAAACGCAGCACTCCTGTGCTTCCCACCTCCAAACCCTGGTGTGAGGCTTTCTGATGGCACCAAAGTCAATTGGGAGCTGGGTTAATTGAGGACACAGGTGCCCCACTTGAATCCAGCTGTCTGCATAAGGTGGGGTTTTATTTTCCTTGCCCGCTATCCATCGCCGGTGAGCGGCTGGAGAGACATGGCACTTTCACAATTCCCACTTCATGCCTGCATTTTAAATTAACACCTATTGGCTCAGGGGGACAGTTTTTGTGTGTTTGTTGGGAATCTAACAATTGTTATCAGCGCTCACCTGCAAACAGGTCACATTCTGCATCCCCTCTCAAGCTCACAGGGTGCCTGTGGATGTAGGAGAGCACTGAATTACCCTATCCCGATCTCTACCAAGGACTGACAGCATGACAAAAGCACGTTCTGGTAAATGCATAAATAATTACCCAGCAGGTCCATAACAGGACGGCACACAGGGCTTTAAATCCTATAGATGTGACTGTCTTAGAGCATCAGTTCAAAACAGGAGCAACTTTGCAGAAGATGGTGGAGCTGTGTTGGTCTGAAATCAACGAGGACCGGGGTCAGGCAGCGAGCTGGGGACAAACAGGGTGATGCTGGACATCTGACTGCTCAAGCTCGGTTGGTTTAGCCATGGTTTCTTTTCCCATGTCCCTGAGATGTCACTCTGAGACGGGTTGTTACAGTACCCAGCAACACAACCACAGCCAGATACAGCTGATAAGCCTTTTTAGAACTGCAGCAGGGATGTGACATAAAACTAGGGAAAAAAATCCGATCTCCAAGCCCAGATACTCCTGACTTATCCATCCTTAAGCACCAAGAGGCTTTTAACCCCGGGCAAAGCGCTTCTCCCGCTGCAAGGCAAGCACAAAACCGGCAGCGAGGAGCTTGTCATCCCGAGCTTGTCCAACTCACACCTCTTATCTCGCTGCTCGCGTATCGCGCCGGCTCCTCCCCCGGTCCTTTCCCGCTGGGCTCCCCGCTCCCCGCGCTCGCTCCGCGGCCGCAGCTCCGTGCCAGGGCACTTATCCCCGCCGCGGCCGCTCTGCAGGGAATTTCCTCCCGCCGGAGCAGCGCTCGCGTGGCGCCCAGCCAGGGAAACCGGCTCCAGGCCGTGCTGCCAGCAGCCTTTGCCAAAGCAGAGAGGGCTTTCCTGGGCGCAGGGGCTGCGAGCTGCTTCGGCTTCGCAGGGAAAGGAGGATGCTCCTCGAGCGGTGAAAGAGCCGCGTTAAAAACCTCACCAGCCTGGCTCGGGGTAAAGAGAAACAGAATTTTGCTTCTCTCTCTCTTTTTTTTTTTTTTTTTTCTCTCTCTCTTTCTCATGAATTTATTTGTTGGAGGAATGAGGCTCAGAGAAGAAACAACAAAATACATGTTGAGTCAAACTGAGATACTTCCTTTAACCTACACAGGAAAACATCTTAGATTGGTTGAGAGCTATTTGTCCTCCTGTGTAAACTTCCCGTTATTGAGGCAGTAGTGCTTCTAGGTTGATTTTAAAAAAATAAATTTTAAATTGCCTCTTTAAAAATAAGTTTTGTTTCAGCTCCCCCTTCTCTTTCACACACACACAGCTATGGGCAGTGTGGAGGCAGAATTGTTCATCGCCCGACTGAATCACTAAATAATTTCTGCCCTGTGTGGGACTCTTATCTCACAGTGGCTTTACTTTCATTAAAACTATTAGAAGCAAAAGAGAGAATGTGTAACCTGGGGGTTGCTGGCAGCCTTTCCGGCTGTTTTCCAGGATATCCCCTTTCCCCCATACCCTGGGTCTCACTGCCAAACTCAGCTCGGGGAGGGCAGCAAGTGACCCCCCCCTTCATCCCATCGTGTAGAGGCAGGTGATATTATACCCTGATCCAGTCCCATCGGAGCTCTCTGGACCCCCAGGGGCTGTGTGGTGACCCCTCCCTGGCGCCAGGACCCGTTCTAGGCTCAGCCCAGGGGGACTGCTGGGCTGGCAGGGAGGGTGCAGCCTGTGAGGCAGAGGAAGCGAGGAGCCAGTGTACAACCTGAACTTGGTCACCCTCGACCCAAAGCCCGAAGAGGAAAGCCTGCATGCATGACACCTTCCTGTTAGGAAGTATTAATCACGGCCATGTCCAAACATGGTAAGTGAAACCTCAGGGAAACCGCTCCTTCTGCGATCGAGGGCTGTGCTCTGGGATATTCAGGAAGGCCCTTGTGCCTCAAAGACAGGACCCACCCGTCATCAGGGCACCACCCTGAATTATGGATTACCTCCCTGACATTTGCATATTTGAAGCAAAATCTGAGGTCATCCTGCCCGTGCCTCTGTACCTAGCTGTTGTTTCATGGGCTCAGCAGGGAGACACGGGGTGAGCCAGGCAGAGCAGTGAAGCACCTGGAGAGGAGAAGAATCAACCACGCACAGCGGGAGAATCAGCTTGAGGATGTTCTCAGCTCACCATCGCCCTTGCAGGGTGTTGTTGGGGTGACCAGTAGGGATGTCATGCCCACAGGAATCACTGACACACAAAGGGGCAAGGCCAGAACTAAAATCCTGTTGGGACCGCTTCCCCTGAGACACCTGTGTCACAAAAAAATAATGAAAAAGACCATGAGAAGCATCCCAAGAGGTTTACAAGTAAAATAATGTTCCTGGAAAGAAGTGTCAGCACTCTGGCTTGCAGCACTGTGTGGGCAGCCTCTGGGAGCTAAGGAGCCCACAATGGAGCATGGGAATAATCCCACACACCCCAATCCAGCCTCATCCACCTTCTTAGGCAAGGCAAATCCAACCTGACTCCCAGCTCTGGATCTCAACCACCAGGGGCCAAAACCCTTTTTGGGGCCAATTCTTCCTTGTGGGCAAAGCCCTGCTTTTAGACCTCAACCCATACTGGAGGTCAAGCTTCTCCTGTGGAACTCAGATACATTAGAGGGCTCAAATTCCTTGTGGGGGCCACATCCTGCTTGTGGGACCCCTAATCTCTGTGGGACCAACCATCCTGTGAGGCTTAAATTTATTCCAGGCTCCAAGCCTTGCTCATGGGTCCCAAATTACCTGTGGTGTCCAAATCTGCTCTGGGATCCAAGCCTTGCCTGTGGGTCCCTGTCCATCTGTGGGGTCCAAATGTTTTCCAGGGGCCAAGTCTGCTTGTGGGTCCCAGACCACTGTGGGATTCAAAGCCCCTGTGATGCCCAAAATCTGTTCAGGGATCTGAGTTTTGCCTGTGAGTCCCCAGCCCCTTGTGGGCTTGCAGCCCCTTGAAACAGCCACAGCCATGCTGGGATCCAAGTTGTGCCTGTGGGTCCCAAATCCCAGGCAGAGACCCAAACCACTTGTGGGGCCCAAATCCCTTTCAGACCCCAAACCTAGCTGTTGGTCCCAAGCTCCCCATGGGACTCAAATCTGTTTGGAGTCCTTGCTGTGGGTTGCCAAACCTTTGCATGGCTCAAACCCTCTGTGGGACCCAAATGTGCATCAGGGTCCAGGTTTTGACTGTGGGCTCCAAACCCCTTGCAGCACCCATTCCCCTTTCAGGGTTCACACCTACTTCAGGTTCCCAAGCCCCTGTGGTATATAAATACATTCTGGAGTCCAAGTTCTGCCCATGGGTCCCAAATCCCAAACTTTTGCAGGGACCCTAATGCTCTGAAAGGTCCAAATATCTTCCAGGTTCCAAGCCTGACTGGGGATCCCCAGCCCCCTGTGATGCCTGTATCCATTTTGGGGTCCAACCTTTGCCATGTAGGTGTTCAACCCTTTGTAAAACCCAAAGCCTCTGTGGTGCCCAAATCTGTTTTGGGGTCCAAGCTTTCCCTGTGGATTCACAGCCGCCTGAAGTCCTTGAAGCAGCCAAAACCCTCTGGCTTCGGGGTCCCCAGACTCCTGTGTGTCCAAATGTGCTTTGGAGTCCATGCTGTGCCTGTGGTTCCCCAACTCCTTGTGAGACACAGCTTCCCCATGGGACTCAAATCCAGTTTGTGGGGTTCCCAGCACCACGTGGCCCACTTTGGGGTCCAAGCAGTACCTGTGGCTCCCCAACCCCTCGTAGTATAGACACCCCTCTCTGGGATCTAAATCCATTTGGGGTCCCCAGCCCCCGGTGGTACTCAGACCCACTTTGGGGACCACGCTGTGCCTGTGGCTCCCCAACCCCTTGCGGGACACAGCTTAGCTGTGGGACCCAAATCCATTTTGGGGTCCTCAGCTCCCTGTGATACTCAAATCTACATTGGGGTTCACCCTGTCCCTGAAGCTCCTGAACCTCTTGTGGGACACAGCTCCCCCGTGGGACTCGCAGCGGTGCGGGGCGGTGCGGGGCGGTGCGGGGC
>VXAC01004589.1:170348-184408 GCA_013399225.1 Rhipidura dahli | reverse complement strand
AAAAAAAAGGAGGGAGAGAGAAAGAAAGGAATGCACATCTGGGCTAAATATTTGTTAGAAAGTATTCCCAGGATAGTGGGAGTTCTGGTGCCAGAGAGGAATTCCTGCGGGTTTGATCCATTGCATTATGTACTTGTTCCAAAAGCTGTTTTCAGTAAAATAGATGAGTAAGAAGTCTTAGCCAAGAACAGAATGTCTTTTTTGGCAACTGAAAGGAAGATAGGATTATTTTATTTCAGGTTATGTAAAAAAAAAAAAAAAAAGAGGAGGAGAAGGTGGTTAAATCCTGCACTCGGTGGTACCTGCAGAGATTTGCAATAGCAAACTCAGGTGTAGATGTTTGTTTTTTCCATGCTGCTGTGGACACTTTTGGGACTTGCTTGTAAGACACCATTGTGGGTTTAAGGTTCCTTGCAAAATTACTGCAATTAAAATATCATTGTGTCTGAATGGGCCTCTGGGCCTTTTTGGCTGAGTGGCCAGTGGCCTCGGTGACATGGCTTTAAAGGCAGCATCCAAATTGCTGGTGTGAATTCTGTCCCCACGTGCCAGGGCAAGGAGGGGAGCAGAGGATCATCCTGGCTTTGACAGCAACATACCCATCTGGAGGATTTTTTGGGGTAGGATAGAAGCAGACATCGATGGGTGCAGCTCCACTACATCGCTCCCAAGAAGGATTTGAAAGCTTGACTTGGAAAACGTCGCAGCCATAAATCAGCAATGAGGGGAAAGGTGTAACGGTGGAAAATTAATATATTTTCACTGGTGGGCAGCAGGTTCACCAGCTTTTTCCCATTAGCTGGGATTACTGTTTGCACAACACCTCCTTTGCATCAACAAAACAATGGGTGTCTTGAAGAAGGCAGCATGCCAAAAGTGGGGTTTTTCCCTATCCATTTGGCTCATTCTCACAGATGGGGAGCTGCACACACCTCCCTTCATCCCCCTGGCTGATGACAGTATTTAAAAAATAAATAAATAGAATTGCACCATCTTATGCACAGCTTGCCTTGGCTCCAGCTTGGTGTTTGTGTAGCTCGGTCCTGTAGCTGGAGGAGAGCACTCTGGTTTTCCCTGTGGGGTGGTTTAGGGGGTGGCCCCTGATGGGCTGTTGGGGTGGCAGGTGACCTGAGCATCAGGGCTGCTGTGTCTTTGGTTCAGGCTTGGGAATTATGCCTGTCTCAGCATCATGACCTTGGCTGCTCCAAGCACCCTCCGGTGTCTCCCACGAGGCTTGGATGTGGTCAGCATCACATCTCTGAGGGCATTTGCTGTTGGACATGTGTCCTACAGGCATTTTGGGGAGCTGGTTCCTCCCTCCCTTGGCTGTAGTGGCATCCCTCACTGTCATCCCTCCCTATCCTTTGGAGCATTCCCTCTGCTGCAGCAACTGATGCTCTTCCAACCACACGTGGGATTTTTCTTTTTGCAAAGTTTTTGCCTGTTCCAGGTGGACAGTGGGGTCTGCAATCCTCTGGCTGCAGCCCAGGCTTTGATTCAGACCCCTGCCATGGATTTGGAGAGTTTCTTGGCTCCTGGTTGTTTCTTAAAGCAAATGTGAGGCTGAGCAGGAGGCATGTGCACAAAAGTAATACAAATCAAAGGTTTGTTATTTGCTGCTTTGTGGCTGACTGTGAGCTCAGCTTTGCCATGGAGCAGGCAGGAGAGGGGTTAATCCAGGTGTCGGGTAGGACATGTGCTGCTGGGGCTGGAGGGTGGCCAAATCCACCTTCTCTGCATCTATTTTGGATTAAGGCCAAAAAAACAACAACCCCTCTGTGGCAAAACCACCTGCAGCTCCAGGTCTGCTGAGGAGGAGGAGGAGGAGGGATGGAGGGATCACTTCTCCCCAGCTTCAGGGAGCCATGGGGGACGTACTGGCTCCGTAAGCGAGCCTTGCAGAGAATGATTAACTTCTCCAGGCCAGGGAAGTGCTTCATCCAGGGACTTTTTTTGACCTTTTGGGTGACTATTGTCTCCTGGGAAGCTGGTGGTAAACATAATTAAGGGAGGGTTGGTGCAGGGCTTGGAAGGAACTGTGCGTGCTCCTGTCCTGCAACGTGATACTGCTCGGTGCTGTCGGGACACTGAAAATCCCATCTTGGGGAGGTTCTGAAGCTGGTGTGGTGTCTGTGCTGCCTCCTCAGGGCTGTCAGAAGGGCAGGTTTAGTGGTTTCTTGGTTTTTTTTCTGGTTTTTTTTTTGTTGTTTTTTGTTTTTGTTTGTCTTTTCCAGAGACTTAAATTAACCTCAGACATGTAAAGTGGAATGAGAAAGTATTTGGGTTGCAAAGAATGAATTTGGCTGGTGGAGAAGTTTCGCGTGGTGGGAGGGGATGTGGACTGGGTGTCTGGCACCCTTGTATCTGCACTGTCACCATCCCAGGGCTGTCTACTGTCCCAGCATTACCCAAATTTTAGGGATGTTTTAGCTTTTGAGTATTATGGGGTGGATGGGGCTCTCCCCTGCTTGCTGGGAGGAATTCCTGGGCTGGGGCTGAATCTCTCCCACCGTGGTTGTGCCTTACAGCTTGGTGGGATGGGGTCAGAGCAAGTCACCCCTCTGGCTGCAGCCTGGCTCTCAGCTCTGGGGATGGCTCCAAAATAAGCTGGCAGTGGCTTCTGCAGCAGCAGGGGCAGCTGGGGTCAGGGTCTAAAAGGTGCAATGAGCTGTCATTAGTGCAGGAGTATCCCAGGTTGGGTGGGTGCTGATACCCATTAGAATCATAGAATATCTTAAGTTGAAGGGAGCCACTAAGATCATCAAGTCACAACTCCTGGCCCTGCACAGAACCACCCCAAAAATCCCACCCTGTGGGCAAAATCTGTAGCTTTCATGGGGCTTTTTTTTGTCTCCTGAATTTGCACAAACTTTATAAAAGCAAAGTTTAAAAGATGCAACGCAGTTATTTTTGGCTTTTCTTTTATTTTTTTTTTCCCTTTAAGATGAGCCGGGGCAAAGCATGTAGGAAATTTAGGAATCTAGGCAAGTACAGAGCTCCTTTGTTTTTAATTAGCTGCGTTGTTTTTAATTGCTACTATGCTTGATACATAACCCAGCCTAAACAAGAATAGCTTATTGAATGGGGGACTGACTATGAAAGGCACCGTGAGGAGAAGGGCTGTTCTTCACAGTTGATATATTTGTATTTCAGTGCTTCATTTAATAAGTCTGTTTCCCCGGGGGGCTGTTGCAAGTAAATCATGCCAACAGATTGTTTTCTGCAAACTGGCTTATTTTTGTAATTAGCAAGACGTTAAAGCTGTAACTGCATAGAAAGCGATCTGGGTGAGGAGTGAGCATAAAAGAATTAGTAAGCAAAATGTAATACTTACTGTTTGATAACATTTTGTGCTGATTGAATTGGTTTCTGGACAGTTTGTTGTCTGGGATGGTCGTGGTTTTTTTCTGCAGGGTTGTCAAATGGGAGAGAAATTCACAGGTGTGCACAGCGAGCGTAGTAAGGTGAGGTGTTTTAGGGGGAGAACTTTTTGGGAGTCATATCTGCATGGCCAAGTGGATCTGATGGGAAAGCCTCGCTGGGGGTTACAGCTGTCCTGCTCATCACTGGAAACTGCCAGCATTTCCCTGGCTTCATTTTGCTTCTTTCCTTTGTTTTCCAGTTATATGACAGAAACGGCGTCACCATGAGCGGGGTACTGAAGAGAAAGTACGAAGAGCTGGGGGATGACAGCACCTACTGCTCCTCCTCCTCCTGCTCCCCCCTCTCCTCCTCAGCATCCTCAGGCTGGGACACTGATGAGGAGAATTCCCGTGGAGAGCCCAAGCCCAGCTCTGCCTTAACGTCCAGCTTCACCCGTGAGTACCTCTGGCTTTCCCAGGATCAGCCATGCCCCTGCATGGGTTTTTTGTAGGGTGGTGGTGGGTCATGACCACACAGAGACCCCCTTGGAGCACACCCTTATGGGTAGAAGTGGCTGTGATGCCAGCTACCTGCTGTGACACCAATTTATAACCATCCAGCCTCCCCACAGTGGTCTTCCTCAGGCTTTCCTTCCCGTATTTATATTTTTGCTGAAGTGCAGGTTTCCAGACATAGAAACCCAAGGACCTGGGTGTGCAGAGGGATGTGGGTGCCTCCAAGCCCCTGCTGCAGGACCATCCCACCAACCCTCAATTTCCTATCAAGTTGTTTCACAGGCAAAAACTAATCAGACAGCGAAGGCCCGTAATGCTGGTTTTTAAAAATGATTAACCAGTAGTGTAATTACCATTTCAGAACTTGTTTCCTACGTAAAGTGGGTACTTTGCCAAAGAACATGACACGTTTGACATTGCCTCCGCTGCTAGTACAGATAAAAGCTATTTTGTTTTCCCAGCAATATAAGTTTTGAGAGCTTTTAGGAAAACACACAGAAGGCTGTGTTGTAAAGCCCTTTATCTGCCATGTGAAGGGAAAAAATAAAAAGTACAATAGAGGAACATCTTCATGGAAGAGAAATAGTCCAACCTAGTAAATTATACTGAACACCCACTGTATATAACAGTTAAGGTCCACTTAGCAGACATACACAAACATGCAGCGGTCTGAAAAGGCTTTAGAAGTCTTGTAATAATAAAGAGTCTCATTCTTGCTTGTCTTCCCAGGTTTTGTGACAAAACAATGAACTTTTTGTATTCTCTGGCTCAATTGGAAAAGGGTCAGGAATGGGAAAACAATTTCGGAGGAGGGGTGCAGGGAGAGAGAAGCAAATGCCAAAGTGCAGCAGCCTGGCCAATAGATGATCGTGGTGGTTAACTTGCCTACTGATAAAGAGCTCGTGTTTTAGGAGATTGAGTCAAGGTTATTGTGAAAATGCAACGCACACTGCAGAGATATGATCAGAGTGACTGCAGGGCCCTGTGTGAACCCCCAGCTTTTGAGCAGAAGCTGCTGACACAGCTGGGTGAACATTTCTTTTTTCTTTTTCTTTTTTTTTTTCACATGAAACCGAAACACTGTATTTTGGCAAGTGAGACCTGTGAAATGTGGGTGCAGTTAACTGTCCAGTCTTGCACTTTCACAGCCCTTGGGGCCCACCAAACCAGCTCAGCTCCTCGGGTTCTTGCAGTCCTTTCCTTGGATCCCACTGTAGGGCTGCCTGTGGCTCTGCCACCAGAGGAGTGGGGCTTGATCCCAGCTCTGCAGCAGTCACCCATCCTTTCTGAGTTATTTTTTTACGTAGAGGCACCAGCAGAGAATGGGACCAGAAATACCTTCCCACCACAAATTTGGGTGTAGCTGGCTCTCGTTCCTGCCACACTCTGTAACCCAGGGCTGCTGTGCCTCGCTTTCCTGTCTTGGCCAGCCACACTCGTGGAAACTGGCTCTGAACCTGCCCTGGGTAATTAATCCCCCTCCATCTGCTGTGTTTGCACGTGCAGATGTGAAGGGCTAGGTATCTCTGGAGAGGCTCTGCTCTAAATGGTGTGTAGCATGTTTCAGCAGTTTAAGATAAACCAGAGTCATGTATTGCCATGTTTACCCGGGGATCACCTGCACAAAGATTAACATCTTTGCAGCTGCTCTCAAATTACTCTCTGGAGAATTAACCATAGATTCAGAGTTCCTCCCAGTGGATGGTGAAAGGAAGTACCAGAAGAAGCAGCCGTTTGGGCTGTTTTCTGCCCTGCCACAAAAGCTGGAGCCCTGGAAATGCCAATGCCCCAGCAACTTGGGAGCAGACCAAGGGCTCCTGAGCGTGGAGCAGAGTGGATTTAGAGAGACAGACGTGTAGGATGGCTGGTTGCTTGTTCATTATGCTCTGCCACACGTGAAGAATAAGCAAATGGATGTTCCCTGGGGGAAGTCAAGCGGGAAGGTGAAGCAGCAGCCACCTCATAGGGTAAATCTCATCAGTGACTCCAATGTAGCAGGGCTTGGCTTAGCTTTCTCTCCATCCTCATCCCACCTTTGAAGTGTTAGCTCCTAAAACACCACCAAGCAATGTTGTAGCCTTGTCCCATCGTGTCCCTGTTGGGAGATTAACTGCAAATCCTGCCTGTTTGTAGTATTTCTATTCCATCTGCAGCATGGCAGCACTGACTTTGTGGTTTTGATTTTTTTTTTTTTTAATTCTCCCCTTTTTAGCCACGTCTATCCTGAAGAAATCCAAGCGACTAAAGAAGAACAATGTGGAGTTTGACCGGGTCACTGTGTTTTACTTCCCACGCTGCCAGGGCTTCACGAGCGTGCCTAGCCGTGGGGGCTGTACCCTGGGGATGGTGAGCAAACACAGCTCCTCCCGGCAGTTCACACTGGCAGAGTTTTCAAAGGAGCAGGAAAACGTCCGTCGGGGCAAACTCGAAGAGAAATTAAAAGAGGAGAAGTTGGAAGCGTTGAAATGGAAAGTGAGTAGGAGCATGGGCCTGGGTTGATGAGGAGCTGGTGGATATTGTCAATTAATTGGCCAGTTTTTAGTAAGAGCCTCTGAAACCTGGGGGCATGGATCCTCAGCTCTCAGTTTGGGTCTCCAAGAAACACAGGCTCTGGTGGGGGATTTCCATTTAGCTCTTCACCTTTGAAAGGTGATGGAAAGGATGCTGAAGATGCTTTTGCTCTTTTGGTAGTAACTGCACATTCTGGGATCCACTCGAGAATCCTCTTGGCATCTCCCAAAGTCTTTTCATTTCTGATTTAGATACTTGATACCCCAGGACACAGCCCCAGTCAGGTGTCAGATCTTTGTGGGCTCTCACTTGGGTACTGATCCTGAGGTTGGCCACCATGGGGTAGAGGTCATTCCTTTCTTGTTTCCCCGGAGCTGGGGATTCCAGTGGCTCTGAGTCCCGAGCAAGCCCCTAAAGCCTTGTCCATTTTTTGCCCTCAGCTAACCATGAACGGCACGAAGGAGTCCGAGGAGGCCAACCAGCTCACCATCGAGGACATCTCCGACGACGACATCGACGTCAGCAACGTGGACCTGGAGGACGGCTTCTTCCTGCAGCCCTACCCCGCCAAGAAGAGGCGCGCGCTGCTAAAGGCCGTGGGCGTGAAGAAGATCGACAAGGAGGAGAAGCGGGAGCTGCACAACATCCGCCTGTCCCGGGAGGACTGCGGCTGCGACTGCCGCGAGGTCTGCGACCCTGAGACCTGCAGCTGCAGCTTGGCAGGCATTAAATGCCAGGTACTGCCCTCACCCCTGGGCACGGGGGGGACGCCGCGGCTCCAGCTGTGCCTTAGAGCAGGGCGGTGGGAGTGTGAGCGAGTTGGACGAAGTTGGGGCAGCCTGTAAATCCATCTGCTCCCACCTGTGCTTGGAGGCGAGGAAAGAGCTTGGAGCGTCCCTCAGGCTGCAAGGCAGACTCTGCTCCAAAGTGTCCTCTTCCCAAAGCATACGTGCAGCCATTCCCACGCTGCCTGCAGTGAGAATGTCCCCGCTCTGCATCCCCACGAGATCCATACCTGCTTGATCTCCTGTTGGAGATGGGCCACGTAGGAATGTCTGCAAGGAAGAGCTTCTTGCTCCTCAGGCGAGGCTGTGCTTTCTCCCCCTCCCCCAGGTTTTATTTTTAATTCTTTTTTCTTTTGGTGTGTGTCACAAATCCCAGTGCGCTCAGGCAAACGTGGGCATGTCAGCTGAGAGTCAGCCCACAGCGAGCTGTGCAGGCCACCTGCACTGTGGGATAATCCCTCTGTATTCAATGAGTGAGTTATATTTTTCAGGGTATTTTTTGCGGGTGCCTGCCCAGCTGTATTTGGGGAGCCTCATTCCCTATTCTGGGCTCTGCTCACTCCCTCGGTGCTGTGTTTGGAGGCTGGGGGTGGCGGAGGTGGGCACGCACGGGTGCTCCGTGTGTGTGTCACAGCCCCCCTCTAGCGGCTGCTGCAGATCAGATAGTGAGATCATTAAACAGCAATAAAGAAAAAACTCACTTTTGCCCCTTTATGTTTCCTTTTGGACCATTACATTTTGCCTTTGTTTTGGAATCTTTTAATTTCCTTCACTTGTACTGAAATCCAAGTTTTTACAGCACCTCTTCAAAAGAGCAGGGTGTCTTTTTTTTTTTTTTTTTTTTTTTTTTTCCTTCCTGCCTTTAAACCCCTCAACTGTTACTTGGTTTCTCAGGGCAGATGAGTCGCGGGCAGTTTTGGTTTTGTGCCACCGGGTTCAGTCCTAATCCTCCCCCTCTGCTTCTCCCTGTGCCAGATGGATCACACCTCCTTCCCCTGCGGCTGCACCAAGGACGGCTGCGGCAACACTGAGGGCAGGATCGAGTTCAACCAGGCCCGCGTGCAGACACATTTCATCCACACCATCATGAAGCTGGAGCTGGAGAAGCAGCAGCAGAGCAGTGAGAAGGTGGCAGAAGCTGAGCCCCCGTTCCGGGAGCGGCTCCCGCCGCTGGGATGCGCAGCAGGGAAGGGCTCCTTGGAGGAGCGTGCGGTGCCGCTGGCGCCTGCCTTCCAGTTCAGCCCCGACCTGGAGGCCCTGGGGGAGAACAGCTGCAGCAGCGACATGACAGACTCCTCCATCTCCTCCCACCCCAGTGAGGACCTGGAGGAGCCCTATGAGAGCCTCCCCTCTGACAAATCCCAGTCGGACGTGGATGACGACGGCTTGGCGCGCATCCTCCACTTCAACGACTCCGATGCTGAGGAGGAGAGCGGGCGTGGCCAGGATGACCTCGGCTGCTTCCACCCCACCGACTTCTTCATCGAGGACCACGGCAGCGAGGCCAAGCCTGTTCCTGGCCACTTGTCCCACCTCTCGGAGTGCCTGGATGAGAATGCCAACCAGGACAGTGGGGGTTTGCTGGAGGATGCGGCCCACGTGAGGTGCGACGGGCTGTCCTGCTGCACCTCATCCTCCACTGAGCCCTGCTCCAAGAGCTACGCTGACCTCAGCCTTTCCTCTGATTCCTTGGATTTTTTCCAGTCCTTCTCGGACTATAACTTGGGACCCCTTTACAACTCCTTAAAGGAGTATGAGAACCTGGATAACTTCTCCGCATTACAGTTTCAGTTGCCTAATTTCCCTGGCTTCCCGCAAGCTGGAGATCAGGGCTCCTGTTTCTTGGAGTCACTCATTGGTTTGTCTGAATCCGTCCCTGAAACCCCAGCCCCTTTCACAGACAATCAACTTTTGGAGGATGCCATCAAGTCATCACTGATGGAGACAGTGAAAGTGTGAAATACCCCCATGGCTTGGGCAAGGACTGGTGCCGAAAGGAAAACAGAGGAACAGTTGGACAGGCAAACTTTCACTGAAAGGATGATGTGCTACTCAAATATAAGGAGGGAAAAAACAGCAACAGCAGAAGACTTTCTAAGCAAATGAACTATTTTTGGTCTTTATAGGACGTGGACGTTTTGACATACTGCAGCTACAATCAGTTCTCTCGCTGTTTGTGCAAAAATTTCTAAACTTTCATGATGGGCTGGGGAGGGGAGGGAGGGAAAAAGACTTTCACCTAAGAATTTCCTTGTGTTTTGTATGAAAAGACCTGTTGAGAAATACTCCTCGCTAACGTTACCAGTCGTCCATACAGCCCCTTCTAGAAACGTTTCAGTGTTGCAGGAACTTTTTAAGGCAACTTTTTGATGCTGTATTTATTGTGAAAATTAGTGGTTTGCGTAAGAGTTGACCCAACGCACTCTTACATTTAAATCTGATGAGGTTTACAGAAGAGATCCGTACACTATATACATAATCATTCTTCATCTATTTATTGCAAGTTCCAGAATTTAACTAGCCACTGAAGCTTGAACTAGCATGAAACCTTATTTAAATTGGTAATACCTCAGATGTATTATGTGTACAATCATATTTTTTTGCATAATATATCTGTATTTATTTATTTTCTACCTGTAGTACGTGAATAGCACTGTGGTTTGTCGATGACCTGGAAGGGCAATAAGGTCTTCAAGAGGAAGATGACCCTGGTTTTCTGAGTCTGAATGATGTTGGCTGTTTGGTCTTCACTTCACATTTCTGAAAACACTGAACAGAAGTGGGTGGGAGGGGAGGGACGAGGGAAGAGTTCATGCAACAACTCTTGGTTTCTCCCAGCCTTGTAGCAGACATGAGAATGGTGTCTGGTCTCCATAATACCACTGTGGAGAGCAAAACAAGCAGAACCTTCAACTATTTAAGAAATAACATGAACTAGCTCGAAACAAAACCCAACCCCCTTTTTTGTAAATTATTTTATAATTTATTTAATTTCCTAAGGATTTGGCCATGAGATCTTTCCCCATCAGTTATGGTGCCTGAATATGCAGAGGAACTGTCAGCAGTGGTGGGGAGGTGTAACCATAAGGACCTGGGCAGCCCTCATGGGGGGCTTTGGGAGAGCAAAGCCAAAACAGCAACCCTGTGCTCAAGCTCCTCAGCAAGTGCTCCTTAGGCCTCCCCAGCACTGAGGATATCGCAGCTCCAAAATCCAGTGGGTCACGCTGATTGTACTATTTTTTTACATAGGTGAATCAGGTAATTCAAGCAAAACAGATGGATATGAATTTTATTGGGTTATTTATCCTGTGAGTACAGTTTTTGAGGAAAGAAATAGCAACACCTGAAGACCAAGCTGAAAAACTGAACGCTTTTGCTTTTTAAAATGAGATAAATCATCATGTTTAGGAAGGATACTGGAGGCTGCCTTGGCCATTTGCTATTTAAGTCAGTCTGAGAGCATGACACTGTTTGGCCACGAGATGTAACTGGACAAAAATCTGAGCATCAGTGATACACTAAGTGCCTACACCAGTGGTATGGAAAAAACAAAATGGATTTAAAACCTACCGGCTTTAAATTCCCCCTTGGAAAATTTGGTGACGGGAGTGATTCCTGCACAGGAGGAGGAGACAGTTCTGGTGTCCCAGGCCCGCTGCCCTGGGAGCAGCTGGAGGGAACTTTGGGGGGTGCAGATACACACAGACAAGGGAAACAACGCCAAAACACAGACCTGAGGATTTTTCTATTGGCTGAACTGTTTCTATCCCCAACCACAGGGATGGTGCTCTTGGACACCTGCTCATCGACAGGTGCCTCACTGCAAACCTGCCGGCAATTTAGGAAACTTCTGGCGTACGAAACGTGGGTTGCTTGGGGTTTTTTTTTTAATCCTTATTGTTGCTATTTAATTGTACATCTTCTCTGGTATTGAGCCGGTCAACTTGGAAGTGGAGCTGACCCCACCACGGCCGCGAGCGGGTCCTGAGCCCGCGCTCGCCGCTGCTTCCTCCCGCAAGGCATCGCCCCCAGGGCAGGAGGGCGACTGTAGGAATACTACTGGCAGATGGAGGATTTCCTGGATATATCTATTGTTATTATTATAATTGTTATTATTATTATTTTTATTATTGTTGTTATTGTTATTTTTCGTTGTCGTCATTGTTTCTTCAGACTGAAAATTCCCCCTTTCAGTTATCTCCTAGGTGGTAGTTCCTTATCCTTCAGACTGCATCAAAAATACTGACAGTTGAAAGTCTGGTACCATTCTGTATTTATTGGCACTAATATATTTTGTAACATTCCTAAGTTTCTCTGCATATGTATATTTATATATATAAAATATATGCCTATATTTTATATATATATATACACACACACACACTTTTTTTTAATGAATGATTGGGATTGACTCCTGCCTTTGTGGATGTTTTTTTTTTCAATAATTTATTCTTTTTATTTGTGTTGGTGCCAAAAAGAAAAAAAAAAGATTTTTTTCTCTTTTTTTTTTCCTCAGGGCACTGAATTGTAAATATATAATTTTTTTTTCTTCTCGGTATCTGTGTAAAAAGTTGCCTGTTAAACAGTTTAAAAACTGGGTATTTATTGACACAATCTGTAATTATCTAATGTATTGGTTGAAACACTTTGGTTTCAACATAGCTTTATTTTAGCTTTCTTTGTGTATATATTGTGATTACGTTGCTTAAAGGTACAAGTTAAAAAAATGCTTTATTTTTACCTTATCCATTTGCATTTGTTTATAAAAAAAAAGCATATTTGTCTACAGCTGCTGTCTCTCATTTCATCAAAGCAATATGAAGAAATTTCCATTACACTTTCAATAAAAGAGTTTTGTTTGAATACGGCAGTGCCTTCTCCCATGTCCTTTGAGTGGCACAATAACCTTTTCTCTTTTCCCTAAATAAAGTAAAAATCAGTGCATGGGATGTGGTGTTCCCAAACTTTTTGGGCTTGTGGATGGTGGCTGCTTGTCTCTTAAGGGATGATGGAATAGACAACAGCCATGGCAGCATCCACATCACCAAGGAGAAATCTTGGGAAACCGTGGAAACCACTTTCCCTCATGGGTTGCAAACCATTTCTCATTGCCCATGACACCCCTGGGACCTGGAAGGATGCAGCTGGACAGAAGCATCACCATGGTCCTGTGCCCCTGGGGAAAAACAGAGAAAATACTCTTGGTCATGGCAACAGCACAGAAAGATGAGGGGAGGATGTGAAGCAGCCCATCGTACAAAGGAAAAAAAGATGAATAAGTCCCAGGAATCTTGATGGGGAAAATTGCACCTCTCCCATGGGTTTGTGGCTGTCAGCACAGGCATAAATCATAACCACTACCATTGACCTGAAAACAAGGGAAATTGGCCAAAGAATGCCATTGTCTAGTTTTCCATTGGGAATCCATCTTTAAAGGTTGCCATCTGCCCCCAGAGCAGAGAAGCTCAATTAATTGAATAAACTATTTGTTACAAATTATTTGCTGAGCTGTAAAAGCAGAAATACTTGAAAATAGGCTCATCCATGGAGGCTTTGAAACACACCGTGAAGCCCAGCCTGTTTACCCACCCAGCAGGATGTTTGGTTATGGGTTGTTGGTTTTTTTGGGTCTTTTTTTTTTTTTTTAAATGGGGTTTATGTCTCTAATTCCCTCTTACATTAACTATTTTCTGACTGGGAGAGGAATAGTCCTCATCATACAGCTCCAGCTGCAGCACTGGTGGGTTTTTGGCTCACAGTGATGACTTTGTGCCATGCCCTGGCACAAGGCATCATCACCCGCAAGGGACAGTGCTGGAACAGCCCCAGGGTGCTGCATCCCATCAACCTGCCTCTGGCTTGGGCATCCCTACAGGGAATCACAGAATCCTAGAATGCTTTGGGTTGGAAGGGATTATTTTGAGACCACCCAGTTCAGCCCCTCTCCCGATGTCTTTCACTAGACCAGGATGCTCTAAGCCTCATCCAGCATGGCTGTGAACACTTCCAGGGATGGGGCATTCACAGCTTCTCTGGGAAACCTGTTCCAGGGCCTCACCACCCTCACAGTAAAGCATTTCCTCCTAATATCAAATGGAAAGCTGCCATCTGTCAGTTTAGAGCCAGCCTCCCTGTGCTATCACTCCATGACCTTGTCCAAAGTCCCTCTCCAGCTCCTTTAGGCACACAGCTTTGGATGCAGCCCAGGATGTGGTTGGGGCTTTCTGGGCTGCCAGTACACATTGCTGGATTGTGTCCAGCATTTCATCCATCAACACCCCCAGGTCCTACTCCCCACAGCTGCTCTAATCCATTCTCCACCAAACCTGTGTTTGGGATTGGGATTGCCCTGACCCAGGTACAGGACCTTGGGTTTTTTTCCCATCCCACAAGTGACAGACTAAAACTCACATGGGAACTCACATGGAAAATCCTGAAGTGCCCTTTCCCTGGGAAAGGCACACTGACCTCCAGGTCTGAGTTAAAACCTCAGCTCTGGCCAGCTTCTGCTGAATTCCATGGAAAATGCATGGGCATGGGCAGAGGAAGTGGCACTGTTGGAGTGGCACAGGTCTCGAAGCCAGCAGGGATGCACCACCGGGATGCTTTTATTGCCTCTGCAGAAGACCTGGGACACTCTTACCCACTGCAGTGTCCTGCTGCTCAGACATGCTTTACAAACTTGCCCTTTTCCTTCTATCAGCCAGACGAGACAAAAAAAAGAAAGATTTCCCCCCAAATCTCCTGCCTCTAAGGCAAGCACAAGCCCTCGGCATGCAGGATCCGGCCCTATGGAAATGCCCTCCGTGCTGCACAGCCAACACCCTTTGCCCTAACCTTGCCCTGCAGCTCCTGCGTTGTTTGGTTTGGCTTGGTGTTGTTTTTT
>VXAC01004589.1:139158-163899 GCA_013399225.1 Rhipidura dahli | reverse complement strand
AAAAAAACCCTCCCCTGAATGAAGAATAAATGAAACATTCCTCTGGCAATCCCTTGCTTTCATGGCATGAAGAAACTTACGCTGTAGATCCAGTCTGAGTAGGCTGACACCCGGGTGTAGACGGTGGGTCTACGGTAGGCGTTACAGAAGGGCAGCAATGCAAAACTGGCAATCCCGTGGACTTCCCAGTGGCCATCCCTGTAGCAGTTGAGAGGGCCCCCAGAGTCCCCCTGGATTGGAGGAAGGAAAGGAAACATTCAGCTAAATTATCTGAGCAATGGCTGGGGTAAGGAGCGCTAGAGAGTTAAAATGTATGAGGCTCTTCCTTGTCTCAAAGCCTGGTTTGTGGCAAGGTTCTGACATAATGAAACCACATAGAAATATACACTCAATATCTACAGACCTAAAATTATCCCATACCTATAACTGTATCGTTTATAATTGTACAACTTGTTTTATTTCTATTTATTTCTATATTATATTCCTATATTTCCATAATTGCAGTATTCACGCTGGGGCATGGACTTCACACAAGATGGAGAAGTGCAAAGACATTTATTGCACAGTTTCCATCACCTAAATACCAGCCCACAAATAGGATATCACCTCATATAAACAGGAAGGATAAATCCCAGAGTATCCCTCAGTCACCTGGGGTATTCCCTAGATGTTACCTATTATGTAATAG
This sequence comes from Rhipidura dahli, assembly GCA_013399225.1. Lineage (NCBI taxonomy): Eukaryota > Metazoa > Chordata > Aves > Passeriformes > Rhipiduridae > Rhipidura > Rhipidura dahli. The sequence continues at coordinate 163,211 of VXAC01004589.1, read as the reverse complement.
ATGAACAATACCCTGTAAGGTCACAAACCACAGTCTTCTCACACAATTGGTCAAGAAGGCCACAACCCCATAATTCCCTTTTCCAGCCCATCTTAGGTGACCTGGATGTCTTTCCATGGTTATCTCTGGGCCTAGGGAAGAGGCTCATTCTAGACCTTCCAAGCCTGCTCTTTATAACACCCACAGTGTAACCCTTCAATAATCACACATGATGTATTTTTCCACAACATTTTAAGGGCTCTGCACAGCTGCTTTTATCAGAAGCCACCTCTGCAGTGAAAGGAATACAGGGAGAGCTAGCAAGTATTTCTTGACTTCACATGCCAAACCTCCTTGCCTTGATGCTAGGGCCACCTGGAGCCCCTGGGATAATGGGAATCTCACAGCATCTTCTTTTTCCACCTAACCTGGGCTGGAGGGAGCTGTTGGACATAGCCCAAACTTGCAGCAACCCCAGCTGTAAACAGTGTGGATGGGAAGGAGAAGGGTTACAAGCAGGGGGTAGCACTGCCTGGCCCAGGGTGCAACATCACAGCAGCATGGGAAGAGTGGACAAACATCCCTGCAGCTTCATCCTTTGGGTCAGGGCAGAGGGGACTGCCTTGTTCCCAGGATCACTTGGGATATGCTGCTGAAAGACAGGGCAAATCTACTCTCCAAAATCAGAGGGGAGAAGTGCACCCTGAGGGTTTGGATGTTTTTCCCTCTGTTCTTTGATCTCTGGGGAGATGGAGGAATATGGAGAAGGCCTGGTTCAGAAGATACTCAGCAGAAAGAAGCCAAGAGGCCAGGGTTTGCAGGACAGCTATTGCAGCTGGAGAAATGGCAAAACCAGAACTGAAGGCACAGCAAGGTGAAAGAGAAAGAAAAAAGAAAGAGGACAGCTTGAAAACCCTCTGATTATAGGAGCTCTTACACTGCACGCTGCCCTCACGCCATCTCCACCTGCACAGATCATGGTGTCCTTTGCAAGGGATCCCCACCAGTCCTGCTGGGAGCAGATGCTGTGGTCCACCACGGGCACCATCACCTCCTGCAGCCTGTCTGCGATGTCACCACCCACTGCACAGGAAAGGGGACACGAGAAAGGGTCAGCCCAGCAGCTCCAGGGGCTGAGGAAAGAAGTTTTATCTGTGTGGTGATCCCCCTGGACACTCCTCCTCTTCCCTTACTCACCACTGACCAATCCCCAGCCGGTGATATAGCAGGGATGGTTGTTGGGCAAAATTAGTCCCTTGGGTGGAAGCTTTCCCAGCTCAACGAATCCATTGGCATAGGCAGGAGATTTGAGGCGCAGCAGGGCAACGTCGTAGCTGAAACAGGCCATGGGTGAAAGATTCCTTACTGAAAATCCTGGATGAGGCACGGATCTGACACCCTCACTCCCGTTTCAGCACTCACACAGGGCTCCAGCCTCTGCACCACAGACAAGCACCTTGCAAATGCAATCAATTATTCCTTACAGCTGTCACAGGTGGCAGCAGGATAAGAGCAGGTAAGAGGGAAGAGGCTACGGTACAGGCTGATAAAGGGACAACAGTCCCCAAAAGTCTCCTACAGGCTTGAGGTGAATTTTGGTGGGCCCTGGGTGGACAGACATGTGTCTGAGTGGGGTTTGAGACAGCCCTTTAGCATTTTCTTGTTGGCTTTCCTTCATCAGATGCACACAGTGCTGTGATTGATGGCAAGTCCACTAATCTTCTGTACATCCTGGATTCATCTGTTTTTTTCCATAGATGGGGAAAACAGGACCATCTTTTCCCCATCTTGGGAAAACAGGACTGAGATCATCTGTGTGGACACCATGGAACACCTCCAAGAGAGGAAGCCATTTGGGAAACGTCCTTTTCCGCATCTTCCAGTGCTTCCCACAAATCCAGCCTCACTGGGGGGTTGGACTGAACCTGCATACAAACCCTGGTGGGACAGGATGCTCAGAGTCATTCAACCACCTGATGTCATTACAAATAATTACCCGTCGGTAATGGCACTGGGATTCCAGCCCTCATGGGTGAAGATTGCATCCACACCAACGTAGTACTCGGTGCCATCCACCTCCAGGAGGTTGTGCTCACCCAGAGCCACCTGGTAGGATGAAACTTGGGGCCTGGAAAGGAATCACAGAGCAATTGATGCAAAATCTACTCCCTACTGAGTGCTGTACAGCGCAATTCCTGCATCACCCAGACCTTCCACCAGTGTCATCATTACCAAAACACCTTCCATCAGAGGATTTTTCAATAGACTGTAGCCAAATACACTGTGAGTGGGTCTGGAGAAGGGCGGGGAGGCTGGTGAAAGAGCACAAATCTGATGAGGAGAGGCTGAGGGAGCTGGGGGTGTTTAGCCTGGGAAAAAGGAGGCTCAGAGGGGACCGTGTTGCTCCCTGTAACCTGCAGAGAGGGTTCTAGCAAGGTGGGAGTTGGTCTCTTCTCCCAGTAACAAGTACAAAATGAGAGGAAGTGGGGAAACTGGGAAAAATTTCTTCGCTGAAAGGGTGGTCAGGCATTGGAACAGGCTGCCCAGGGCAGTGGTGGAGTGGTTCTAAATCCCTGGAGGGATGTGTAGGTGTGGCACTTGGGTACAAGGCTTAATGATGGGCTTGGCAGAGCTGGGTTAATGACTGGAGTCAATTATTTTAGTGGACTTTTCTAACCCAAATTATGATTCTAAGTGGTTTTACAAATCAGGCACATCCTGTCTACAGTTTGCTGATGAAGAAACTGAAGGTGAAGCATCAGCTACCACAGCTTGGTCTTAAACAGGAAGGTTCATTTTGCATCTCTGCACCTTTCTGGAGCAGAGCATGAAGGACCAGCTGGTTACACTTTGTAAGTGCAATCACTAAAGGAGAGCAAGAAAACACCCCTTTTGTTCCATCTTTCCATCTCTGTGCAGCCCCTCAACCCATGAGGAATGCTCACACTCATGCAAATATACCTCCTGTTATGCAAATCAGCAATCAGCTTGATTTCCACTCCCAGGAAGTCAGCGATTAACATGTAAAATCAAGGCAAAAGCAGAGTTTTCCAGAGCCCCCAACTGGGTGAGCAGGGAGATATCCAGCTGTGCAAGGCACGGCACCAGTGGGGAGCTCTGAGGAGGAAAAGGGTCTGGCTCCCATCTGCAGACAGAATGAGGAGCAGAGCAGGAGTTTTAACACCTTTTATCTACTCACGTGAGGATGCAGTGGGCTGCAGTCATGACCCATCTGCTGCTGATAAGGGTTCCACCACAAATGTGGCTGTAGTACCCCGGGTCCTGGGGGTAGGACATCTGAAGTGACACCTGAGGATCAAACAATGACACATTTTACACCCAAGCCATGCCACACTTCTGCACAAACAGCACGTGTGGCTTTGGACAGTGGAAGCTGTCATTTTCTCACCGTTATTTTTTTTTTTTTTCCAAATTTAAGGCTTTTTTTTTCAAATATAAGACACCAGCTCTACCTGCCACTTCCAGCTGTTTGGTTTGGCTTCGTGGCCTCCCATCACTCGCCCTGCCAGCTCATCTTTCTGAAGAGCATCCCTCAGGGGAGTCCCAGAGATTGCCCCTAATGCAAATGAGGAAGGAGAACATTTTGTTGTGTGGATTCCTAAAGAGAAACAGTCACCACAGCCAGCCAGGTCTGAAAGATGGAGTGGTTGTTGATGTTTGCATGAGGTGACACTGTGGTCACTCTCCCTCCTGAAGGCTTCTTTAAGGCTCCATGAGTGAAAAGACCACAAACAGGCTTTAAGATACAGAGCTCTGACACAACTCGAGTTGTTTCCCATACTCCAACTCCACCCTGATGCACCAACCTACATCCTCTTTTTTTCAGGCTGCAGGTTTTTGCTCCCTCAGAGAGCTCCCAAACTCTTCCCATGGAGATAATGGTCCCATAATAGAGAACAACCCTTCCACATTAGGTTTTCCCCTAGCACAGAAACTGCAGAGAAAAAAAAAATTGATACGCTCTCATCTTCACCACTTAGAGGCTGAAAGGTTCACCCTTCCCCAGCTCAAATAAATTGCTACTCACCCAGGCAGCCGAGAAGAACCAGAAGCTGAAACATCTTTAATGAAATGGTCGCATTTGTTTTGAGAAAATGTCTTTTGTTCCAAGAAAATGTCTTTTTATACTAAAATATCTGCCAAGCAGCTGTGTCTAAATTTGGGATCAATACAGCTTATCTGTACCCATAACTTATTAAACTGATCAAAAATGTTCTCTTGGGAAAAAACCCAACTGCTCAATGTGGAGACCAAGGCTACACAAACACCTCCACACTGTATGGTTCCCCCAGAGCCACGAGGCAGAAAAATCCTGAGAAATTTTGAATTCTCTCAGATCAAGTCAAAACCAAGGCAGGGCAGACCCAGGCTGGAGAGAACAAAGTTTCAGGTCAGCAATTGTGGGTGCACACGTTGTATTAGTCCCTTGTAAGAGATTTATGTGTCAGTCCAGTTTTGTGCTACTCCATGTGACACGAACTGATCTTTGTCAAATAAACAAACAAAACCACAGCTTTTTTCATATCCACATTAACTGCTGTCCCTTATATTTTGTGCTGGTGGTGATGCCTTTTCCTGGTCTTAAAATCAAGAATCAAACACAGTTAGAAGGGAAAAGGGGTTTTACCTTGGGATTTATTTTAAGGATCCTCAGGTGCACCACGGCCAGGTCGAATGCACCCCAATGCACCCCGCAGTGCCCACCCACAATAGATCTGGGATCCCATTAGAGGTGTTACTAATTAGCACATCTATCAAAGATTCCCCAAGGAGAGGCTCCAGTGAGCCCCCTCCCCAAGGAACCTTCCCCTGGATGGTTCTATCTCAGTTTCCAAAATGTGTTCTGGAGAGGCCCTTGGGCTCTGGGCACACTGATCCCTGACTGCGAAGCTTCTGAAAATGTTCAGTGTCCCAGCTTGGCAAACAAGTGCAAGAATGTGGGCAAAAAGCACTGAGAATACAGAAATTGTAAAAAGGTATAAAAGGGGTGTAAAAGAAATGGGAAAAAATCATCATGGCATCAGTGGAACATCATGATTTATGGTTAAAGGTGCAATCAAGGAGCATAGCAGATGCATAAGTTCTTCAGTTAGATATAGATAAAGATATAGATATAGATATATAGATACATAGATATCTATATAGATATATAGATACAAACAGAGTCCTGCTTTTTGTGTCCAGACAGGAAGAAAACAAGAAATGCCTGCAGCTGATGGAATCCCAGAGCTTTGGTCCATGGCCAGGGGAAATCCCCTCGGGACACACAGGTCATTAATGGGTGGGAAGTAAAGCCCACCTTGAGCTGCTGTCAGAGAGTAGCTGTCAAGCAAAAAAAGGGAGAGTTAAGGAAATGAACTGGAGAAGACAGCAAGGGTCACCCACCCAGTTGTGCTAATGGGATCCACTCTCCATGGAATGCACGAGCTAGGACCTTTCCCATACAATCCCTACAGTCCTCTTTCACAAATCATCTTTATTTTAGTGGGAGCCATAAAAGGTTCAGTGTGATTGTTCAGCACTGAGACCCTCTTTTAGTCACTGAGCACATTTTCCCCCTCACATCACAGATCATTTTTATCTTCCAGTTAATTTTGGTAGGAGGTCAGAAAGCGGCCTCCTACCCAAGCAGACTCTTTCCTCACCTTCACTGCATTCATCATCCCAGTTAGGCCTGGCCAACTCTCTCATTTTCCACCACTAATTTATTTTTCCAAAGGTTTTATGCGTTCTCTACATACAACCACATTTAAGAATGCAGTGGTTTATCCTCCTTTTGGACATCAGGCATTGATCTCGAGCAGCTGTTGGTCTGTAATCTGTCCTCCACAGCCATGCACATGTTATCATCACCGTGGCTTTGATGCTGGGCTGTGTTGTAATGCCCAGAGGAGAAATAAATTAGACTGGGGATGACAAATTACAGCTGTTTTCAGAATTCCTCCACTCCAGGCCATTGTTTCAGTGCAGAGCTCTTAAGGGATGTCTGCATTTCCCCCTGGGATCATCTCACCCAACTCCAACAGCACAAAACCAACTCAAGTGGCCCCTTTTTGTGTCCATGTCATGAAGCTCTTTTATTTCTGAAACAGAAAGGCCTCATCCATGTTGCTTATGCATCCTTATCCATACTGGCTTTCCAAACCATGTGTAAGAGTTGCTGTGAGGAGCGTGGGCTGGTGCAAACCGGTGTTGTGCCAGAGTGTGTTAATAGTTTTCTGTCCAAAAAAAAAGCAGGACATCTGAGTTGGTGCTCTAGCACAGTTCAGTTAATTGGACTTCTGGCATTGTTTCATTAATTAGAGATCTAGCACTCTTTAATTAGTGTACAGCCTTTTGTCTGTGTTCGCACAGACTCGGAATTAAATATTTTGATGACAGAAGAATTTTCTGGGTGAGTAGAACATTTCAGGAGTGATGGGAAGCATAAGGGGTGGTAGCATGTGGGATAAGATGGATGATGGGGAAAGATCCTGAGACTGTACAAGCAAATAAGGATATTTGGGTGTACCTGATGTGATCAAGTTACTGAGCACAGAAAGAAAGTCATGTTTCAGAGAGCCCTTAAAGCACAAGCTGGATTCCAGACATACATATATATATGCTCCCTTTAATGGTAAAAATGTTTATCAGATTTAAAGTTGGTCTCATGAAATACAGACACTTAATCCTCATTTATTGCTGTTTCACGTGGTGATGTTTGATGGAAAGGGCAATAGGCTGAACAGTATCCCAGTTTAGCACACACTGGGATGTACACATTCATGAGAAATTCTGTCTGATAAATTTACAGGGCAGCTGAGCTGGAGGGAAGGTCTAATGCACGCAGAAACTCTAGTCTGAGAGCAATTTTTGAAACAAGTTTGATGTACAGACTGATGGAGGCACATGGAACATAAGAGTGTCTGACTTGTTAAACTTACAAGGTCAAGGGGTTTTTTAATTCCCAGGGGATAACAAGTAAAAGGGAAAGGGATAAACAAAACACAGGGACCCAAGTAGACAAGGGATAAATAGGGTGGGGGTGAAGAACAAAATCTCCAGACCAGAACTGAGCTTTGGAGGGAGCTAGTTGGGAAGGTGCTACTGATAAGAAAGGAAAAAGAAGGTGAACTTGAGGATTTGGGGCATTCAAGGGGGATGTGCAGGATGTGCAAGTGGTGGGACTTGAGGATCTTAAAGGTCTTTTCCAACCTTAATGACTCCATGACTCTCTGACTAGGAGGTAAGCAGGAGATCACACAGCAGGTTCCCACCAAGGTCGTGCCAGGCTGGGCTCCAGCAGCTGGGCAGGAAAAATCCCGGGTCCTGGGGTTTGCTGGAGATGTCAGGCCTTATACAATGTTCTTAACACAGACTACTGCATATGACAGAGCTCCTGGCTTTATTTAAAACCTTTCTGCACCATCTGGGGAGGTGATGGGTTCAGGACTGCTTTGGCACACGTTCTGCTCAGAGAGTAAACCAGTGCATGAGGCTCAGTGGATGGGGAGATGAGTAACAACAACCAACACGGCGCCTTTTGATCATCAGCAGCATCTGAGGACACCCAGTTTACTTTTGCTAAAGGTTTGACTTGAATTCTGGCCTTGGTATTCTGTTTTAAGTATCACACGGACTTGGGTCACTGTCAAAATAACTTGAATGCTTTCCTTCCAAGAAAATAGCAGCTTAGAGCACCTTCCAGCACCTAAAGGAGCTTCAGGAGAGCTGGAGAGGGACTTCTGTCAAGAACATGGAGTGGTGGGACAAGAGGAAATGGCTTCAAAATGACAGAGGGCAGGTTTGGATTCGATATTTAGGAAGAAATTCTTCCCTGTGAGGATGGTGAGGCAGCGGCACAGCTGCGCGCCTGAATTCCTACAGACAGAACATCACAATATAAATGAATTTATATATTAAATATTAAATCTGTACATTAAATCTTTATATTAGGGCAACGTATTATTGACAAAGTGGATGGAATAGATGAATGAAAAGCTCTTGTCACTAAACCCCCTGTAAAAGCTTTTCAGCTTGTCTGAGCACAGAGGATACAAAAAGAAAAACATCTCCCCTGGTACAGGCAAAGACACAATTTTCAGGAATAACATTTTACAGCTGGGTGCTGTCAGTGTGACAAGGTTTCCTCAGTGCAGTACAAAGAATTTGGATGGTAAGACTCTTAATTACCCAAAACACTGCTCATCAAACAAAGGTCGAAGGGCTCCTTTAACAGCAAAACTTGCTACCTGCTGTAATATGTTTAATGATTGATGATTAATTTTGAGCATTCATGAAGCTCCATTAAAATCATTAAGTGTTCATTTGCAGCTCATAATGAAATGTTTTGTTGGGTCAGACCAAAGTGCTCAGTTAGTTGTAATTTCACACTGTTATTTCCCAATATTGATTTGATTACATTGAAAAATCTAAAGGGAAGAGAAAAACATCAGTAATTCGTATTATTTGAGCACCACACAGAACTGAAAGAAAAGTCTTGAGAAATAATATCTTATTTATTTATTTATTTATTTATTTATTTATTTATTTATTTATTTATTTATTTCTAACAACACAGTTATTTGATCTTGCTCCAAATTCTGCAGAACCTTCACTCCATAAGTCAATCTCCTGTTTCATCATTGCACTAGAAAGCAGTTTACTGAAATCCATAGATTTCAGTCCCATAACTCTTAAGAGTGATGGGTTTGATTTTTTTCTACAAGAAAATAAATTGTATGCTTTAGAAAAATTAGTCTGTGGAACATTAAAACACTCCTAGCTCCACTGAAATGAAAGGAAAAATTTAGTATTAATGACATCAGAATCTTGCCCACTGTGCTTACTGGAAAAGTTCACTTTGACTTTAAAGAGGAAAAAGTACAAGATAAACAGCTTACATTCTGTCTATGAGTCCTTACTCAACATGGAAAAAATAGTAAAAACATTCATATATAGTATTTTAATATGCTTATTAATTTAATGTCAGTGCTTTTCATTTAAAGTGAAAAAGAAAATGCTGTTCACTGGGAAGAAAAAAGGTGGAAAATCAAATCAGGAGCTTATGGGTAATTTGCAACAGGAAGGAATGTGCACGAAAAGACCTAAAGACTATTTTAACCAATTTTTTTTTTCAATTTCTACAAGTAGACTGATTGCTTTTTCTACATGTTTTCTGTCTGTGGCAGCCATTACATAGTATTCCTGCAATGTCTTTAGATGATTTGGGTCCTCTTGCAAACAAGGACAAAACTCCTTTAATAACCTTTCTGCTGCTCTTACACCCTGTTGCCCCTCTTCATTCTATTTATCTCAATTACCACAGCATTAAATTCTCGATGGCATTTCCCAGTTTCTCAAATAGTGACTGATATAAAGCAAAATGCAGCTTTTGTCTATAAATCTTGACTGCCACACGTGTAAACAGGGTGGTTACGCATTTGGTTTCCTAATCATCTCATAAATCACACCGTGCCCTGCACTGCAAATTTATCACCTTAAACTGTTACAACCTGAACACCTGCTCTGTGACTGATGCCATCCTACTCTTGCAGCATGGAGGGTTTTTAGAAGTGCTGCATTTTCCTTTTTTTTTTTTTTTTTTTTTAATGAAAAGATGTTAAAATAAAAAAGGCTAGAAATTAATATTCTGCATCTAAGTGGGTTGTCAGCATGTACATTTGTGCTTTTCCTGCATGTATATTCATGCACTCAAGACTGACAATTTTTTATCTCAGCTGTATGCTCAGGGAATAGCATCAAGGCACCTTTCTCTTACCTTCCCTCTGCTCTTCTTTCTGACATCACTCACGCTGGTGTGGGAAAAAAAAAAAAGCACACACCCTGCCATATCTGCTTTTCTCAACATCAGAATTTCTGGAATTAAAAAAAAAAACCCCAACTTGTGGCCTCAAAGCGATGGATGTAGGAAAATACACACAAAAACATATCTGAAAGAACAGAATTTCAGCCAGTTTCAGGGAGCTCAACATAAAGAGCAGAACAAGGCTGAGTGCCTCCACGTGTGGATGTGTGGATGTGGCCCAGTTTTCTCTGGTTAGTGTGGCTGAGCTGCAGTTTAACTGTGTTTGCAGTGCCACATGTTCCAGCCAAACCAACAGCAGCCCCTGAGAAGGCAGCAGCTGAAGAACACCTGTACCTGAATGCACAGTGAGGTTGTTTTTGGCTTAGGATCAGGATTTCCCTTGCTGGGAAGTTGCAGGTGTGCTCTCACCCAGCAGAAAAACCAACACCAGCACATGGAACAGGAGTGGCAGGGCCAGGGATGGCCTGAAACAAGTACAAGAAGGGCTGGGAGGAAGGACAGGGCTCTTAAACTCACTGGGTGTCCCCAAACCAGAAGGAGGTCCTTGGCCAGACTAGGACCAGATGGATCCCTGCTGGCAAACCCCACTTGGCAAGGGTTGTGAGTGCACCAGCTGGTGCTGCAGCCCTGCCCTCCCAGCCCTGGGTGCTCTGCTGTCTGTGGAAACTTCTCCACTGGAGGAAATGCTAAATGAGAAGGAAAAGCCTCTTCTGGGGCTGTACCCCGGACAGCTGCTCAGGTCCTTGCACTTGGCCCTGCTTGAGCTATGTTGATTAGGATGCAGTTCCCCATCCCTTCTTCCCCCACGCCCCATTTCATGGCCAGCACTTTGGTGTGTTTGGAGCTCTTGGAAAATGAGTTCCTTGCTGTTAAACTTGATGGTAAGTGCTTGCTGGCAAAGAAGGTGGGAACCTTTGCAGTATCTTATCTGTTGATGTCACTGCAGTGGGATTACCTCTTACTGTGTGGGGTTGATGGATTTTCTCCATGTAGGCTCTTGTGATTTTTGTGATTTTCCCAAACACGACAACCTTTGAGCTTTCAGGTCACTGGGATGAACCTTCCAACCAGGCAAAGAGGCAAACATGACTGTTAACTAGAGTAGCAGAGATAAGATGAAAGGCATTCTGATCCATCCTCTGTCCACATTTTCCGTGGAAAAATAAAACCTCAGGAATTTGTACAAAGAGGGATATTCATGCAGATGAACTGATGAAGAGCTCAGGAGAGCTGCTACACTGACCAACTCCATGTTTTGCATCTTCAGCATCACCAATCCCAAACCAAAGGTTTAATCAGAGATTTAGTTGGCTTGAAGGGAACTTTTCCACACATATCTTCAGACCCAGATCTCTTTCTACACCAAGAACTTTGCCAGAGCCAAGAGACTGGCATTTCTTTTTGCTGCCTGTGTTGTGAAACTCTTTGCACAATTCCTGGTGTGGTTTTGCCCCATGTCAGCCACCACAGTCCCAGACAATACTTGGTCACATTTTAGTGCATAATATGGACCAGGAATGATTCCAGCAGGCAACTGGGTTGCACACACTCTTGTTTAGAGATAAAAGAGTTTAATCACATGGATGTGAGATGTGTCTTGCCAGCTGGACTCAGGAATAAACAATGTATGGTGCCCATTGGGTTACTAATAGAGTCAGAATGATTTTTTTCATCAGCTGAAACCCTGCTCAGATTCCTCCTTTGTAAGGCTGATGCTGATGCAAAGCATTGTAATTAATCTTTTCACCCTCAAAGTGAGTGATGAGCAATATCACCTTTTAAAAAAGTCTGGATGCTGCAAAGCAGCTGAGCAACACAGCTCTCTGCTCATGGTCGTGGTTCTGATCCATGGTAAACAACATGAACAACCTGACTGAGACCAGAAGACAGTAAACCCCTTTCCAATGGCGAATTTTCACAGCAGTTTTTGAATCATTGTGTCTAAGTTCCTCAAATCCCCAGTGGTTTCCCAGCCTCCTCTATTCTTGAATAGTAGCAAAGAGCTATTAGGAACCCAGCACTTGAAATATTTTTAGATGGGTTTTGATATTTTAGGGTAAAATGTTCACCTGCAGCGGTGGCAGGTCCTGGTTGGAATCTCCTTCCTGCCCTGATAAATCCAAGGCAAAGGACTGCAGGAGACCTGAATTGTGCAGCTCCAGGGTAGGATGCTGAACACTTGGGGGTCTGGGGTGACAGAGCTGATAGCTTTGCCCTGAACACATGCTGATGCAGACAGGTGGGAATGGAAAGGAAAGGAAGATTGCTTTGACACCTGGAACAAGAACTCAAAATGCCTCTTTTGGTGCTAAAGGCCATAGCAAGGTAAGGACAAAGCACAGGGTGCTGCCAGTACTGCCAGCTTCTAAAAGGTTCGTGGTGCTCCTGAATGGCTCATGGTGACTGAAGCAAAGAAAACATTGTGAGCTTTAAAGAAGTCGAGGCACATTGTGTTCTCCCTGGAGATTAACAGGATAACTCCTTGGAAGTGGTGAATCAAATTAGTCCTTTTCAAAGTGTTAGAACTTGGTTCAAGCACTAAAAAAGGACCACACAAATGGGTTCTGTACTTCACAGTTAAATGGAAATGCACAGGAAAACCTCAGGATAGCAGCCAACCTTCCTTATAGATAGCCCTGCCTGTACAAGTCTTGGATTTGATAGAGACAAAGCTTGGGAGTGTGGTCTTATCCCAAACAATGGAAGGAGTGGTTGAGTTCACCAGAGCAGAAAAATCACTCCCAGAAATTATAAACAATCTGTCAGAGAAGTTGCAGTCCTGTGCCACATGAAGAGCCAAAGCCCCAGAGGATCTGGATGAATCTGAATCATACTGTTCATAGCTCTCTGTCCTTTCCTGCTTTCCCAAATTATCCCAGAGCTTGACTAAATTGTCCATGTGCCTATTTGGAAAAAGCAGAGGCTGACCAATCTTCTCAAACTGAAGTTTCCATATTTACCTATATAAGGCACTATGAAATAGAAAAGTTGTTTTACGAAAAAAAAAAGAGAATTTTGAAATATTTGCAGTAAGCATATATCTGCACATAAATTTATAAACAATAAGGGCATGTTTTTCTTTCAGATAGATGTCTAACTTTTTATAATATATTGATGAACGTACAGGTTTTCTCATACATATGCCATCCTTCATATACCATTTATAGCTTCACAGTTCTTACAGTTTTACAGATCATGTGTTTGCCAGTTCTGATGCACAGATTAATGCAAAATCAGCCACTTTAAAAAGAGACAAATCAGGCACCAAGCGCATAAACTCTGCCAAGGAAGAAGTCAGCCTCCGAGGAAAATGAGTTTGTTTACTCTTCCCCAAGTACCACAACTCTTGCACTGAATCATGACAGCTTAAGTGCCTTGTTTCTGATTATATGCTTAGACAAGGAGTGCTGCTGCAATTAATGAAGTACTTCTGTCAGGCACTAAATAACTTTTAAACTCTGTCAATGGCATGTGTTGCTGGAAAGTCGCCAGTTCAAATCTCTCCCTGGGACACGAATGCCTGCATTTCTCCAAACTTCTCCCTTAAATCCCTAAGCTGATGCTCCCACCCTCACCCTGGAATCGCGGCAAACCCCTAAGTTCTGCTAAAGGCACAGAGCTCCCTTTGTTGAGCAAGAGAATGGACGGGTCTCGCCAGGTGCTAACGGGAGCTGGTGGCACCATCCACACAAAGGGACATCTGAGCTACGGGGATGGTGACAAATAAAATCAAGAGCAGCGTCGACAAAGAGCAGTGCAGTATATGATACAAAATAATTCGTGCTAAAATATAAAGAATACAGTGTTTTGCTGAGGCTGAGAAAAGCACAAGCCATTGTTCACAAAAATTGTGCTGTTCAAGGGATTTCTGACTGAATAAAGCCCCAGCAAGGTACATTCCAATTGCATTCCACAGGTAAGCATTTCGTGGGATTTCCTCGTCTGGCAGAGCTCCAGGATGTGTGTGTATATACAGCAAATTGATTCCAGGATGTCTTCCATGTACATGAACAACAATAATATACTTTCACCAGAAAACTGATTCCAGCAGCAAAAATCAGCTACTAATTTCAGGAACTGCCGTCGGATGTGGTGGAAAAAACAGGAAAATTATATTGCTGTGTTGAAAAGATAAAATCAACAAAGAAGAAAAAAGGTATAAAAAGACACCTCAGAGAAACTGCAGCTGTGAACAGGTGAGATTTGAACCTATACAGGTTGAAACTCAGAGTTCACCCAACGTCGACCGCCTGGCTCGGCATTGTTTGCTTTGTGGCTCTTTCCAAATTTTCTATATTGATTATTAATAAATTTTCTTTAATCATAATATTGATTGGCTCGTTTACAACAAGCAGCATTGCCTTTAACACCCGTGCTTGGGAAGGAACAATCCCTTGGAGCAGCTGGGGAGGGTCATTTATCTACCAGGGGAGCGCGGAGCATTGGGGCACTGCCTGGTGGCTCTGGTTTCGGGTACTCCCAGAGCTCAGGGGTGATGGTCAGCCGTGCCAGGGGTGATGCTACAGGCACACCTGAGCTGCTCTCACAGCTGGTTGCTGCAAAAAGAAGTGACTTGTTATTATTCTACTCCTGGCAACAGATCCCTCCCTCGCCACGGGCTCCAGAACATTTCCTCTCATGGGGTGAAGTGGTTTTTGAGTCACTAAGCCAGGGGAAAATGCGTTCTTGTTTCTGCTGGTTGTCTCCCTGTTGTTTCAGAAAGCTGAATCAGGTGCAGAATTGAAGAGGCAAGACCTGAGCAGGACTTCCCCATCTCAGTACAGCAAGTTCTTGAGGGGTAGCTGGGTTTGTAGCTGGACATCAGTGCTCAGAAGTGAAAAACCTGCACGTCTAAATAATGAATATTTTACTGTGCTTCTCACCCAGTGCCGCAGCCGTGCAGGATGGAAGGTCTGTGCCATGCACTCTCACACCTCCTGGGCCTGTAGAAACCCACCCTGAGCAAACATCCCTACAATCACCGAAGGTGGGAACAGATTCCAGCTGCAAAAAATTTGGGTTACAAACTGAGCCTTAGAGCAGTCACACAAACTGCACAGAGGTGTTGCTCTGAAAATCCCAAATCCACAAACATTCCCTTGTATACAGTCCTTTGAAGTAGTTATAGCCAGATTCCAAAATTTATCTTCTCTTCAACATTCCAAAGAATTTTTTAAATTTATTTTTTTTCCTAGTTCTATTAAGGTTACTGCTTCTCAGCAGTTTTAATATTTCCAGGGCTGAAAAGTTACCTAAAAAATTATAAAGCATTAAAGCACATTTTATCTCTACCTTACAATCACTCAGATGATATCTCATCTCAGATCTGGAAAAAATTAAATATTGACTTAAATCATGCAGACTTAATTTTGTTTTGGTTTTGTGCCTGTAATTTATCAGATACAGCAATGCTGTTTATCTCTTGGGAAAAGGGTAAGGTTTTTAAAAGGAATAATGGCAAAGTCACAGAGCCAAGAGGAATTCAGATGCTGCTGACATCTCCAGGTTCCAGAAGCAGAAAGCTCTTCCAAACCTGTCAGATCTATTAATTCTCCATGTCACACTACAGACACTCTTCTGAAATCCTGGATTTTACCCAGAAGGGGAACATTTTGTAGATGAAATTAAGAAAACAGAGTTTTCATATTTTCATTAGTGGTTTTTTTTTTTTTTTAAACTTGGAGTGGAAATCTGAATAAAATAAAAAAAAATTAAGCATATTTAATGTTATATACCTATGATTTTTCTACAATATTCTGGTAGAGGTTTCTTGCCTGTTCATATTTCTGTTTCCTAAACATGAGATCTCATCTAGAAAACAAAAACATGTGAAAATAAAAGGGGATGCACAAATAAAAAGCCCTACGCATGAACTGGCATTAAACAATATTCCAAATCTGCTTACTTTAAATACTATGACAACAGATAACAAAAGAACTAATATTACCATCCCCAAAAGCACATAGAACATTTCCCTTGTTCAGGAAGAGTTCCAAACCCATCATTTGATAAATGATCCATTAAATAAAGGATGGATGTATCAGTGTCACCACTTTGGTGACCTTTACCCACAAAACCCAAACATTTCTTCTATTTTTACGTGTATGTATTGAGTAAATACTTTTTTCTGTCCTACAGAGACAGTATTTAGGGGATACAGATCTCTCATTTTCATAATTTCATTTCTTTATTCCTTTTCTCTGACTTTGTCTGGAAAAAAAAATTAGTGATGCCAACCTATCTCATGGAGCAATTTCCTTCTTAGTGCTTTTATGTAAAAACATAGAAGTGTGCTGGTGTGTAGACTGGAGAAACAGTTATTGCATCTTGACAATCAATCACCCAAATTAAAATAAGCCAACTTCATTATTGTCTGAGAAAATAAGAAGTAATTAAAAATGAAGTATTTAGATAACAATTGCAATAAGTATCAAGAGCCTCTTATTTTCCTTCTACTGAGTTCTATCATAAAAGAAACAGAGCAGATAAATTTTTTTTTCCCCCAAAACAATTTCAATCTAGTTTTATAATTAAATCAAAGATAGATTTCCCCATTAGCACAACTATTGCAGTATCTGAGTAATTATGAATAATCAGCCAAGGGTATTCTTTACTGATTTTTCTTGTGCATCATTAATTATCTGAAGTGACAGGCCTAACATAATTTCTATCATGAATAAACAAGTGGAGGAAACACAGAGGAAGTCAAGTACAAATAACAAGGAGATGGCCTCTCTTTGAAAATCAGAGCAATCCTGCAAAATGTTAATGGCTGTTCTATTTAAATGGAGCTGCAAGACATTAAAGCTTGTGATATGTTGCATATCATTAATTCTCAGTAAAAGTGTAGATGGAATTCATCCTTAATTCAATGCAATTCTCTGCCAGTTAATGGCCCTGAGAATCAAACATTCACAAATGTAAATGGGAGTTTTTCCAAACCAATACTTCATGGACTTTAAGAATTGGCTTTTACTGTGAGTAGAAAACTATACCTGAGCAATTTTCCTTTCTGTTGAGTGTGACCTTATTTTTATATTTGTAATATGATGCTCTCTTCTGGTGATTTACTCTACTACATATGAATTTTAAAATATTTTTCAATTTAATGCATTTTATTTAATGGATAAATAAGTACAAAAATTGCTAACGTGGCTGGATTTCCTTTTTATGTTCATGTTCCTTTTTGGTTGTTATTCCATTTCAATGTCAGAAATATGATTTAAAAATTCTACCACGATAATGCTACAGTTCTGAAAAATTAAGCTGTATTTCCTTTTCTATATTTTTGAGGATGTGACACCAAAAGAACAATTTCTCTCACCTTGCATATTGAGATGCTGATTGAGATTTTAAAAAATACTTTCTTCATGATCTGTTGGAGTAGAGGTTAATGCATCTTTGTAGCTTCAGCTGCCTGTCCATGGTCCTGGATGGTGCTGGACATTAATCAGTGCTGCCAAATCCTGCTGGGAAGGACTTGGTCCTGGCTCCTTCAAAGGGTCAGGGTTCTGTGTCCTCTACTGTGTTTCAAAAACTGGCAACAACGATGAAGAGTGCATGAAAATGAAGTAACAATCACAACAATTTCTGAAAGCTTTTCAGAGCAGTTTCATGTGTGACTGTGTGATCTTTGGAAGGGAAGGGAACCTTGACATCACCTTTTTCTGGTCCAAACCAGAGGACTGAAGTCAATGACTGGCTGGAAAGCAGCTCTGCAGAAGAGGATCTGGGAGTCCTGGTGAACCACAAATTAGACACGAGTCAGTGAGCCCCCGTAGCAGATAAAGCCAACTGGGCTGGGCCAGCTGGAGTGCAGCCAGCAGGTCAAGGGAAGGAATTCCCACTCTGTGTTCAGCAGCTGCTGGACAGAATTCCTGCAGAACTGCGCCCAGTTCTGGGCTCCCCAGTGCAAGGGAAAACAATTCATCGGCTGGAACAAGTCCAGCAAAGCTACAATCATCATAAAGGGGCGGGAGCCTAAGGAGTTGTCCAGCTCAGACTCTTCCCAGTCCCCTGGGAGTGACTCAACCACTTGAGCCTTGTCCCTCGAAGCCTTTGAAGTGCCCTTCCAGGGAAGAGGGCACATCCTGGCTGGGCTGGGGGGCTGGCACTGCCCTGGAGAGCTGGCTCCAGGCACCTCAGAGCTGGTGACCTCCGAGGTCCCTTCCAACCTCAACCATTCCACCGGAGATCCCTTCACTCCCGGAGCTCTGCGGTGACTTTTCCCAACACCCCAGTTATTCCCGTGTGCTCAGGGCTCCATCACCGGCTGCTACCACCCCAGCTGAGCTGTTCCTGCATCCAGCAGCGCTGCTCAAATGCTGGAACATTTCCAAGAGCTCTGTTTGCCCAGGAAAAACCTTTGCCTACCAACCCGAGCAGTTCTGATAGCCCAGGAACAGTGGTGCGGTGAAGGAGACTAAGGAATGAGCTGTGTAGTGTCTGCAAGGCTTAGTAACAAGAAACATCAGACTGTCAAAACTCATATTATGCTCTATACAACTCCACTGAATGTAGCTGCACTCTAAGAGGTTTGGAAGCACCACAACTTCTTTTGCCATCAATGTCTTATTTATATGAAATGGAAATTCTCTTTTGTGAATACAAGAAGGAGGCTTGAAACACATCAGCACAACAAAACCCACACAACTGGATGCAGCTGAGTATTTGCCCCTGCCTGGCATCTCTTAAATGTGGAATTATCTTTCTTTATGCTTCTCCAAGGTTAAAAGATTCAGTGCTTTACAGGTTTTGAAGGGTGATACTGTTAACAAGGTGATGATCATTTAAATGGTTTATGTATGATGCAAATATGAAAATGTTGTCTAATCACTGTTAGAATTCCCATTCATGAGCATCCTGTGCCTGCCTTCCAAGAGGTATAAATAAATACGACTGAAGATTGTGACAGATTTATTAATATTTGCCAGTGAAGTGGATAATCCTGTTGGATACAAAATTGTTCGGGATTAAATTCAATTGTTCACACAATAAAGGTCCTGCACATCATCTGCACAAGTGGAAGATGAAATGAATCTCCTTAAGAAAATGTAATTTAAACTGGTTTGATCTATGAGATGCTCTTGCTTTTGATTTTGAATAATGACTTCCTGTAAACATTATTGTCCTCAGTAATGTTTAGTCCCTGCTCCCATTTATTTTGACCAAAACATTGTTTAGGGTCAGCTTCTCTGATAATCTTGAAATTTATTACAGGCCTATTGTTACACAGATATTTTGAATTGATAATGAGGGAAGAAATAATGTTCTATTAATATTTTTCATCATTCTTAACTAACTAAACCCGTTCACAGAATTTCCTCTGCATTGCAAGCTTACTTCTGAAGCTTGCTGATTTTAGACAGTCAATATTTGAAAACAATGATGCTTTGAGATTTTAAATGGTTATTCCTTTATTCCTTAATTTCTAGAGTTCTAGAGCAAAACAGTTCTGAAAGAGGTCAAAGATCTTTATTCACACTACACAGTCCTTCTGCTACACTGAAAAATTACTTGTACGACAGCCTTAAGAAATCTTTAATAACAGCTACAGCCAAGAATAGCCTGAAATTTTCTTCAGAGACTGAAAAAAGCAACGTACAACTAGCTCAGCTTCAGCTTTTTATACTGTATCTACACATCTAAACGATCTCACATTTACATAGGAACGTTCAGAAAAGGCCGACGTTTTAGAAAAGAATGGTACGGGCAAGCTGTAATTGCTAAGCACACAAAGAGCTTTGAAAAATAAGCATTTAAAGTGCTCAGTCCTCCGCAGGATCTGCCAGTTCTGGATTACATTGTTTTAGTTCCACTGCCATGAATGATGAATGACATTCCCTTCAAAATTCAGTATCTGCAAAGCAAAGCTCCAGTGCAGATACCATTGTGTGGAAATGCCAGAAGCTGCAGTGTTTGGAGTGGCCTGAAGCCCTGTAACAACCACAATAAATTTCTGACGATCTGCCAGTTGTTATGGTTTTAACCTTACATTACCAATTAGCTGGTTTTTACCATGGACTGACTTTACTATAACAGGAAAATCCTCTATTGACAAACTGGGAGAATACCTAAAATATTGATCTTAGGTATTTATCAACAATAATACAATCCTATTTTCACTGTCGAATGCACAATTAACAGAATAAAATTTTAAGAAGTAAAATTTCAAAAAATGTTTGCTAGGAAATTTGACAGCATTTTTCATCCACCATTTCTGGATTTACCAGTTTTGCTGACATGAAGGTGCCACCTTTGTTAAGTGTCACATGGGACCAAAAAGTCTCCTTTGGCCGCTTTCAGAAACTCTTTTAAATGCAGAAACTTAAACTTTTAAATGCAGACTGTTTCCTGTACTACTCAACTAATGAGGAAAGAATAATCACAGAAAAAAAAACCCCAAAAAAAAACCCAACAAAACAACCAAAAACCAAAAAAAAAAAACCAAAAAAAAACCACAGGGAGAAGAGGCTGGAAAATCTTTCCAAAGTCCTTATATCTTTTTGTCACTAGGTCAGGACTTGCCTCTTAGTGGAACAGTCAGTAAGACCTGTTCAGAAAGCTCTTTGATTTCAGCTTCCTTGCCTCTGGCATGTAATTACATCAAAGGAATTCCAAAGTTACAACCAAATGAAAGCAGACACAAGAAAACAGTGTTAACCCGAAATATTATTCTATTTTCCCTCCCTAGAAACAAATAAACAATCTTCCTCATCTGAAAAAGTTTTTGAATAATATAGAAATATTATTAGAAATATTATTCTATATTACAGAAATATATAAAGAAAAAAACCCCCAGTGAATTATGCCAGATTTTACAGTAAACAAGAAATGTAATCTAGATAATTATAAACTTAGGTACAGTATACATTAGTTTTTACATATTTATATTTATTCATATTTGGCTAAAAATCTAATGATCTCATTTTACTTTTTAAATAGTGAGGCCTTCTGCCTTGATATGGATGAAATGCCATTGATACACTCCCTCTAAGATCCAGGAGACATTTCCAGCCTTCTGTCAAGTCCTTCATAACTTTCATCCTTTAGCTATAAAAACATTCTTGCATAATATAATTAATTATCCCTGCATTCTTCCAGTTTCTTTGATTTTCCAGCTCTAAACCAGCTTCACAATCTAAAAACTAAAACATTTAGACTCTAAAGACTAAACCAAAAATGTACTAAACCTGAAAATTTTGAAAAGTGATGTAAAAGCCACAGCATTGGGATGAAATAAAACCCTTCCTAATGCTTGAAACATACATCCTCAGACTGTGGTGCTGAAACCAAAATTACTCAACATTTGCCAGATTGGAAAGCAGAGCAGTAAGTTTTCTCTTTTAGAAAATATACCTTTAAAAAATCAAATATTTTTGCAAAATGTCTCATTGAATATATAACATATATATTAATATACATATTATATATAGAATTCTCCACTGGCAGACCTTTTTTTTCCTAAAAGTTATCACCTCTAATTGAATAAATAACTTGTCTAGTGTCTGAAACAGTTTTGTGATGATGTTCCAGAAGCACCCATGCAACCATTTAAAGCAAATCTTTAGTGCAGCACAGAATCATCCTCGAGGGAGCTGCACGAAGATAAAGCTTGATTTCTCTCCGTGAGAAGACACAATGTGTCACTACAAATCCTGCTATACAGTGCTGCTCTTTAATAATTAATTGGAGTCTCTGGGCTCTGGGTAAGCTGACAAATTTAATATGGAAGTGCTGCTCAAGTGTTGAATAAATATGAGCTAAAGTATTTCTCCAAACAAACTGCTGCAAAAGAGTGGCCCAGGGCAGATTAGATTTTTTTTTTTTTTCAGTAATTTATTGACAGCAGCACTGTTGCTGGTACCAGTTTCCTTTGTAAATTAGATAAAATAATAATTAAAACATGCCTACATTTACCGAATCACCCCTAGATTTCTTTTGTTCTACAACTCCTGATTTAACCTGCAGAGGTGGATGAAACACTAAGGGATCACCAAGTTTCAGACCGTTGACACTTATGACAAGCAAAATGTGAAAGCATAAGTTAAACAAAAGATCACTTTATCTGTACTTTTACACCTTTTGTCATCTCACTGCATATCTCTCCAGGCTTTTAGATGATGAGGAAAACCAATAGGGTTTTTTTTTTTTTTTTTGATAGATCTTTGGATGACCTTTCAGTGATCATTCACTCCCATCATCTATTTCTTACATTTTAGCCACTCATTGAAATAAATATAACTCAAAGCATTAGTTTCCTTAAAAAAACCCCTTGATAATGCTTTGGTGAGGAAGTCTGGGAAATCCAAGCAAGCAGATCACTCTTTCCTGTGTATTTCCAGGTGTGTGAGGCAGGACAGCCCTTTGTCAGACCCATGCTGGCTCTTCCCAAGGATGTAAACCCTGAGGTATCCACTAAAACTGCCATTTATTGCAGTTCCTGTTATTTCATTAAGGTTTACAGACCTCCCCTTCAGATCTCTGCCAGAATTCCTTTTTAAAAGTTGTGGTTTTGGTGCTTCCCAGTCCCCTGCAGCCAAAGAGCTTTGGTACCAAACACGCGCTTGTGGTGTGCCAGCCCATTCTCCTGTTCCTCCAGAAAGATGGGGCAAGTACCACCTGTTCCTGCAAACTGACTCTTGGTTTCCTCTGTTCATGGGTTCTTTCACCTCCACTTTAACACAGGACAATGCAAAGAAAGGTTTGGAAATGGAAATGTCCTCACTGCCTTTCGTGAGAAACACAAATGGGAAGAATTCCTCTAGATTTTCCTTTTTTTTCTTCTTTTATTTTTTTTTTTTTATTATGGTCTTGTATTTCCTAATTTAGTATTGGTATCAGACTCTCTTCTCTGGCATCTACTTTTGGTACATCTGGAGAAAGGTTTCTCACTTCTGCTGTTTGCAGAAATACAAATTACACGGCCAGCACTGCAGCTCCTCACTGGCTCACCTGCTACAAAAAAACATTCTGAAGAAAAGCAGTTTAATACAAAATACAGCTATGACATCAGGTTCCCAAATATACACAGCAAAAAATTCACCAACAGATGAATGTTAGGCATAATTTTTTTTTCTGAATACTTTTACTTCCCATCTGCTCAATGAATGTGATGCATAGATCTGCAGTCACAGCTTAGAGACAACTCCAGGAGAAAAGTTACTTAAAAATGCTTCTGAGAATATCCTTTGCTTTCTTTGGATAAATATGAACCAATGTCTGTGGTTTTTCAAGCATAAATAGCTTCTGAAGTGACAGGGAATGCAGGAATTTCACTTGGAAACAAAGGCAGAGGATGAAATAAGCATCTTTTTTTTTTTTCTCTCTCTTCTGTTTTTCTGCATCACACTTGAACCACAGAGATTATGTGGATGGAGCCTCTGGAAAAATGAGATCTTGGAGGTGAGAGCAGTACTACCGCAGAGTTTTAATGAAATCAATACTTCCATACGGAAATGAAAATTCTCATGCAGAAAATATAACCAGCATTTTAATTATATTAATCTAACAACACTTCAAATTTTGAATTCTGCTACTTTGGAAACTTTCAGAACTTTTCCATTCATGAGTTACAGCAGAATCAGAAGGATCCGTCCTAAGCAGAACACAGTGGAGCGGACATGAAATTCCAGGGGGGTGGAAATACCACAACCTTTTAGTGATCACCTACACCTTGGAAAACAGCAACACTGGACTATTGATTTGCTTCTTCAGCTTTTAATGCTAAAAGTTGTCTCAGCTGGTAGAATTACTGTTCTTGAGCACAACTCTGTGCCTATGGAGAGGAAAAGAAATACACCATTGGTAAAAAAATAGCAATAATCTCTTTCGGGATTATACCAACAGGGGAATAATTTTTAAAGGCTGTTAAAATAAGAAGAGTAGTGGACAGGTTTTGGGTTTTTTTCCATAGTCTTAAACTGTGCCAGGGGAGTTTTAGGCTGGACATGTGGAGGAATTTCCCCGCAGAAAGGGTGATTAGATATTGGAATGGAGCCACCATCCCTGGAGGTGTTTGGGGCAAGACTGGACGTGGCACTCAGTGTCGGGGTGGTGTTCGCTGACAGGATGGATTCAGCGATCGCAGAGCTCTTTTCCAGCCTAAATAATTCCGTGGTTCGGCGATTTTGGGATTCCGGGGGGTTCAGCGCTGGCCCCGCCCCTCGATTCTGACCACGCCCTTCATCTTAACCACGCCCCTCAATTATGACCACGCCCCCTCGCCACGCCCCCCGCAGCAACA
>VXAC01004589.1:0-139146 GCA_013399225.1 Rhipidura dahli | reverse complement strand
CGCCGCTCCCGGTACCAGCGGGTGCCCATCCCGGCGGCTGCAGCGGGCTCGGGGCCGCGACCTGGCGGGACCTGGGTGCTGAACCGCCCGGGGGAAACTGTAGGGCTGCTCTGGGAAACTGGAAGTAGTTTAGGAGTAGAACAGCCCCTCTTTCCTCCCTGCTGCCCTCCTTTTCTCCCTGCTCCCTCATGGTGCCCCTTCTCTTTCTGCTTCCCTCCTTCTCTCCCTGTTCTTCTCTCTACCTATTCCCCTTCTTCCCTCCCTGCTCCCCTCCTTTCCTTACTCCCTTCTCTGTTGAGCTTTACAGCATCTTGTTAGGGCGTTAATGCACGCTCCAGCGGTGTTTTCCTTCGCGGCTGCCTCTCCCAGATGTAGACGCAAGTTTGTTGTAACTGCTCTCCTTAGCAGATTCTCTGCACGTACAGCGGTGTAAATGCATATCTGGAAGTTTAAGGATGGGCAGAGGTGTTGCTGAGAACAGCTGTTGCACGACTTATCGTTTCTTTTCGTGGGTATTTTTCCTCGCTGGAATAAGAATGGGAGCTTTAGTGCCACGTGCTGCTCTCCACTTCATCTGCATTCTGTGTTTCTCAGCATCTCAGCATCTAAAGCTGCCTCTTTGTTTTTGATGCAGTTCAGGGTTGTGATGAAAGTTAATACTTCCGCTCCAGCTGCGTTTACAGTGCTCAGGCATCATGGTTTAATAATAAAGCACGATTTTTGTTCTTATTTTTGCTTTAGAAGCTTTTGCTGAAGTAACTACGCTATTAAATGTATTTTATAACTTTTATAGACAGTTCTGCCAGCAAAAGCCCCAACGCCAATACAAGTTCACCTATTAAAAAAAAGTAAAAGTACATATCTAGCATTTTGGTAGCACCAGACCAAATATAAGATATAGCAATGAACTTCCTTTAGATAATGCGTGGATTGTAATTTTGTGCTTAAATTGTGAGGTGGCCCTCAGGAGTCAGATATATCTGAGGTTAAGGGCTGCTGAGTAATCAAAAAGTGAAGTTAAGAGCAAACTGTCAGTAGGTTTACAGTGATTCCTTAACACCATCCTGCATTTTACCTGTCAGTTTACCTTGAAGTGGGTGCACTCTCATGTAATCTGTGAACATCTGGTGGGGTTTTTCCTGCTATGAATGTGTTTTAACGAGTATTCTCTATATTTATGACATCTCTCCTATGACAACTTTGGTTATCAGCAAATTGAGATGTCCCAACTGATTTCTTAGGAATCTTTCGTAAGTGGTGGCAGTTTTCTTGACCAGAACTTGTGGGCTGGTGTGTGTTTGTAGTGCCCTTGTGCAAGTGCTCCTGTTCCAATGGGCTGGAAATGTGGGAACCCAGCTGTCAGTTGTGTTCATGGAAAAACTGCTCTGATGCAAGTGGGGTCTCTCACTGTGTCAGGTTGTTAGAATCACCGAAGAAAATCCTGAAACAGCACATTGAAAACTGAGCCTTTCTCCAAAGTATTCAATATTTAATAATTCCAGGCTGTGAACTCTGAATCACAATATTTGTGTCTGATATAGGGTTCAAAACCTGCTTTTTACAGCTTGGTTTGGACATCTGTTGTTCGCAGTTTTATAAAAGTGATGTCCTAATTATGGACTGCTTCTTGAGGGCGGTCATTTGGTGCCTTATCTCTGGCTCAACTCAAAAGTAAATATTGAATCAAGCGGAAAGATTAACGCTTTCACTTACATAACTGGAGATCAAGGTAGAATAACGATAAAATGTATGTTCTGCAGGTTCAAGAAAACTCCCCAGCCCAACAAGGAGGACTGGAACCTTTCTTTGATTTCATCATTGCCATAGGACACACAAGGCTTGTAAGTCTCAAATGATTTCAGTGTTGTTTTTTTCCACCCTACATGAAATGTGGGCACTGTAGTGATGTAAGGTAAAACCCAAAACTATCACAAGGAGAGAAACTTTTCACGTTGGACATTAAAATTGGAGTAAAAAAGTGCAGATGATCAGAGTCTCTTTGGCTAGATCCAAGTTTGAGGAAAAGGTTTTTTTATGCCTTGACTCACCTGAACTTCTTAACAGGTTAACACAGTGTTTATGTTATTGCTCATTCGTACCTTTTTTCCTACCACAAGGTGAATACTGAACTGGTGAGTCAATAGTCAGAGCTGAACATTTGTTTAAACAAACTTGTTTCAACATTCGATAAAACATGAAAAAGAATCATAGCCTATCTACTTATACTTTTGAGACCAAGAACACAGTTCCTGTGCGTTGAGTTGTGAGAGAAGAGTTGAGTTTTGGTTTGATGGGGTTTTTTGGGTTTTGGTTGGGGTTTTGTTACTTTATTTAAAAGGCCCAGAGCTTTGCCTGGTATGCTCCACCCTAATCACATACAAGCTGAATTGATTAAGTTTGTCTTGGTTTTATGAGTGGAGATACCTTTTTTGGAAGTGATCATTTTAAGGGCAGATTTGGGGGGAAGATAATTTAATCTTCTAACATGGCAGAAATTAAGATATTATTTCACAGTTTGCACTGACTTTGAAGGGCTGTTGAAGAGGGATGGGGCTCAGAGACATGAAGTGAAATGTTGCTGCTCATTTTTAGACTACACAGTTGGCATCTGATACTGCTGGTATTATTTAATAGCAGTTGTGAAGGACAAGAATGCCAGTGATGAAATGGAATAATAGGAAGTATTTGTGGAAAGGGACGTGTATTGACAGAACTGACTGCTTTCTAGTAAAAGATGGAACTGTGTTTGTGAACCACAGATCCTAAACTTTGATGGTTTTAGTTCTTTGTATTCAAATCCTGCCACAGATGTGACATGTTGTAGGTGCAATTGGAAATAATGCTAATCCTGTATCTCTGCTCTACAGAACAAGGAAAACAATATGTTGAAAGACTTGCTGAAGGCAAATGCTGAGAAAGCAGTGAAGCTGGAGGTGTATAACATCAAAACAATGAAAATACGAGAGGTGGAAGTGATCCCCAGTAACATGTGGGGAGGACAAGGCCTCCTTGGAGCCAGTGTGAGGTTCTGCAGCTTCCAGGGAGCCAATGAACACGTCTGGCATGTTCTGGTGAGGAGGAGCTCTTGGGTGGCTTGTTAATGTTCATGTAACCTTGTTTTACAGTGTAATGTTTAGCAGTAACTGTTATGTAAAGTACAGTGCTGCAGTCACACAGAGCAAGGGAACACAGTCCTGAAGGTTTGTCTGAGCTATTTGAGTAGGGACAAGGAGTGGGTGGTGTTAATGTTGCCAGTGACAGTGACAAAAATAACTCCATCCCAACTGGACCAAACAGTGTAGGTGGGAAGGGTTTTTTCATTTTATGTTAAAGAATCAATGGCAAAAGCAAAAAGATTCTGGTGTGATTGATATCTCTGTATTGGCTAAACATTAAATTAATATCAATGTTACAAAAAGCACCACAAAAGAGCTGAAAGAATAGAACTGAACAGGAAAGAATGTTTATGTTTTGGTTGTTTAAGTAAGTGCAATTTCTCAACATCTTCAGAGGATGTTATTTTAAATTGATATCATCCTCATCTTTTCTACTCGGCATCTTTTACAGGATGTCACACATAGATGTAGACTATTCAAGAACTTTTTTATCCCATTAACAAAATGTTTTTCTTTGCTCTGGGACTTAGCTTTTCTTTTGGATCTTGGTAGTTTTTCCTGCTGTGGGTGCAGATGACTCATGTCATTCTTTCACAGGACGTTGAGCCTTCATCTCCTGCAGCTCTGGCTGGTCTCCAGCCATACACTGACTACGTTGTTGGATCTGATCAGATTCTCCAGGAGGTAGGGTGCATGTTCCTTCCAGTGGGGAGTGATTATCTTTGTGCCTGCCAAGTATATGTTGTAGGATTATTTTTTAAATAAATCTAATCTAATGTATGGAAATGGTGCTGGGGGATTTTGGAAGGTTGATTTTATGACAGAAGCTTTATTGTTAAGGTAAACATAATCTTTCTTTTTAGTGTTACAATAAAAAGAAGTTGCCACTAAAGATCAAACTACATTGGTGATTTTTCTGTCTCTGGGTGTTTAATATCTCACATTGAATAAATAGCTATGTAAAATGTTGACTGGCACATTTGGGTTTATTAACTACTACTTTCTTTTATTTTTTTTGTAGTCAGAGGATTTCTTTTCCCTGATTGAATCCCATGAGGGGAAGCCGCTGAAGCTGATGGTTTATAACACTGAAGCAGATTCCATCCGAGAGGTAGTTGTGACTCCCAATGGAGCTTGGGGTGGAGAAGGAAGGTACTGATCTCTGTTGATGACAGGTTATACAACTGCTGTAAATGAGCTCCTGTTAGGAGTATTACTGCTATCAATTATTGGTGTTTCCGATTTAAGCCTTGTTTCCTCACACTTATCACACAAAACTGTTAATCTTTCCATTAAAAAAATAAGCTTAGAACTAGGAATTGGGCACATTGTGGATCTAATCCTTTCAAGTTGAATCAAATGGCAAAACCCCCATGTTGAGTTCCCCATTTGCAGATTCATTAACTGCATTCTCCTAATCAAAACGTTCAGCTAAAGCAAGAACAAAACCCACATCAGATCAGGTTAAATATTTTGTAAAGATATAAAATAATTCACTGAAAGCTAAGCTGTGCATGTCTAAAAGTTGATTGTCTAAAAGTTGATTGCAGTGTGTTCCTTGAGTGGAAATTGTTCCACGTAGGTATTTCCTGCTATTGATAAAAGACACAAACTCTTCTTGTTTAAAAGAGTCAAAATTTAAAATATTAGCTTTGTTAAGAGCACCTTTTTATGTCTTGATTTACTTCTCTTGTACAGTTTAGGATGTGGTATTGGATATGGCTATTTGCACAGAATTCCAACACAGTCCATTACATCAAAGAAAAAGCCAGAAAGCAAATCACCTTCACTCTCGCCAGAAGCTGGAACTCCTGTGCCATCCACTAATGGTTACACAGAGGTAGGAAAGAAATAAATTCCAATCTCTGCCATATTCTCTGGAGTTTCAAAATTTTCTGCTTTTTGGGACCTTTGTAATAGTGTATTTTAATACAGCATTCAGTTTTGCTTGAATGAAATGGAGTTGGGTAAAGGGAAAATGAGAGCTGATGCTGCTGAACAGGTGCCACATCACCAGCAGTGGCTGATAAAAGTTTCTGCCAGATATTCTCTCCCTATTTTCAAGTCTTGCATCCTACAGCTGTGCCAGTCAATGAGGATCACGTTAGAACACCTATCTCACTAGGAGAAAGATACACCTCCAAGAAGTTCTGAGAACAGACTGCCTTTAAAAGGTTGAACTGGCTCATGTCCTAATTGGTGTTTGACTTCCAGCATCACAGTTCCTCTCTAAACTGCTTTATGTGGAGACAAGCAAGATGCTTTCATGGGAAGGTTGGCTTCAGGTGAAGCTTCTGATGTAAAAAGATGTTTTTCTTTCTTACTGTCTTATTCCAGACTCCATTATTGGCACCTACCTCTCAGAATGACAGCTCTGAAACAGTTATGAACTTGGATCATTCCACAAATCAAGAAATAAGTGGTTATTCACCAGAAAGCTCCCTTTCTCCTCCTCCCCCTCTCCAGAGAGTTATGGATCCAGGTATGCTTTCTTAGGTGCTTTTTTCACCAATTCTTTAGAGGACATCTAAATAAACTAATGTGGTCTTAAACAAGCTGGAGATTTAAATTCAGAACTGTGAGCACTGGTGGTAGCTTTCCTTGAAGTTTTTGACTTCTCTGGATTTCAGAGCTGGAGAATTTGGGTACCACTTAAGTTAAATTTATTTGCATTTAGTGGGAAGGGGACTTCACTGACTTCAGTCTGGGTGTAACATGTCCTTTTGAATCTAGAATTTTGGGTTTTATCTAACTGATATTTGCTTTCTCTTCCAGGATTTCTAGATATGTCTGGAATTTCAGTTTCTGAGCTCACAAGCTTAACAGAAGTGTCCAACCTGTCCCCGTCTGCCTCCTTCAATGTGCCAGCAGCAGGTGCTTCTGTAGGCCCTGAAACAGTAATGTCAGGTAGTGAAGCCTCTGCTTATTTTGGTAAGTGCACTCAAGATTACCTTTAGATCTTATTTCTGGAATGGCACCAACTCATGCTTGCTTAACATCATCACATTTCTTGAAAATAGGCAAATTGTAATAAAAATCCGAAAGAATGGCAAAAATGAGATGGAAAAAGTAGCAGAAATTAGATTTAGAAATGGAAAATTTAATGTGCTTTTCCTTATGTTTATAGAATGTGTGACTCTTTATATGAAAATGCTGATTGATCCAGGTTAAACTGACCCTAAAAGAAGGTATTTCTAAAATCAGTGCAAATTCACAGTTGTAAAATGAAAACAAAATTGCAGTCATCTCAGTAGTCCCTTTTTGTGGTGGGCTGACCCTGGCTGGACAGCAGATGCTATGAACGTCACTCTGTCACTCCCCTCCTCAGGACAAAAGCTCATGGGTCGAGATAAGGGCAGGGAGAGATCCCTCACCAGTTACTGTCACAGGCAGAACAAACTCAGCTTGGGGAAATTTAATTTAGTACCACTCAAACTAGAGCAGGATAATGAGAAATAATCTGAAGTCTTAAAAACACCTTCTGCTCCACCCCTCCCTTCTTCCCAGGCTCAGCTTTACTCAAAAGTTTTCCATTTCCTCCTGCCTGAGGCACAGGGGTATTGGGAATGGGGGCTGCAGTCAGGTCATCCCACATCTCTGCGGCTCCTTCCTCCTCAGGAGGGGCACTCCTCACACTCTGCCCCTGCTCCAGCACAGGTGCCTTCCACAGGAACAGACTGGGTCCCACAGGAGGCCACAGGTCCTGCCAGAAGCCTGCTCCAGAACTGGCTTCCCACGAGGTCACAGCCTCCTTTGAGCAGGGCTCTCTCCTGGGCTGCAGGGGAATCTGCTCTGATGCCTGGGGTGCTTCCTGCCCTTCCATCTGCACTGACCTTGGGCTATGCAGAGTTTTTCCTCTTGCATATCCTCATTCCTCCCTCTGGCTGCTGTTTCGCAGTCCAATTTCCCCCCCCTTCTTAAATAATTTATTATCCCATTATTTATATAATTATTTATACATTAAATACACAGCTGCTGCCACAGACACTGATGGGTTCAGCCACAGAGCTCCCTGGCCTTTGCTTCCACTGGACACGGGGAAGCTTCTGGCATCTCACTGAAGCCATGCCTGGAGCCCCCCACTACCAAAGCCTGGCCATGCAAACCCAATACACTCCTATATTTAAAAAAAGTAAAAAATACTTTTACCTGATGTACACCTTTCCCTTCTAAAAGGTGGGGTGTCTCCAAAGTTGCAACACAATATAACAAAAGTTGCAAGAACACAGCAGAACAAATGGTTTGTGTTCTTTTAAAACCTCTGTGCACCATCAGATTTTCTGGATTTGGGGAAAGCTGAGTGAACAGCCCAGGTGTCTGACAGCTGTGAATCTGTTTATGTCCTGTATGAGGAGTCTCAGTCATGCTGATTTGTCTACATGTAGGGTAACCAGAGACACTGTCTGCGAGCCTGATATTTTTTTTTACAAACTTATCTCCATTTCCCAGAAAATGCCTCAGCTTTGGACACTGAAGGTGTAACCCCATATCCTGAAGGATCAAGCAAGCAGTCCACACTGGATGACCTCCTGCCTTCAATTCCATCTTTACCTTCTCTTGATCTTCCTCATGACATTTCTTCAAAAACAACACTAGGAACTGATGCTGATAACCAGGAATCCAAGCTGCTTGTGAATAGCACTGAGAGCTCATTAACCACTGCTCCAGAGACACCAGAGGATGAAGCAGCAAGCGAGCACAAAGGAGAAGCAGCTGCACAAGATCCTGAGTGAAATGGACCGTGTTGCTGTTCACAGACTGCTGAATGTGTAGTGCAACAGCTTGGAATATTTTTCTGATCTTGAAAGAATTACAGTTACTATATTTTGTTAGTGTAGACAATACTAGAAAAGAAATCACATGAAGTACGTATCCTGTTGTCTTTTCCAATCACTGTTTAATGGATCTATGTTCAGAATTTTGAATGCTGTCCAAAATTACCAGATCAAGGGAGAAATTGATGCAGAAACAAGGTGGACGCTGGCAGAATGTCAAGTTCTGGAATTCACATTTGCCTACAAGTGCTCCTGAATGTATTTACGAAGGCACTGTGCCTGAACAGTGACACTTAGTGATGATTTTTATCAGTGTGTTTGATAGCATTAAAAAAAATATTTATAGTTTGGATTTGTTAGAAAGCTTTTCTAGTGGTACACCTTGGTTAGACTGTTCTTGTGATTTGCAAGGCATTACTAAACACTAAGATACTTTTATTCCTGCCTACTACTCTGCAGACTGTTACTGTTCTTGGTTTAAGTCCCTTCTCTGTAACAGTTACTTGGGTACCTCCTTCACACCTATTTCAGCAGGAGTTGAAAGTTGCAGCCCCAAGTGGGACAAAGCCATGGTGGTGGGTCCTGTCCTTCACTTCTGCTCTTGAGTGGACCACGTGGTGGCCTTGCAAATAAACAATGAGGGGGGAGGGAGTGATAATGGTTACTTGAAACAAATTGAAGATGATTTTAACGTAAGGGTGATGAACCTGCTTGGTGAAGATTGAATGTGTTGGCTGCTGTAGTGACTGAGAAATAGCTTTCCTTTGCTTGTGCTTTTCTATGTACTCATTACTATTTTTATACAAATCACTAAGTTTAAGACATGGGGCTGTTGTGCAGCACCAGCAATTGGTTGTTGTAGCTTTTTTGTTTGCACTTATCTCCAAATCACTTCTGAATGTAATGGCAAATATGAAGAATGGAAGACATGAGTGGTTTTATAACCCTCAGGGCAGTGATTTATCATGGAACTTCAAAGTTGATGATAGGGAATAATTCAGCTACTGTGGTGAAAATCCTTTGTAAATTAAGACTGGGGTACAAGGCTGGGGTGTGTTTAGGCTCTAAACTAAAGTACACTTATTTAGCACAATATTGCCTGATTTCCTTTTCCCTGCCCTGGCTCTTGCTGTTTTGCTGCACTGTGCAGATCAGTGACAGCTGTCTGGGCTGAAATCTGGTACCAGTGCAGGGGTGGGACTCAGGATCCCACAGTTTTGCCTGTGACAGCTCAGCTTCAGCTTAAGGGTGCAGGCAAAGTCACAGCACACGAGGGCTTCAGATGAGTCCACCCTGCCAAAAAATGTGTCCTTAAGCTGTTAGTCTGAAATACTGCAAGGACAGTAGTTCAACAGGTACTTTGACAATCCCGTTCAGCTTTAGAGAATGTATTAAGCTCTAACTAAAGGCACTAGAATTGACAGTGGATTCTATTCTGCTAAAGGGGTCTGTTAATTGTGAAATTTTATTTCCTATATTGCTAAAATAAATTTCCTATTTTGTTCCTCCAGCTGACTGTTACAAGGGTGAACAGCCAACCACTAAAAATAAATGCAATTTAAACTATTCCTAGGTTTGTCTGATCTTGGAGCCTGATGCTTGAATAAAAAAAATGGTGTTTTATTCCTGTTGTTTATTTAGGACTGTTTCTAGTCTTATACCTTTCTCAAAAATGGCTCTGAGAGGGTAATAGCTCATTTAAATTACTCTGTACCATAAACAGCCTTTAGAAGTCTAAGGGCAGGGAATGTCAAAACTCATGCTAGATTTCAAATGTCACCATAATAAATGGCTTAAACTTACATCAGTCTGTGTCCAGCCTCTGTGTGTTACATTAACTGGCTCTGACAGGATATAAAAACTAAGGAGTTAAACCTTGAGCCAGGAGGATATTTTGTTCTCCAAACCTGAAACCTGATCATTCAAATGCTAAATGAGGTGAAGAGTTGGACCTCCTGGTCAAATTTCTTTTCTCTTGCCAATTTGGGTACTCCCTTACAGCTGCAGCCCAGAAAGCCCACTCTTGCTTGTGAGTGATTGGAATTTTAGTTTCAAAACCTAAAAGAAGTAGAAGCACCTGAGGGTGGCTGGATTCAGAGCCTAAACCAACCAGCCCCTCAGCCCAGTGCTGTCCCAAACATCTGCTTCTAGGTAAGCAGGAGTGACCTTTCTCCCACTCTCTAAGCTCTGAGGGCATCTCTAAACCTGACAGCAGCAGCTCTTCTGCAAACCCAAGAAGGATTATCTGGGCACCATCAGGAGAAGGGTAAAACAAAAGGAGGAAGAGGAAGAGGAGGAGGTCACCTTGGACATTACAGCACCAGGGTGGTGGTTTGTATGGCCAGACACAACAGGATGAGCTTCCAGACCTGAGCTGCTCCCTAAAATTAACAGTTGAGCCTGAGGACACAGGTCTGGCAGACATTAAATCCACAGAGGCTCCCAGCAGCTCAAGTATTAATTAGAGTGAGGATTAGGCAAAGCCCATCTCTGCTGAACTGTGCTCCTGCCAGTGCCACAGCACCCAGGGCTGATGGGGCTGAGCCAGGAGGGGCCCTCGGAGCCATGGGACCTCCTCCCACCTGGGTAATCAAACCTCTGCTCAACAAAGGCCACAGAAACCAGGCCAAGCCCTGTCCCAGGTGAGGATAACTTGATCCATGGAAGCTTTGCACACAGCATAACCCTGTACTAGGAATTGTAAATCACCAAGATCATGATGAGGAAATAACCAGCCTAGAGATAAACATGCAAATCTCATTATTAACAGCAATATGGATGCTGAACTAATTCTGGCTGAACTTAAATGAGTCAAAGGATGTATTTACTGTCTTTAAGTTGAACACCTACTGGTAAGAACTATTAAAACACCAAATTCAGGCAGTGATGACTTAATTTTCCCTCTTAAACTTTCACAGCAGGCTTGACAATCTACTGAACCTCCTGCTGTACTGCTCTACACTCTGTGCTGCTCATCCACACTGTCACTCTTGGCTGAGCTTCTCTGAGCTGTAACTCGGAAATGCAGCAGGAAGATGGATCTCTGCAATGCTGAGCAGAGATTACACCACTCACACGTACTGGTGGGCTTCTGTACTTCCACATGCACTCTCCATCTTCCCCCAAAACCAGGCAAGTATTTTCACCTCCAAGCACTTACAGAAGAACAGGCTCTTTAAAGAAAGCAGCTACAGGTTACTCATTGAATTGATTTCACTGTGTTAATATGTTCCATTTCCTGGGCACTGCCACTGCTGCCCACACAACCTCCTTCTTGGTTTTTGCCTTAAGCAAACACTAATTGGCATTGCTTCTGCTGTAACAGAATGTCAGCTGCTTGCTTTAAGTTATATTTCTAAGCTACAGTATGTAACTAAGCATTCAGGATCCCCTGAAAAAGATGGTTAGAATAGTGTGTCACTGTATCTTTGGAGAGAGATCATGCGTGTCCCACCCAGTCTCTAATCAGCACCTCTGCTCTGCATGGGGTTTGCACAGCTCTGGACAGAAAAACCTCCACCATAGTACAGGAAGCTATTTCAGTCAACCACTTTCTTGATATTTAAGTGTGTGTGTGCTCCCAACAGCCCTGTTACCCAGCTGGGAGTCGACTCCAGCTGGCTCTGTTCAGGAGTCAGCAGCACATCCATAGTTAAGATAATGTACTTAAAAGATTGATTCTGAATGTCAACTTAAATAAATTTCTCAGGATAAAAGTTAGAAACAAACAGGACCTCTGTGAAAGGAAAAATAGTATCTTGGTGTAAGGTCTCTATGCCAATCACTGTCCTGCCAGTCTGCCCCTCTGCCCCAGCTGGCTGCCCCTCTCCTGGGGAATACCTGGACAACCCAACTAATCCCAAGACCAAGAGGTAGAACTACATTAAGGTCCCTTCCAAGCCAAACCATTTATGATTCTACAATAAAGCTCATCCAGTCCCAACCCCTGCCATGGGCAAGGACACTTTCCACTGGACCAGGTTGCTCAGAACCCCACCCAGCCTGGCCTTGAACACTTCCAGGGATGGGGAGTCCACAACCTCTCTGCCTAGGGCTTATTTTGAATATTTTGTCACCGTTTCTTAAAGTTACTGCTAAGTCCTTCAAGCAGTTCTTCTCATCCTAAGATGTTCAGCTGAGCTCTCCTGTTTTCAGCCCCACCCCACCCAATGAGAATAAAATATCTGTCATACACAATTTAAAAGCCTTTCAGGGAGACAGGCTATATTACTAAAAACTAGGTTCACAACTCCTTCCCATTATGACCTTTGAAATTAAGTAACTTCTACAAATCCTCAGCCTTTCCTATGATTCTGGCAAACTGAAATTCTGTCCCAGGAGCTGTGCCTCTCGTATTAACTCAGTGCCCTCCACCTGCCTTCAGGACTCTTGCAGACAGTACAACTCCAGAAAAGGTGACAGAATTTAAAAGGTAGTAGCAAAAAAACCCTTCTCTCACTTTATACTCCATCTAAGTCAGAGCTGGGAATCTCTGGGAGCACATCTGGGCAATAAATTACAGTGCCCTCAGAGAGCAGCTCAGCTGACATTCCAACAGCAAAAGCTCTGAGCATTCTGCTCTGGCATTTTCAGGATCAGGAAACCCAGCCTGGTTTCCCATGTGCCTCTGACAACCTTTCCACACCCAGACAGCTCAATTGGCACAAGTCACTTGTTAGCACAAAATACCTTCAGTGTACACAAGCAGCACTGCCCAAGTGACATTCTCCCCTCAAAAGGACTCAGAGCTCACACCTTAAAGTCCGCTCACCTCAGAAATTCTTACATTCAACCCCATTATAAGATTATCTTCACAGGATCATGCTAAGGCACTTGAAGCCCTTTGTTACATTCAATAGCAACTATCCAAGCTCCAAAATTGCACAATTGATCTAGAACACAAAACAACTTGAAAACATTTTAACTAAAGCCTTTTATTCTATACAACTGTGAAACATCATTTACCCTTCTGGCATTGCAGACTCTTCCATTAAACTTTCCTGTTACTGTGTTTTGGGATGGTTAGAAAGAAAAAAAAAAAAAACAGAAGGAAAATTACAACCTTGGCTGTTTTAAAACAAAAAAATTACTGTGAGCAACTCCAATGTACACAATAGGACAGGAAGACAACCAGGAAACAAAACATAACCCAAACAGTGCCTACTGGAACAGCCAAAGACCCTTGCTATTAATAAATACAAGTCAGAACAATTTACCAATAAAAGTTACAGTTCTGTTTAACCATTTAATTCACAAATAGCACTAAAAATGTGCAGTTAAAGCACAAGTGTGTCAAACTAAGCATACACAGAAATGGGGATAAAAAACTGAAACTGACTCTCAAAAGACAGGGGAAAAGACATGCTAGCTTAATTCTGAACCATGGTTTTGTCTAAGCAATGAGCTTGTTTTGCTGGGTTAAAAGTGCAGAAGGGAATGACTTTGACTATTTGACTACATTTTGACTATTTTTTCAAATAAAACATGATGAAAAATATTTTACTTTTTGTCTGACCAATACAATCCCAGTAATATAATTTATTGGGACTTTCCTTAGGCCTCAACCTAAATCTTGATCACAAGATACAGGAAGGGCAAGAGCATGTGTCTCCTGAAGAAACTCCAATAATATACTGCCCCTTGAAGGCACTTGTGCTTCTGCTTCAGACAAGAGTCATTTCTACACCATTTCTCTACGAGGGTTTGTAATTTGCTCTGGCTACAAATGGTTTTCTGGGATATCCCCACATTTTCTCACAAAAAGCTGAAAGGTCCTTACCC
This sequence comes from Rhipidura dahli, assembly GCA_013399225.1. NCBI lineage: Eukaryota > Metazoa > Chordata > Aves > Passeriformes > Rhipiduridae > Rhipidura > Rhipidura dahli. The sequence continues at coordinate 125,474 of VXAC01004589.1, read as the reverse complement.
TCCCTCCCCCCAATAAGTTAAACTTTTATAAAAGATTACCATGAGCCTATGACAGTCACAGATTTTTAGAAACAGCAGTGAAAACAAGATCTGCATAAATCTCTAACAAAAGAACAACTGCATATAAAACATTGGAAAAGAAGAATCAGTATTTTTACCTCATGAATATGAAATCTGCTGAGAAGTTTCTAAAGTTTAACATTAAACATATGAAGTTATATTCAGAATGGTTTGAAGTTTTAACAAAATGTCACATACTTTTGGAGCACAGTTACTAAAAATTAGACTAGTGTGTCTTTAGAACACCTAGGACAGTGCAGGAAGTAGTTATATATATTTAGAAAAAAAATACCTAAGTTGCTGCAAAGCACGTTCACTCTATTATGATGCACAGCATCACTGGACTCACCCTGCTCTGATATTTTTCTAGTGTTCTTATCTTGCATGTCAACAGCTCTCTAAAGCAATTAAAACAACTCTCATGTTAACCCTTGGCTTGCAATTAAATGGGCCCATTCATTCAAGTGTGCAATACCTATTTTCTGGTGTTTTCTTTCCCAAATTTCTTTTAGTGGTAGAAATGCTTAAGTAACCCACGAGAAATCATTGCTGGAACTTTATGAATGGAATGTACTAAAAAATACCTTATGTGCAGTTCTTAATTACATTGTGAACAGTGACTAATATGGCCAAACCAGTTTGATACCGAGCATGAGCAAGATGAGGGGATTATGTTCTGGAAAAAAAACCAAAAACAAAAAGGAGGAAGCAGAAGTCTGCACTGGGTTATCATCCATTCTCTGTACACCTCACACAACACGAACCACTCAGGGACCTCCCCATCTCATTGACTGAGACTAGGACAGACTTTAGTTTAAGTCATATAGATTTTTTTTCCTCTATATTACAGGTCTATTAGTCACTTCAATTAAATGTTTACTTCCCGTCCATACTGAGGCATCAGAAGTCTCATCTACCTTAGGGGTTCAGTGGGTTTCTCTAGAACTACTCTTGGAACCAGCACAGTATGGTCAAGTAAATCATGACCCCTCTGGGTCTGTGCTGCTCTCACGTTGACTTCTGGCGGTAGTGAAGTGTCAGGTCCCCGCCACTCTTCCAGATGAAGTGCTTTACAGTTCGCAGGTCCATGTTGGGGTCCAACACCTGCATGGCAGAGAGTCATCTTTTACCCCACAAGTCTGCAACATGGGCAAAAATTCTAAAAAAACCCCCAAAGCAAACACTCCTGTTTTCACAATCCTGTGGGTGAACTGACACCAAGATGAACCATGCAAAGGCTCAGATTTTTCAATTAGCAACTGAACCCGATGCATTACTGAAGGATTTTAGCAGTGTAACATGTAACTTCAGATTATAACCACCTCCTCAGTACTTCATCTTCATGCACTTATTAGGCAATTAGTGGTTTTGGACCAATTTTGAAAACTGCTAAAAATGCAGAATTCAAACCATTCCAGAAACACTAAAAATATAACTCTATGCAATTGTATTAAGTCAATTTGTTGAGTACGAGTAAGTAACCCTAAAGGTCACAAGTCAGACCAAATATAACAGGTTTACTATGGAAAATCTTTCACCTGCCTATCTGCAACTGTCTGAAACTTGTGTCAGCACTAAGTTAGCATGATGTCAAAACATTATGTGTTACCTTTAAAACTAAGTAAATCTATAGCATATTTTAAAGTCAGTATTCAAAAATTTCCAACCAATTCACTGCCACCCCTTCGTTTTGATCACAGGGAACTCACCTGGTCCTGGCACAGAAGTTCAATCTTCTCCTCTGCTAGCACAGCAATGTCCTCCTCCTTTTCTTGTTCTCCTGCTTTCTCATTGTTGGAGGAGCTCGTAGTCTGAGATTCGTTATCCAAGTTAATAATTTTCTCATACACGTGTTCCATCACCTTCCTCACCTGAAGCATGTCACTGGCTGACAGTCGGTCTCTATAGGAGTTAGAGAAGATTGTCAGGAAAAAACTTGAGAAACTCCATTTCTTATCTTCATAATACCTTAGTGTAGCAAACTGTGCAGCTACACAGAGATCATCCTTATATTGTCTAATAATAAATTATCAGGATCAACCAGAATACCATGATCATGACAGCAATTTATTCAAAGAGTCACACAGCAAAAAACTCAGAAAAGCAGTTAAGATATTCAAAAGACCAGATAAAAGTCTGCATTGATTTCTAACCTACACAGCTCCCAGTTCCAGCTCATGTGACTGGCAGACTGGTTAGCATTCCCTACTGTCAGCTTTTGTCCCTTTTCCTTTCAAAAAGCAATTATTCATCTCTGTTAGCAACAGGAAACAAAGCTGTGGTTCTGAACAGAGCAACAATCTATAAAGTCACCAGCTTTCTGATTAAATACCACAAATGATAGAAAGGCTTATTTCAGTAGTTAGTTCTTAGACATTTCTTAGCATAAACTTAAACAACTGTCTGTTGAACCCAAAAGAAATCTACAGTTCTTTGAAATATTCTCATATAACTTAGTGCTTTAGAGCAATGCTGCTAATTGACTACGAACTTCTACAAATTCATCAAGCACAAAACAATTCCCTGGGAAATCAGTGAATTGGTTTGGTGTGGGTTTTTTTCTTGAGCTTGCAGGTTTTTTTTCTGCAATTTTGATATTCAATGTTGATAGTCATATTTGCATTACTTACTTTTTTAGAGTTTTTGCCCCTGATGATGAATGAGGTTGGAGGTAGAAGGGAATCTTATTGAACTTGGGCATATTTTTCTAGAAGGAAGCAAGTTTCAGAAATGTTAATTTAGGATGAACTGTTAGCAGCTCCTATTTGCAGCAGCTGCTGTGTGAAGTATATTCAGCTCCTAATTATCAAAACTCATGAGAGATTCTTAATCAACATCCCCACCACAGCCAACTTCCAAATTACTCATACTCCTGAGACACTTCAATTTAGATGATGCACAGATCATCTAGCTTTTGAATATAAATTATCATTTATTTCAAAGGCAATTAGACAGTATCAAAAGCAGCAATATGAAGTGTATTCTCTGTTCCTGAGTTCCTCACTTGAAAAGGATACCAATTATGCACAGGACTTTGAATTCTCTATCTAAGACAGTGTGTCAAAAGGAATTGAGTAAAAATACCTTAACTGGACACATCAAAAAATGATGCATCTTAAAGGGTCTTGATTACAGACCTTGAGACCACTCATTTTAAATACCAACAGAGCAAAAATTTAAAGTGTCATTTCAGATACTGCAAAGTTAATTGTAGTACATCTTAAAAAACTAAAAAAAAAGCCAGACTTAGGCTTCCAATACTTACATCCACAGTGATGTCAATTACCCATTGTGGCACCGTTTCATTAAGGAGCATGGATTCAGTTTCACCTCCTGAATCCCGACATAACAACCTGAGACACACAAAAATTACCTTTACAGTAACAACAATTACTGGCATTTGCATTAAAAAGCTTTCAGGAGAGGTCCTGCCCTTCTAATGGGCAGGGAGCTTGAACTCCCTTAGCATCATGAACTTCCTGGGGAAGAGATCACTTATTTTCTGTAAAGACCAGAAGGAGCTGTAGGAAGACAGACCCCAGAGCAGAAACAGGGAGGAGGATCTCAGGAAAGTATGGCTATGACACAGAAAATTTGTAAAAGTACTTTGCTCTGGATTGTATTATGTTTGTGTGTTGAAGTACAGAACTGCCAGCAGAAGGGGAAAGGCACCTGGCATAAAGCCATTCTCTTCTCCTCGGGAAAAATGAGCTTTGCATGTTAATCATCTGCTAAGCTCCCACTAAAAGGAAAGAATAAAACCACTTTCAGGAAATGCACGCATGCCATGATGCACAAAAGCCACATTTCATTTCACAAATTGCAGTCAGGTATTTTGTCAGAGTCCTGCAAGCCACCTTTTAGGTCCCATAAGCATGGCCTGCTCCCTCCAATGGGGTCTTTTCAGTGCTCTCTTAAGAAGCACCTGTGTAACAGGTAAGTTCCAGTGCAAAATGGAGGCAGATGCTAAGCCCCAGGTACAATGTAAATACATTGGTACTGCAGGTTAAAAAGTCAGTTTTCCAAGCTGAAAATGGTTTCCCTGTTTTACTGACCAGTTTATGGACTGAAAGTTACATCAGCCTGGGAAACAAAACCAACAATTCAAACATTCCCCAGCCCTTAAACTTAAAATCCACTACCTCAGTAAGCATCAAACAATTCACAGTGTTTGCAAGCTCAGCACTTGTTTTGCAGCACTGTTAAACTGTCTCTGATGTATCACATCAGTTAGGTTTTTCAATGCAGAATGAAAAGAAACAGTAGTGTGATTAGTTCACACCCATTGCAATACAGAACCTGTGCTTCTTCCTGTCAGAGACTGAGACTTTCTACTGCATCATCAATGATAATTCTGGGAGCAGAAGCCAACTCTCTAGTGAGTAGCAGCTCCTTTAATACTCAAAGACCAGCACAACACACTCATAGGAGAAGTTCCATAAGAATCTAAAGTAGTGAAGTTTAATTCTAAAATACATTCTAGTTTATCAGGTTGCAGAAAAAAGATACCCAAAAATATCACACACAACTAAGGACCATACACACAGCTCTCACTGTTGATGAGAACCCCACACCTTGTTGATGTTCAAACTCACAGGCTCAGTTGGATAATGCCAAATTATCATCCAAAGCTGCTTATTTTGCCTGTTGAGGTCATGTCTTGAATGTACAGAACAGATCCAAATAACATTTCTGATAGCATTCCTGCTTGCACTAAGAAAGGGATTGTTCAGCCACTGAATTTCTATTTGTAAGCTTTTATACCTGAACAAAGTGCGTCCTCCAGCCTCACCAAAAATAACTGGTGTATGTGGCGGCACTTGGAAGTATCCATTTCCTTTCTGGACTCTGTTCTCCTGCTCCCCATTCACTGCAGGAAAAAAACCCACATAAAACAGCAGTGAGACTGCACTAGGCCTTAAAATTGGGCACACATTCCACCTAGAGCAAATGTAGCTAGTAAATTAAGATCACAAGCTTCATAAAAAAACAAGAAAATCCCCATTTCCAAGACACAGCAAGTATATAAAAAGAAACACTAGACAGCAACAAGATCAATACAGGTTTGTGAAAGGCCTATTTCAAAAGCCTTTGAGGAGATCAGGAGCCCAAAACTTGATTATGAGTTTTTTTCCATTTCTTTTGTCAAACTAACAATACTAATATTAGAAATCAGCTGAAGAGACTCTGCTGAGACAAGACTATTCTTCCCTCTACAATGACAGTACAGAAGTCTGAAGGGTGCTTGCACTGCTCTTCCACCTGGATTTGCCAGATGTCAAAACAGTGTACCAGGAATGCTCAGACTCACAGTGCCTTGAAGTTCCCATGTCATAAATTCAGTTTATTATAGCTAGTTACAGCAGCATGGTCTTCAAACACTGAAGAACCTGATTCCATATCAGGTTAATAGGACAAAATTAAAGAAAAATCAGCATTATTTATACACCTCTTGAACAGTGCAGCTTCTAATCAGTAGGGATCTTGAAACAATGTAGAAGAATTTGGATGCCTCACTTGCACTTGGGAAAAATCACCTTCATTACACTTCGTTACTGTATTTGAAGAGATATTGAATTCAAGCAACATTAAGAAATTTAAATGGCACAGACTCATGAGATGAATGGCTCCTCAGCTATCTAACCAGAAACACACGCAGTCAAAGAAAGGTGAGAAATTGTAATAAGCAAATAAACCAAAACCAAAAATCTATATTGGAAGGGGTAAACATGATACTGAAGTTACAGCAAGTGAAAAATCCAATAGTTTGAAAGATTTCTTCATAACACTTCTCTGAATAATCGAGAGGAACCACACTGCACGTTTTGTGTTTACTTAAATTTGTGCCTCTACAGAAATGCCAGTGTCCAACAGATACACTTCACCTTCCTAAGTCACTGCTCAGTGCCAGTTCCCTAAGTTTTTTTCTTTTGGAAGGGCAATGAAAACTGATTCTGTTGTCAGTACTCCAAACATTCCACTAATCACAACTCTACATAGGAATAAGCAGTGCAGCATTAATACTCCAACACCACAAAAGCCTGTGGGTGACACTTCTCATACCTTGTCTGGCTCCAAACTGCCAATACTCAACAGTCTGAGAGTCAGCAGCTGGATCCAGAAGAATCTGCCAAGTGCTCTAACCCTCCATGGGGACCACTTTTGAAACAAGAAAGCATCTAATTCCTGGCACAGTCTTGTCACAAAACAGCAAGATATGCTGAACATACAGTTTTCTTAACTGCATCATTTATCTATAGAAAGTAATTTCTTAAACACCAAATATGAGACTTTTCAGTCAACTCTGACCTGGGTTGAATGGATTTCCAACTCAGGAGTTACACAGTCTCTTATTTTGCCAAATTCAACCACTTCCTTACATTTCACATGGCTGTGGTTTTCATCCAGTGCCTGATCAGACACAGCATTCTTACCTTAAAACACCACTCTAAGGTGTTTTCTTCTCCATGTATTGTTACACTGAATGCATTTTTTACAATAAAGCTTTTGTTTTACTTTGTTCACAGTACCTAGAAGAAAACTGGAATTATGTCAAGAGAATACTGGCTAATGTTGGATAACTGAATTATTGTTCTTTACTGTCATTATCTAGAGTTTATTTTCAAAGTCAAGCCTCAGTTTGCCAGTAAATGGTTTTCATCAATGTATTTCATTATATTTCTGTAACTTCAGAATCATTTATTCACCCACTTTTTTTACAGACAGACTTAAGATTTTTGCTGATATTTTCAGAAGTACAACACTCTGGTGTAAAGCAAATTTACAAGTGCTAAAAAACGTTATGTCTATAATGAATAGAGAGGTAGGTGTAAGACAGAAAATCATGTATCTGTTTAAGAAACATAAATAAACAATGTGTGGACAAATACTAAAAAAGGAAAATATTAAAATACTAACCATGGTTTATCTCATTTTCCTCTTCATCCATTGGATTGATATGTGTTCTAGGCCAATACTCCAGAAGTGCTTGCAGCAGAAGCCCTCCCAGGTTTACTGTCAAGACATAGGGAGGCAGAACTTCAGTCACACAAAAAACATGGGCAACATAATAATTTCCATTTGATCCACAGCTGAAAATTCCCCAAGAGTTTGAGCAGTTCTGTTCCATGGGCACAGAAATCTGCTCATCACAATTTGAGAGCTGCATGCTACAATCTTTCAGGAAAATCTGATTTTAGAATCCCTTCTGTTGGAGCACTCACATGCTTTAACATTCTCTACATTCTTTTTCCCTTTTGGTCCTTGAAGGTTGAAAACAAAATTAAATGTAAAACCTGAATATGAGTGTTTCAGAAAAAAAGGGAATATTGTCTTTGGAGAATTTGCTATAGAATTTAGTATTAAGAAAATAAGCCTCAAAATCCAACCAGATACTGATGTACATGGCACTGGAATACTTCAAAACATATATACTGGAATTTATTCTGCTTTTTTTGTTAAAATAAAACACTAGTATTAGTTAACACTTACATTTTGGATCAGAACCATCTGGACTGCTAAATCCAGCATCCTTTGCTGAAACCCAGGCTGCAAAGCAGTCACTTTCATCCAAAGTAATTGTCAACATCTGTTGGCAAAAGACCAGGAGGAATGGAATAGTTGTTTTGGATTAAACAAGTCTATAAATTTCTAATCTTGTCCATACTCAGCTGGGAATACAAACCAAAGAATTTCTAAATGCATGAAAGCACATTTTATTTATCAAACTCTATTAATTCATAATTGGAATTGGTGGAGTATATCACAAGGAAAAAATTAATAAAAAAAATCTGTTATTCAGATTATTAAGAACAGTGGTAAAATTTGCTGTTTTACTTGAAAATAAATTTAACCCATCAGACAAGCAGTGAGTGTTCTTCTAAAGTTAACAAACTAATACCTTTGTGAAGAAACAATATATGAAAAAATATGACATATGACATTAAACCAACAAAATTAGGAGTTGTATCTCACCCCGGTTTTCAAGTCCACTGAGAACCAGTTTGGCACATAGACCATTTTAAATCTCTTCTTAATTTCTTCTTCAAAATCTACTTTCCCAAGGTCTTCAACTTTACATGCCTGTATATCAGAAAAAATGTACAAGTACTGAGTCATATCAACACCTCAACAACAAATTCAGCTCAACTACTGCAATGGGAACAGGAGTGAGTAAATTTCTGTGCAAATACTTAATTTCTGTTTTATTTCGTATAAAAAATTTAATAAAATTTTAAATAAAACTTTCATCTTTTATTTTAAATGCTCCTCAAGTAATTTTGTTAAAATCCAAGTTATTATAATCCACTTGCAGAGTCATCCTGAAACTTGTTTTAAACAAACACTAAGGATTGCAACCTTGGAATTTATTCCCTCAAAATCCAGGGAAAGTTAGAGGAAGCAAAGACTGAAGGGTGCAGCTATAGGTAGGAAAACCTCCCTCTCTTCTTCCAGCATCCTCAATAGAGAGTCTCAGCTTCCAAGTGTAGGGATCCTACATGGAAGGCAACACTCTGACCTGGCCAATAATCCCATCTCTACAGTGTTTATGTATTTAAACACATATTAAGTGACATTTCTCACAGTCTTACTAAGAAAAAAAACCCAAACTGAATGAAAGTAAAAATTAACATTAGCATTTGACTTTGGTCCTGAGATCTAACACTGCACACTTACATACACACTGAAATAAAGAAAAGCTATTGATTTTGAAAAAAAAAAGGTCAAGATAATTTTTGGTACAAATCTATATCCTCCAACCTAATTTATTTTTTGCTTCAGTCAACAACTCAGTAAGTTGGCTGAGAATGCTGTACCTCATTACTGATCTTGGCTGGTGCATTGCATAGTTCAAAATGAAGAAAATATTTAGAATTTAAACAGGCTTTTGCCAGAGAAGAAATTGCTGAGAAGAAATCCCACTGGCATGGGATTTGAGTCCTTTCTCTCTGCACTCTTTCCCCTCTCCTCTGACCAATCACTGGGTAAAGCAACATAAAATGACACAGCAAGTCTCCCTAGGCAACATTAGGCAGGAGCCAGGCTTCCTTCTGTTCACCTTCCTGCCATTCCTGCCTCAGCAGCTGTTTGTTTTTTTGAAACAAACCCCCATCAACTGAAACATGTCAATACTGCATTGGATTCAGGTGAATGCAGATATCGGCCTCACATCAGGGAAAGCTACAAAAAAGCTCAGAAATGCCTCCTCCTTTTTCAAAAAGGCAAACTTTGCACAATGTCCTGAGACAGAAAAGTGATTGACTTCCTACCAAAGAAATTTCACACACTAAAAATATATACATTAAAAAGTGGCACAAAATAATTAATCATCCAACAGCAGAAAATCAGAAATTACATCCCTACCTTCAAGACATCCCAGTATGCCACATTATTATTTGTGTCTTTGGTTAATATGTGTCTCTTGTCATTAAGAATGTGGCACTGAATAATACTAGCACCCCCTGGCAAAAAAACAAGAATTAAGGTTAGTACTGTCATTACTTTTTCCTAATATCACATTAAATTATATTGCATAACATGACATATGCTGTTCTTTGGTTTCAGTTTTTTTGTGTAAGGTTTAAACATGATGTTAACTGTAACCAACACTGGACAGACAATAATCACATTGGTCTGGATGAAATCATAGTATCAAGGTTTTAAAAAACTGAGTCAATCTTAAAGCTCTATCACTTGTCCTAATGATAACACATTTAAAAGGTCCTCTGAAAAACAGCTCTTTACCTTTTATAACTTGGTCAGGCTGTGTACACAGAGGTGGTATGGGATTGGTACAATCATTATCATAATCTCCTGATGCTCTAAAATTGTGGATTCCCTTTAAAGTCTAAAGAAAGAAAGAAAATCATGACATTCATAATCATCTATAAACTCTGCTTTTACCTGTGAGTAACAACTGCCAGTTCATGCTGCTATTTAGGTGTTAATTATCCAGTTCCAAGAAAGATAATTTATTCTTAAAAGTATTATAAATAGAGAGCAGAGAAAGTAATTCAAAGCTTAATACCTTTTGATCAATTTCAATATTAGTATTTTATTATTTATTTTAAAGAAAGCTTACAGATCCCAGCACATCCCATCAAATTGAAAACAACAGCCCAACAGCTCTCAAACCAAGACTGCAACTTCCATGACTACTCAACTGAATTCACAAACTATGAAATACATCACTTACCCATTTATTCACAGAGGATTTAGTTGTTGCAACCCAAAGTGCTGGAGGAGGATCAGCTGATCTATCAAGTTCCATCTAAACAATGAAACAAACCTTCAGTCATGCTTAACTTATTTTCCCTTTGACAATTGTCTTGTGTAGACCTGCTTCCATAATTGAAACTGTCTTAGGAACAGCACTACTTTTTTACTGCAGAAATAGAACGTTTAAATGAAAAGTAGCTAAGATGAAACTTCTGAAAATCCAGAGAAATTATTACAGATATTCAACAAATGAATTGTAGACATGGGCAATAGTAGATACAATGTGTATTAACACATGGTAGTTAAAGTTGTTTCCAGCATGATGCAATCTTGTCTAAAGGACAGTTTGATAAGTACAGTATTTTCTCAATTAGTTTGTATTCAGACAATTCATATGGTTAAAATGAGAGTGTGAGAAGTTCTGTACGAATGGAAAAAATAACAGCACTTTATATATTTGTGTCTTCCATTACATGTCTCAGATTAATGAATCACTGTAGCCAAGATTAGAGGCCCCTTTGACTCCTGTACAGCTGACCTGCACTTTCATTTTCCACTTTGAACTGAAATTTCTCATATTCTGACTTTTCCAGAACTAAAACAATGTATCCAGAATTTCATCTTAACACACTAAGGTGGAGCTCACTCACAAGGAAAGCCAAGTTGTTTATATATATTGGTATTGGTTTCAATTGCACACTCCTTATACACCTGCAGGTTCCAAGGTCATGTCACTGAAGTTACAGACAGCAAAAGAATTCAAAAAACAGTCTCTTTGAAAGATTCAGATTCGTGCATGCAAACATCATGTTTAGGTGTTCAAAAAACCCACAATCAACTTTACTCCTGGTTGCCATGGGTATATAACAGATTCTAACACAGTCCTGTGCACATATGCTACAGCTAAGAAAAAACAATTTTTGTACAAAACCTTGGCAATGTCAGCTCAGCTTCTTAAAACTACACTAAAGCCTGATAAAACCAACTTCTCGTGTCTGAAGCATATTTGATTTCAGTAATATTTGAATTTGCATATTTTAAGAGGCTGCTAAGCATCCATCTTTTTCAGATAATTCAACTTTAGGTGTAACTTAGGAGACAAAGCCAATCTGCTGAAGATGTGGCATAATAAACACTTGTTAGCCAATGTGAATTCTTTAATCCATTTATACCTCAAGTCACCATTTGTATGTTTCATGAGACAACATACAAATACCCTTTTATACTGAGAGGGTGATAGAATACTGTCACAGGATGCCCAGAAAGGCTGTGAATTCTCCATTCAAAAGCCATCTTGATGTGGTTCCAGGCATCTGGCTCTTGGGCAGGGGAGAGGAGTGGACCAGCTGATCTTCAGACACCACTTCTAACCCCAAACTTTCTGTGATTCTCTGAATTAAGCTCAATTACCTTAAGAACTGGTGCCTTTTCTTCACAGATCAGCACACGGATATCAGGATTTCGTAGATCTGTACAATAAATCTTCCTGTCTCTTCCTCCTGAATAAACATGAGTGAAGGCTTCATTGACCTGCAGAGCCCAAACACCTTCATCATGGACTCGGTATGTGGCTATGCACCTCTGCTGCCCAAGGGACCATAGGCGGATGGTCCCGTCAGAGCTGCCTGAAAGACACTGAACAACAACAAACACACTTCAATTAAGCAGGTATTCAAGTCTTTGAAAATATTTTTTTCCCCATAAAAAGCTTTGGTAATTCATATGGTTATATTTGCCCATTAAGATGGTGCTAAACAGGTAACAACTCTAGGTGCAATTTCCAGTATTTTATGGAAACAACCCACTCCATACCTAGATGGGTCTGTAATAAAAATAACTTTCACCCATCCAGCCTCACTGCCTTAACCAGTAAACACCTGTAGTACTTGTCAAGCTACCTTCTGTAACCTATGACATTAAATTTTTACATTGAAATGGACTAATGACATTTCTGCTCTCTGTAAAATGCCTCAGTCTCAGGTTAAAGCACATACCTGGGTGCCATCTCTGTTCAACAATAAAGCTTTGACATTGTCTGTGTGCCCTTTGAGTTTCATTAGTTTTGCACAAGTCCTTGGATCCCACACTCTTAGAACCTATGGAAATAGACATTGGACAACTGGCATTATCACCATTCTTCCCACCAACATGTTACCTCTGCAGAAATTAAAGCTTTCCAAGTGAATCAACCCTTATTCTGAACACGTGGACATCCATCACAGAAAATATGTCTGTTCTGTTCTGACATATAACTATATCTTATGCAGCTCTAATAATCAGATTCTCCTGATCTTAATTTAATTTGTTCTGGGTTCTTCTGTCTAAAAGAAATTAAAGAATGGAAGTGACTGGAAACAGGACAGTGTTTCTAGATGTAGGCAAAAAAAGTGACTCTGAGAACCCTGTGAGATGCTTCACTGGTGTACCCTATTTTCATTTTTATATTGTCTTGGAAATAAAATTCCCTCAACGTTAGATTAGGTAAAGAAAACAACTCATAGAGGCTTAAGCCTGTTTCACCTTCCTTTACAACAAAGAGCAAGGGCAGTCTTTTGGGAACACTTGAGTTTCATTAGCTCACTTCATTTCCCACCTCCTGCAGGGATCTCACAAATTGCTGGCACCTCCTCTCCTACCTGCAGCAACTGCTTCAGTCTTGATAATCATCTGAGTCATGGGCCCTCAAAATCAGAGCTCTTGTGGAGAAGTGCAATGATCTCTGACAAAAAGGGTTACACAAGATGATCTGATTGTCTCCCCTATGTATTAAAGCTCTATGGATACATCACATCTTCAGTCTGAGGCAGGATTTGTATCCTACCTACACTTGCACTCCCACTTAAGTGTCTGCCCTCACTACTGAAAACACAAAAACTGCTACAGACATGACATTGAAAATGAATCAAATTGTCTCTTCATACTGAAATCAAACTGAAGTGAAATGAACCTTACCAAATTCTGCTTACCTTTTCAGTGGACCCTGATACAATAACTGTTCCCATTTGATTCATTGCAAGGCTGTAGATTGAGTCTTTGTTCCCACTCAGGGAAGAAGCTATTTCAAAATAAAATTCACATTTTCAATTTTAACACTGTCATTTGAAAAACATACTTACTCACTCAAAATGGGTATTTTAATACCCTTTGACCCATGAAAATAGTGCTACTCTGCCCCATATATAGAGTTACTTTAAGAAAGACATAATGTCAGACTAATGCTAGAAAAACACGATTCCAATTCTTAATTTACTACTGCATAAGAACAAAATAACCCCCCAGATTTATGGTCATTGCAATCTTGGCACCCTTTGAGCACCACAATTCTGTGCCAGGGCTATCAAGCTATTCTTGCTCAACTATTTTATTGGAGTATGACACTTTGTGATCTTGTAACATGCAGCATTTGGATTTAAACGATTAATTAAAGAGAGATTTTTTTCCAAGCCAAGTAACAGTAAAACTCTACATTTTGTATTAAAGGTTCCTCTCCTAGCTCACCAGAGATGCAGAGAAGTTACACTGCAGCACTGAAATGTGATGAGGATGGATGCTACCTCTGCATTTGTGAAAACCATATGGCAGCTCCTTAGCATCACACCTACCATCACAGCTGAGGAACTCTATACCACCCAGCCTAACCCAGTTCTGGAGATTAAAGTACCAGTCCCTCAACTGGGAAAAGCACAGACACAGCAAATGAAAATCATCTATTTAGAGAGCACAATCAGGCATTTCATCAAGCCTCAAATCCATACTATCAGTATGCCAAGAAGGCTGAGAATAGCAATAAACTGCACAGCCAGCAAAAATGTGAAACTTCACACAATGATTTATTTCTATGATGGAGTTACATTTCCAGCATAGGTTTTGTAACCTAATATCATAATGTAATATCACATTTTGTCACAGCAGAGGAACCTGTGTCAGGGGAGGTTTAGGCTGGATATTATGAAGAGGTTTTTCCCCCATAGGGTGGTTGGGCACTGAAAAGGCTCCCCAGGGAATGGTCACTCCCCCAAGGCTGCCAGTGCCCCAGGAGCATTTGGAAAACACTCTCAGGCACAGGGTGGGATTTTCAGGATTGTCCTATGCAGGACCAGGAATTGAACTCAATGATCTTTGAGGGTCCCTTACAATTCAGGATATTCTATGACTCTGTGAAGAACGATGCAGCTTTACTTCAGGGTCCTCTTAGCCACTGGTTAAAGCATCCAAATGCAAATTGTCAAATGAAATCTATTATTTGGAGCTAAAATAAAGTGAGAGTCTTCCACTGTCCCCAGAGAACAGCTAAAAGCAAAACACAGAACTGACAACTCTTAAAGGTTAGCACACTTTTCAACAATCATAGTAACTTAGGAAAGGATAATATACAGTTATCAAAAGCTGGATAACAGGAATAGGAAAATCTCAAATGTACAGAAGCAAAATTTATACCAGAACAAAAGCAAAGCTAAACTCCACCCTCTTCTGGAAGGGACTACCTCTCAAAAGTTAAATCTCTCCACTTCAATTTGAATTATAGCTGTACTGACTGAGAGACTCTTTAAAAATAGGCTTCCTCTTAATGCTGGCTTGTGTACACTGCTTGCAGGTAATCAGACAGAAAACACACAAGAACAATTTTCATTTGTACTCTGAAAAAATCCATACTGCTCGAAAGGACTCAGGAAAAGAGAATCTGTGAGGACATCTACTGTGTTCTTTCCAACAGAAACACTGTTACTGGGGAGCACTAAAATGAAAGAAAAAACTCCTCTGCTTCCTCTTCCTGCCCCTTATGAAATATTTGTGTTCCTACCCTAGAAATGCAGATTTCTTCCAGTCACCTTAGAGGCAGTGTCTCTACTTCCATTTGATCTTGGGTTCAAAACCAGCACCAGCTCCTCAGTACACCCCATCTCCCATTTCTGATTCACTTGAATCATTTAGGTTCTATATCACTGTTACAGTGTACAAGAAATGTTTTCATGTTTTTTTTGTTATCCCAAACTGACATTTCCTGTGAGTGCACAAGTAAGTTCTTCCTTCAAGAACTCTTTGTTCAAGTAGAAGACAGCAAAGCTTACAGTTATCAGCAAAGTTTGGCTATAAAATAATTCTACTTTCAGTGAAAAAAAGAAAGAAATAGAAGGATCTTATATTTCTGGGAAATACAAAATAAATCACTTTAGTCATGTGCCACCCCAATAGCATTCTGCAGTGCAACACAGCTCACTAAAGCCATCTCTCTTCCATAGCCTACTCAGACATGTCAGCACAAGGCTATACTTGAATTAAAAAGTTCTTCAAACAACAAATGCAAAACTGACAGTTCTGTCAAGCAGATGCACCTTTGGTTTTAGAAGCTACCAAATCTTTAAAATTAAACACACCTTTCAAAATCAGCCAAATACAGTAAATAAAAAAACTCACATCAACACAATTACATGTCTGCCTCTTATTTATAGAATCACATATTCTTGAAATGTCTTAGGAATATGTTGTGCCAATTCCAAATTTTAGTTTTGCAGATTTTCCTTGAGTCATTCCTAACCTATGACTGACGAAGCAACTAGTCTTATTTAAAGATTTAACATGTGGCAGTGTGCAAGATAGTTGTTCTTTCCCAATGCACACGAGACTCTGCTACTGTTCAAACACCTATCGAAGTGCAAAATGAAAGAGGTCGGTCACTGTAAACACAATTTTTCCTACCTAGCAAGCAACAAAGTACACTGCAGTCACACTAGACCCTCTTTCTCAAAAAAATATATTGTAAAATAGCAAATACAAACCAAGATGCCATGACCCAGATCCATGTTATTCACTTAAATCCAGCTGAACCTAAAGGCTAGTGACATTTCCCAGAAGAGAAACTCAACCAGCTCTACCCTGACCAATCTAAAAAAGGCACTGTTGGAATTGCTGTATAAGGAAAGATCTCACAATTTATACAATGCCTTGCTGAGAGAAGCAGGACAGGTGACTTCCTAAAAGATGATGGTGACATTGAGAATTAACCCTGACGAGTAGAATCTACAGTTTCCTCTTGCCTTTTAATCTCTAGTGAGATCTCATCAGTATGTTATCCCCATTATGTAATCAGTGCTTTGTGCTACTCTGTATGGTTTTTCACCTAGTTTATCTAGTAACTATTCTTCTGACAGATTTGATAAATGTATCAAGTCCTCCTTTAGGAGCTGTACTGCCTGTTTTTTCAGAATCTATACAAGCAAAAAAAAATCCCCAAATTATAATACATAGAGAATATAGGAGCAAATAAGCTAAGAGACCATTTCTATAAAAGGTTGGCTGAGAAGCTAAAAGCTTCTCAAGTTAAAGTTTATCAAGTTGCAGAGAAACCAGCATGTCACAGGTCAGGAGAAACAGTTCAAAGAGACTTGTCCTCTATTCTAAATGCCATGACTGTTGGCTGCTCTAGATTTCCAGCTATTACATAACACAACAAAAGGACTGTTTGCATACAAAACCCACCTTCAAATTTCTTGCCCATTTTTTATGTACAGATAGAAACAGCACCCATAGTTTTAAAATCATCTCACAGATCATCCTACTCAATAAAATGCATTGCATTTGCCACCCCTGCCCAGGTACCTACTTGTGACGGTGTTATTTGAGGCAGTCAGTGCTGTGAGAGTATTTACATCCCAGAGGAATATCTGTCTGTCCAGCCCAGCAGATGCTACCAGCTCCTTATCTTTTGCATATGCTAAGGCTTTCACATAGTCCTTCAATAAAATAAATGTAACAATAAATCAGCAATGTTATCCTTTTGAAGTCTACATCTCAAGAATTTAAGAATGGCAGTGATCACACACAGTATTTACAGATAATGTTTTTCACCTTATGCGTCCTTAGTGTTGACATGCAAAATCCCTTATGTGCATTCCACACTTTAACAGTAGTATCTGAAGAAGCAGATATCACTAAATTGGAAAGAATAAAGACTAAATTTTAATGGCTTATATATTACTTTAAAGCATATTCGTACTCTCTAATTTGTTTTTCAAAAAAGATTACAACAATCATTTATATACACATTTCAATTGTCATTAAAAAAGCTGCTCACATGATTTAAAAAAATTTACAGTATACATCACAAATTAATTTTACATTCTAAGAAAAGATGGAAAATAATTAAAGCAGCAGCTAATTTACTTGTATACAGTTTATGAATACTGCAGTTCTGAAACTTTTAAGTACTTACATGTTTTCCCATTGCAGCAGAGCACAATGTCATTTACCCAATCTGTGTGATGTTCCATAGATGCTATATAAGGGTCTTGCTGCAAATCAAGAAAAAACAAGCTCGTCACCAATGGAGATGATTGTGACTATCAGATCCTGCTATGATATTATCTTCAATCTGCATATGGATCCAAAGTTTCCTAATTGTTTGAAATCACTATTTCAGAGCCTTTTTGTGACAGAACTATATAGTTATGTAAGATACCACAGTATGAGCAATATCAAAAGGATTGTGTGATCACAAAATCCATCCCATATAGCCCTGTAGGCAGCTCACCAGCAGGATAACTTGGAAAAAGTAGGTTTAGATACAGGAACCCCCGCCTGACTGACCTTGTGCTGATTGACACTCCATATCCTTATGATGGAGTCCCGGCCTGCTGTGAAGAGTCTGTTTAATGCTGGGTCCAGCTGAAGTGCATTTACCCCATTTCGGTTGTACTTCTCCACTTCATCTCTAATCACATAGGAGACCTAAAACACATTTGCACAAATCCAATTATGGTATTAAGATAATGACCTGGTCACAAAACCTGAACATCTAATTTCATCTTTGTGAGGTTCTTGAGTAGAAAATATGAAGAGTTTTACAAGCATTGTCTGTCAGTTTGAGAATTACCAGCACCAACAAAGTCACTGTGCCCCGAAAATGGGGAAGAGTCAGAGAGAAGAATCAGCAGTGATAGAACTGGAGCCCAACAGATTCTTTTAATCATTACAACTTAAGCTAAGTTAGACCCAGAGAATCCTCAGTTCAGTTCCTTGCTGTGTGTATATATTCTGAGTGATCTCAGACAACACACAGAGTCTGTATCTCACATCCCAAGTGGGTTCCACAGTTCCTATAGCTGGGATGCCAATATTTCCCAGCCTCACAAAGGAGAGTATATGGTCACCATATACTGAAAGCAAGCACATACCAAGCACTGAAAGACTGCAAATACAAATTCAAGCTATCTCAGGTGCCACCATTATTATTAAACTAATTCTTAAAGAACTACCTAGCAGCCAAGATAATAAGAAATTCAAACTGTTACTGCTCTTTCAGATAAATTATTCCATCATTTTCTTCCCTCCATTTGACAGTACTGTGTGTAAAGGTTATTTCATGGATTTGTTCATAAAAAGTAAAAGGAAATTTCAGGAGACCTTGAAAGGCCACAGCAGTCTCCATTATTAGTGTTCAGTAAATACAATCCTAAGACTGCAGTTTCTTCAGAGCTACTGCACTCATTTTCCTGATCCCTAGGTTTATACAGGGTTTACCCACTACTCTGAGGAAAGCCCTCACACTAAGGGAAAAGGAGGGGAAGTTGCCAGTTATGCATCTTCCCAGATTCTGTAAAATATAATCAGAACAAGGTAAAATTTCATGCTTGGTATAATCAAATCTGCTCAAAGCAGGAATCATTTGGATACAAAAGTACCAGTGTTTTGAAAATGCTTATAAGGAGTATTCTCGGGCTAGAGATCTGAAAACAATTTGTCACTTCAGTAACTGTGTTGCAGTAGTATAAAGAAAACATTTTCCATATCAGATCTCAGTGACACAACATAAAACCAAGAAAATAAGATGCAGTGGTCCTTAACACTGAAGAAATATTTTACAGCAGCTCAGATTCCACACCATGAGAACTGACAGGTCCATTTGGTGAATGTGAGCAAAACCTCCACTGAATCATCCCATTCCCTGGCAGAACAGCCAGAGAACTGATGCTTCCAGAAAACACATGTCCAGTGCTATTCTTTGTTTGAGAAACAGCTGCAGCAGTTCTACAGACCAACACTGGACAATCAAAATTTAAGAGCCTCCTGAATCTTTCTGCCTTAAAACTCTCCATTTACCATTCCACAAGTCCTTCACTACATTTATTAATGTTATGTCCCAATGCTCTTAAAGACCCGCTCAGCCACTCTCAGCCCTTTTAGTATCACAGCTCTTCCTTCTGGTTTTAGATCACATCCTCATTTCTGATACTTTCAGCTTCTCTCATCCATTCCAGACTCATCCATAATGTTCTTGTTATCCATGCTCAAGTTTCCACCTACACACTGCTCCAGAGACGCTGCTGAAAGAAGACACCATCAACCATGCAGAAACGTTATGTTAAAACCTCTCAATTACTTGAAGCATTATTTCTTTGTGAGATGTAGGGAGCAAGATTTTTGAACCACTCCTTACCTGGGCTTAATCACATCATGTCTATTGCTAAAAGACACACACAGAATATGTGCATGAAATAATGTCAAAGTCAAGGTTTAACGTGATGCAAACACAAGGCAAAGGGATGGCCATCAAATTCATGCTGCTGTCAAACTCTTTGAATAAAGCAAATGAAAACATTCGGTTAAAAATACTAAATGTGACTAGCTAAGACATAAACCCAGAGGTCAGTAGATCAAATCTGAAGTTACTTATTACAGAGAACAGTATTTTCCTGACACAGCATCAGGTTCAAGATCAGCACGGCCCTTCACCTCTTGTTTTCCCAACTGCTAGCAGGATAGTCTTTGAAAAATCCTCAGTTTTTGGATTTGTTCCTCCTCTGCCAGTCACCATCCATATTTGTTATATTTCCAGGTATAATTTAAGAGCTCTTCATTCCACTCAGAAGTTAGATTGCCAAACTATGTTAGTCACCTAAGCACAGTAACACTTACGCTTTTTGCACTTAATAATGTTACTCTTTGTAATTTAACAGAGCTCAAGAAAAACACAGCCATAAATATTTAAAAATGCAAAAACCCCCAAATGACAGCTTTAGCAAATAAGGTACTTTTAATATATGATTAAAATGTCATATATGACTTAGGAAATTGAGTCACATTTCTACATTAATCTTGATGGCATTAAAGTCAACTCAACCAAATAGTGTTTTTTCCTCACACAAAGACATGATCAGGGAGACTGACAACCATTTCTCACTACAACCAGTATTGAAATATTCAAAGTTAATTCGCCCTTTATTCTCTTTAATGACTTTCACATATTAATTTAGTCAAACATCTCTTGGCAAGTATTGTTTTTATTTTAAAATAACTGGGACAAAGAGAGAGGTTATACTGTTTCAGGGTTATTGTTCCATGGTAGTTGGAGCTGGATCTCAGCAGCAGTTGAGCAGGAAACTCAACATCACCCTTCTTTCTCCCTGTGAGAAACTTGAGAAAATAAATTTACTGTAACAACTGAATTAAACAAGATTAAAATCTTGGGAGTAAATACAAGAGATATGTGATGGGAAAAAATAATGGCAAAACAATGAAAAGAGCTTGACACAAAATTCCCCAGCAGTGACTGCTACTGTTCACACAATTCAGCCACTTACTTTTGTCTCTCCTCAGACTTAGAATTTTACAATTGTAAAGTTTTACAGTTATTTACTGTCCACAGAAGGAACAGTATACTTGTACTGGTAAACTATCTTAAAAACTGAAGGAGTAATGGTAAGAAGAAAAAGAAATCCCTATTTTATTAGGTAATGATAACTTCCTCCATGTGATGACAAGAAACAACGACAGATATTTTTCAATCGTAAAAGTAATTCTAATCCAAATCAAGTATGTTCTCATCATCTTTTTATTTTATTTTTTAAATTTCTAATATTACAAGGACAAAGAGAAAATTAAAATGAGAGAAGATTATTCTGTGGCCAGCAAGTTGATATGACACCACATGAACATTTCAAATGAACACTTCAATTTGAGCAGTTGGCTAAGGACAAGGCAAACCACTTGTCCTGAAAACAGTATGAACTGAATAGCAAAAAATGTACTCTCCAGCTCATTTCGGAGACCTATGGATATCCAAGTAACTGCCAGTTGCTTACCCTGAAAATACTTAATAAATGTATTTTCTCACTAAAAACAAAGTGTTAAATGGTCCACTCCTGCTAACCAGTCATGGAGGCTGAAATAAATGTCTTATATATTGCCAAAACTAGAACAAGACACACAGCTGAACTAAAAATAACCCCATGAGACACTTGCTGCACACCACATGGAACCCTTGGGAACAGGAGGTGTAACACCAGAAGCATTCAGGCTTGTACTTAAATGCATTAATTCAATATTGACATAAAGGGAAAAATTAGGGGCTCCACAAAATCTGCTGGAAGGCTGTTGCAATGCATGGGGAACTTAAAATGCATCGATAAAAGCAAGAGCAACTTGAATAAAAGAGCTGACACTTGTGTAAGAGTGGTGGACATGCAGCCAAGTCCACAAAATCAAAACATTCACTAATAAGAACAGAAGAAGATTGCTGATAATCCACATGTGGTTCTCTATTATGTTCCTATTTGGGGAGAAAAAAAAGTGAGAAAGTGCTTTTTTGTTTGGTTGGGGTTTTGAGTGTCACTTAGCATAGAATTAAGAAATATTAGTAGATTTAGTAAGTATACAAAGCAAATACAAAATCATAAAGTATATATTCAAGTGTGTGTGTACACAAACTTATTATAAATGCAGTAAAGTTTTGGTTGAGGACAAACTGCTGTGATGAAATTCACCTCTGCTCTTGAAGCACAGAGATTTTCTCACCGTAGATAAAGTAACAGATTCTGTCTGGAAAGGGTGTAGAGATCCCCCGGGAAGTGAGAGCTCTGAGCTCCCAGCAGCATTTGATCCACGCAGGACAGGCTGGAGCACATCCCTGCTGTGCCCTTTCCATCAATGCACAGAGCCAGGGGCACGCCACAGACACGATAATGGCTGGGATACAGATCACCACGGCTTTATCACCACCACGGTCTGGGAGGGGCAGGCTTTGGGGGATATGTAATGTTTTACTAACAACCAAAGGCTTTGACATCTACACTGCTGCAGCTTTTAGAAACCCCCATAATGAGTAAGAATCTTCCACAGCAGCTGTGCACAAACACCCCAAACATCCACTCATTATAAAGAGTTTATGGGCTTCAGTACACTAAATGGATCAGGATTAACCATTTTAATGATTACCTAAGAGCTTCAGAGATAATGCTACTGCCAAGAGATACATTTTGGCACACAAAGCCAAATGAATTTCTTGCAGGACTTACAGTGTGTTTCCTGCATGGATGAGTGTATCAGCTGATGTGGGATCATGTTACCCCCGCTACATTACATGCTTTGTAATAGATTTTGTCTTTATAGATGAGTAAAATCTGCTTTTAAAATATTCCAGCAAACCATGTGGAGGAAACAGGAACTAGCTGAGCTCAGAGGACATTCATTCCTTGTTTCTAAGTAAGCAATTGTGAGCAATTAAAAAAAAAAAAGATTTCTCAAAATCACGGGAGGGTTGCATGAAATCTGAACTGCACCAACAATGAGATCAGCAGCAGTGAAACACCAAAGAAAAAACACCAAATTGCTTTACTATCTTGGTGGAGCATATGTATCCCTAAAAATATGGCTTTTAATTAAGGAGACTATTTGAATTTTTATCCAGGTCTCCAGGCTCTAGAATAAAAGTAATGGAAAGCATTAAGAAGCTGATTTTATCCTTTTACAATTGAATCAACATACTGGCTATTTGTTTGCTTACGCATTATATATTAAATACATATATTTGTAACTATAATTTTTACATTTATTATAAAAATAACATAGATATAAAATCTAGTAAGCTGCAGTATTAGTTTACAAATAAGGCAAATTCATTTCAAAAAGATCACAATGGATTGGTAGGGACCTTAAAGATAATCTCATTCCAACCCCTGCAACAGGCAGGGACACCTTCCACCAGACCAGGTTGCCTCCATCCAGCCTGTCCTTAAACACTTCCAGGGATGGAGAATAAGATTTTCTTGCTCAGTACAAGACTTAAAGACAAAAAGTCGTTAAAATTCATGTGATCCTAAGGGTGCTGATCTTTATATGGCAAAATTCTCATGTGTTGTCAACACGTTTTAAGTGCAGGGGTAAATTTATTTTGGTCAGGAAACAAGTTTGGGAGAGCAGTTACAAAGCAACCCCTCCAGGGCAGCTACTTCAAGGCATCTGCTGAAAAGTGGTTTCAGCTTGACTTAATTCCCAGAACAACATCTGAAAGCTACAGCACACGGCCAACAGCAATGTCTGACACACCTCAGCATCCTCCTTCCCTTCCCAAATCAGTGTCTGACACACCTCTGCATCCTCCTTCCCTTCCCACATCACACAACCTCACTCTTGCAGCCTTCAGAAAGGCAGGGCTAAGCTTAAAAAATGCCTCACTCCCATTAAAAGAGTTAAATTTCTTTCCTTTTTCTATGCATGGAATTTATTTTGAGGCCTAAAACATCCACTTAAATTAAACCCTTAGAAACTACAATTATATGCAGAAGCACCCTAAATTGACTATTCTGGATGGTTTTGCTTACCAGTAAAACAGGTGCATCCAAGCTAATAATAGTTCTGATTTCCATAAACTTCAACCAGCTCTCCTACCATGTAAGGAATCAAGTTCCTCCATGCCTGAGAGATGTCTTTTGTAAAAGCCTCTTCTTCCAGCTTCATAGGTTGGGAACAAATTTTGCCAACTCTGTTTCTCTCTCAAAAACTTTATGTAGAAGCACCCTAATGCTCAGCCTTTGGGGAATAAAATAAATCATGAGTGGTTTTATCTTTCCATTAGCAGCTGATGGATAAAACAGCCACTTAAAATTCCTTTACTTGAACAAAGTCCTGTCACTAACTAAGCAGGTGAAATAAGAGTCAAGAAAAGAATCCAGCTTCTAGCCAAGCTCTATAAATGTTTATCATGGAATGGTTTGGGTTGGAAGGCACCTTACAGATCATTTCATTCCACCCCCTGCCATGGGCAGGAACACCTTCCACTATCCCAGGTTGCTACTAGCCCTGTCCAAATTGGTCCTGACCACTTCCAGGGATATGAAGCTTCTCTGAGAAACATAACCAGTCCAGATCTAACCTTACAATGCACTGCTGAGACACAGGTCAATGTCATGTACATCAAGTGATTCATTAGTACATGAAGTGAAACAATACCATGTAGCACAATAAGAGCTGACAAAACATCATAAATCAGGAAAAAAAACACCTGAAAAAACAAGCTTTTGAGCTAAGCAATGCCTGGAGTAATGTAGCAGTAAAAACAGTGAGCTCTTTGATGCATGCTGCTGTCAGGAAAATACTACTTCATAAATAGGAGTACATCAAAAAACTATCAAGACATAATAAAATCCCCCTCCATAGGGGTGTAACCTGCAAAAACTCATTAATAGCACAGGCAATTAAGTCAATAAAGGGACACTATACTCTGGATTCTTTGTATTTTAAAGCATGTCCAGTTTTTTTCTGGCAAGGTAAACAAATTCTTTATATAGAAGTGACAGAGTGCTTCCCTTGACCACAGAAAACACTAAATGCTCTAAAGAGATGCACAGTTACTCTGTGTGATAAATGGTGTGTCCAAAACCCAAACCCAGCTCTGTTTTGAAAGCCCCTAATGCTATTTCAAGCCTAATCAATATGTCATTTGATCACACTGGATAGGTGCAGTTCAAACTTGCACTTGCCACTAGGCAGCTTTGCACACTGATAAAGCATTAAGTCTCTTTCATAGTGAAAGCTGTAAAAACATCTAGAGGGCTGTCAGTATCACAAACAAGAAGAAGAGTGTTAGGGACCATAAAATAAAACCATTTTCATGACATTTACTGTTAAAGAGTCTTGACATTTTATACACACTTTGGTAATTCCAGTCTCCACCAAGGCTACAACAGTCTACTCATAGCTATATGTGAGCCTGAACCACAGGGTTTAATTCTTTCTCAAGTGTGCTGAGAATGTCTACACCCACCTGACTGCCTGTGCCATGGGTCTCCTTCAACAAAAGCTGCCTGGAGCAGGGAAGGAATAATTCAGGAATTTGAGGGAAAAAAAAAACAACAAACCAAAACGCTGCTCCTTGCTCATGTGTGCAAAGGGCCAGAGTGTTTTACACAGACTAAGCAGAAATAGAACGCAGAGCAGATCGCGGAGTCATGGAATGGTTTGGGTTGGAAGGGACTTTAAAGATCAGCCAGTTACAGCCCCCTGCCACGGCCAGGGACACCTTCCACTAGACCAGATTGCTCAGAGCTCCGTCCAACCTGGCCTTGAAAAATTCTACGGAAGGGGCATCCACAGCTTCACTGGACAAACCATTTCAGTGTCTCACCAAGCTCGCAGTGAAGAATTTCTTCCTAATATCTAATCTAAACCTACTCTGGCACCGGACACAGCCGAGACAGCGGCGGCAGGAACCTGCAGCTCTGTCGCTGCTGGGAATTCACGTTACACCAAAGCAGGTCCGGGGGCACAGTTCTTTCGGTCTCAACTTACCTCCCCCCGTGCTCTGCCGCTTTTGATCTGAGCTGCTTCAGCTCTGCCTCCTGCGGGCTGCAGAACCCGACCCCGTTCGGCAGCGAGCAGCACCTCATCCCCTCCGCTGCCTCAGGCGGCCGCTCGCCCCCGCCACAGCGGCCAGCGGAGGCGGAGGAGAGACCCTGGGGGCGTGCGGCGGTGCCTCCCCTCACCGCAACGCTGTCGTGGGAGAGTGGGCGACTGCGCTGCCGTAGAAACCCCCAAGACCTGGCACCCCGCAGCCGATGGAGCGGCCCGCGAAGCTCCGGGCTCCCCTTGAGCCGTCCTGGCCCCGCCGCGCCCTCACCTGCACTTTCCGCCGCCCCGCCGTGTTCTGCCGGTGATGCGCCGCCATCTTGCATGTTGACACTGTGGCGTCATGTCCGACCGGAAGTGCCGGCCCCCTCCCCCGGCCCGCGCGAGGCTTTTATACGCGAGCAGCGGCAGTGGGCGGGGCCAGGGGCGCGGCCAATGGGGGGCGTGCCCGGCGTTCCCGCCCTGACGCGGCGCCCGCCATGTTGGTGCCTCATGAGGCGCCGCCTCAGCCCCGCCCCAGGGCCGGTCAGCTCTGCCCCCTCCCAGCTCCTGCTGCTCCTGCGTTCTCCTGGTCCAGCTCCTGATGCTCCTGCGGTGTGTTCGTCCCGCTTTGCTTCGTTCCGAGTGGCAGCAGAAAGCTTACGTTGAAATAAGAAAGGGCCCGCTCGAATAAAAAAAATCAGCGGTTTCAGCTGTCAGTAATAATCAAACGGTCATTTATGCGTAGTTTTGTACTTCATTAAGAGTAACCAGAAGTTCTTCTGTGTGGGATGGACTGGCTCTCTTGTCAGATAAGAACTAGGGACACTGGTTAGAGCATGGTGCTCGTAACTCTTAAGGTTGGGTGTTCGACTGCCGTATGGTGCATTTTCTTAAAAGCTGGACTTAATCATCCTTGTGGATCCCTTCCAACTCAGAATATTTTGTATCTCCTTCTGTATCTTCTGGTGAAGAGCTGTACAAAGTTGCGTGCAGGACTCTGTTCTCAGCACACCTTTTCGTTACACTGCTTACTCCTGTGTGGTAGAACATTAAAGGTGCTAGTAGTTAATTAGTAAAAAAAGAATACTGTGAGAGATAACATGTAAAGGGTTAAGAATGAAACAATGAATTCAGGTATTCCTATTCTTCAATGCTGGCTGCAAGGCTAAGTAGAAGATAAGGATATTTATTACGCCTGCTGATTTAAACTTTGCTTGTTTTGATACAGATCATTTTTCCTGGCAGTGCAAAATGCAGAGTGTCCTCATCACAATTGCAAATGGAGGGTATGGTTATGAAATTAGATCTGCCTTGGCCGAAGTCCTTCCTTAACTTCAGTGTCCTGCAAAATCATGGAACTAAAGCTCATTCAGTTTCAGTCTCCTGCCATGGGCAGGGACACCTTCCACTATCCCAGGTTGCTCCAAGCCCCATCCAGCCTGGCCTTGGACATTACCAGGGATGGGGCAGCCACAGCTTCTCTGGGCACCTGCCAGTGCATCAACATCCTCACAATGAAGAATTTCTTACTAATAACTGAACTAGAATCCAATATTTACTGGTTAGATTAAGCAAATTTAAGACAAAGTTAATGCTGCAAGAATAATTTCTCTCCTTTACCCCAGCAACAAGAGTTGCAGTTACAGACACACCACTTCCACAGAGCCACTGCAAAGACTAGGCTCATTGTACACTGTTCTGTGAAGGTATTTTTGTGGCTTTTACAGCAGATTTTGGACATCATGGAGTCTAAAACAGTGGGTTGTATTACCTGAATGCCTTGCTTATGCAGACATAGAATATGATATCTCAGGAGATTTTAGTCACACAAAACATTTAAATTGGATTTCAGATCACCAAGTTTCACATCCCATAAAGCACAGCCTAAATACAGTAATTTCAAACAGTTGCCTCTGAGTCATACCCATAAATTATATATAGCCTACAACACTTTTGTTTTCAAGCTATGTAGAATCTACCATGCCCTTTGGGAATTTTTTCAGGGATTATCTGATCTTAAAATGCATGTCTTTATGTCTTGAATTTATGTAGCTCTTATACCAAGGAGAGAACCTGTTACAGCTTTTCCTGGAGGATTAGAGAGTCCTTTCTTTATGCAAAACATTTTCTTCTTGTAATTGAACAATTATATTTTTTAAATATGGGATTGAATGTGATGTCCTTAAGCCAATTAGTTCATTTATCCCAAAACAGCATCAACTCCACTGATATAATTCCTGGAGATATCTGTTCTGTCCCTAGCTGCAACAGATGGTGATTCCAAAACCTTTATCTGCAATATATTCTACTGCTTCACTGTTCTTGCTGTGAAAAGAGGTTTCTCTTGTGCTTCATCTGAATTTTCTGAGCTGTGGTCTCAGCTTGTTACTTCTTGTTTCACTCCTCGTGGACATGAAGATGAGTTTGTGCCACATTCCTTCTTAACTATTTGTCATGCTGCTGTCTTTCCTTCCATCTTCTCTCCACTGGACAAAACTGTACTTCTCAGGCTCCAAAATATTCTTACAGTCTTTTAACATTTTATTTTAATTCTGCAACTGCTAAGCCTCATGAGAGAGAATGCAGTAGCACACAGAGGAAGCTGGGAAACCCCACTACCTTCTAGAAGTTACTATTATTAAGGAAATATAATCTTTATGGTCTTACTTATTGCAATGTTTATTCACTCAATGCTTACATTCTGGGCATTTCCATTCTTCCTTCTCTCCTTATCTCAACATCCTGGCTTCACTCCTGAGACCTGTTTGGTTCTCCACCACTTCCTTTTTGGCTCAGCAGCAGTTTGCTCACTGCAGGGTTCTCAGAAATTCACAATCTAGCCTAAGAAGATCAGATTTTTGTGGAAATTGAAAAATAATCCCTAGATTCATATAAACATCATATTCTTTCTCTTCCAAAACCTAAAGCAAACAGCTAATATTAGAGACTCGCTCATCTTACCACTTTCCTACTAGGAAATGACACAAATGATGAAAGGCTGGAACGTTTCCTGCATAACAAAGAAAACCTTACCTACCATGTTTCTTTTCTCTAATACTGCCTTTAGTTCAGGCTTGGTAAACATACACACAGAAACCAGAAAATTACCCCTATTATGATACTCATGTTTAGCAGCCCACAGTAAATGTGATCTTTGTTGGACCAGGCAATCTTCAGAGATCTCTTCCCCAATGGTTCTGTGATACAAAGGGATCACTGTACTTTCTTTTTCACTTTAAATTAATGACCTGTTGATCTGACAGGTTGAACAAACACATTAATAGCATCCACAATCCACTAAAAATTCTTTGATGCATAACATAAAAAAAAAAAAAAAAAAAAAGAAACCATGATTGTAAAAGGCATAGAAATGTAAAAAGCAAAAGTTCTCTGTTTATAAGCAAAGTCAATTTCAAATCAAATGTGCAAAAGATGCTGACTGCTCTTAAAGACCCAATATTGTCTTTATTAAATTAATAATCTATTGCTGATTATGAATAATGAAGTGATGGGTGGGGTTTAAGAATGAAATTAGTATTTCATTTTATCAAAGACTAACACAAAACTAATATCAGAATTTCAATACCTCTAAGACAAGACATAAATCACTTCAGGGTATGCATGGAAATGACTGTGTTAGAAGAAGTCATCAACTCCTTAATGGACTAATGCATACTGAAATGTAGTCAGGCACTTTGCTGAGTATTTGCTTACAGAGAAAACTTCTCACTACCTCATTCTTCTCCAACCCAGAATCCAATAAAACTCCATACTTTGTGCATGACAGCATCTGAAATACTTCCACAATTACCATTAGCCTGAAGCCAGCACGACTAAACTGAACAAAACAAGCCTTCATCTTATATTTGAAAAAAAAAAAAAGCCAAACAATAAACACATTTAACATTTCTCTTAAATCACATGCTTCACATTGCTGTAACAAAAATGCTTCCCAGTGTAAGTAACAATCAGGTTCACAGCACCTGAATGTACGTAAATCTATGGGACCTGATGAGATGCACCCCAAAGCCCTGAGGGATTTGTCTGACATGGTTGTCAGGTCCCTTTCCATGGTATTTGAAAAGTCCTAGCAGGCAGGTGAAGTCCCAGCTAACTGGGAAAAGGGAAGCATTTTGTGCCCATCTTTAAAGGGGGCACAGCCTTCCCTCTCTGCCTAGGAAGACCACAGAACAGATCCTCCTGGAAGCTGTGCTGAGGCACACGGACAACAGGAAGGTGATGCAGGACAGTCAGCACGGCTTCACCAAGGGCAAGTCCTGCCTGCTCATCCCAGTGGCTTTCTGTGATGGAGTGACCACAAGTGTCCAATAGTGGACAAGGGAAGGGCTCTGGATGTCATTTCTGGAAAGCCCTTAACATGGTCTCCCACAGCATCCTTCTCTCTGAACTGGAGAGAGATGGATTCAGTGAATGGACTGTTTGGTGAGAAAGGAATTGTTGTGGTTTCACCCAGGCAACAGCCAAGCCCCTCAGAGCAACTCGTTCACTCCTCCACCAGTGGGGGAGCCTACAAGAAAGATGGAGAGAAGAATTACAAGTACAGAAATTCCTGTCACATGTAGTGACAGGAAAAGGGATGACAAGGGGAAATGGCTCTAGACTGAAGGAGGGCAAATTTAGATTAGGTACTAGGAATACATTCTTTTCTTTGAAGGTGGTGAAACACCAACACAGGTTGCTCAGAGGACCTGTGGATGCCTCATCCCTGGAAATGTTCAAGGCCAGGTTAGAAGGGGCCCTGGATGACCTGCTCATAGGCGGGAACTGAAATGAAATAATTTTTAAGATCCCTTCCAACCCAAAGCATTCCATAATTCTATGGTTTCTTTGTTTTTAATTTGTTAAGCTGTTTGCTCTTACATAGTTTTTTGTGAGTTGCATTCTTAACATGTTGAAATTTGGACTTTAATCTTACAGGGAGGTACTGTAAGAAATAGGTGTGAAACCACACCTATTGTGGTGAATCTCAACCTTTGCTAGGGCTCTTGCATTTCTCATTTCATGGTTGTGTTTGGGACCATGCAATAAGAGGTGAGACTTCATAAACTGTGTAAACGATACTGCATCAGAAATGCTGGAAATCTGGAGATTGTAACAGCAGTATTTTGCTCTTAGCATCTTACTCTGGAGAAATGTAAAATGCTTCAAAAAATACTAATACCGTTTTTCAGAACACTAAGAAGAAACAGATGGAATAATTTGAACTTAAGGCACTGAGATCATTTTTAGACTTCTTCAGTGTACATTAGGTTATTAGGCAGAAAGCTACTTTGTGTAACACTGTGTTTAATGTGAACTTACCATAAAAGCTATTTCCTGCTGTTCTGTAAAGTCAATTAGCTATTTACCAAATACCAAATTCCATGTCTGTCAATTTCTTATTTCATTGTGCAGCATGAAAAAGGGAAATGGCAATCATGCAAATCATTGTCTTGGTAAATACAGCATGTACTTTACACTGTTAGGTTCTTTTCTAAGAAAGATTGAGTTGCTCCTTTTGTTTGTGTCACAGATAATTTGCCAAAGCCCCTCATTTTTTCTGGACTCATGCCTTTGGAGACTTTGTATATTACTTTCTGTGTTGCTTTTGGTTTTACTGTATATGTATTACTTAGTTAATTTGTGTTCCAAGTATAACAAAGCAGATGTACTTTTTTTTTTCCCTGATGTCCCTTGTTACTTTTGTTTTTGTTCCAGGGTTATGATATTTTATAAGGCATTCCTGGAATCTCATCTAGGTCTTGGTATTAGTCACCCTTGAAATTAAGGGGAATCTTGAAGCTTCTGGCCAGCAGCTGAATTAGTTCAGCCCACGAAGGATGCATTTGAGTTTGCATTATAATAAATGTGTGTGCATTACTTAAAGATCACTCTTAATGTGATATTTCAGAGGTTATAGTACTTCCCAAACTGTGGGCACTGCACTCCCTGTATGCCAGTTTAGGTTAGAGACAGGAAGGAGGATTGCAGATTCTTTGAAGTTGCAGCTTCAGTAAACAGAAATCTCTGCAAACAGTTTTCATTGCAAGTGTCTCCAGTGCAAATCCTTGAATTACCAAGGAGTATGAAATTTTATTGCTGAGCAGTGAAGTACCTTTTTAACATAAATTTGTAAGAAATATCATTTATGAGCTGTTAGCATCAGAGTTAGCAACTGTTCCCCAGCTCCAGATCAGTGTTATAACAAATTATCACCCTATAAAAATCTGCTCTGAATTCCTTGTGTACATCTGTACATAAAGCAAGGTGGGGATGCAAAATCAAAGGTCTACTGTGATCAGACACTAATTATTTTGAGTATTTGAGAAGGCCACAGGTGTTCACACATTTTGTGCCATTTTATTGGTCTATATTTGACTAGTTTTAACTTCAACTTGAAGCCATCCAGTATTAAAGGTCTCATTCATCTGCAAGTCTTTATGATTTTCTGTTGAGAAATTCTGTCTGCCATGCAGTCATTTGTGCAGGTTTACAACATTTAAACAGTTCCTCCTCATTAAGGGAACTTTCTGATTTTAAAGTTACTTGGAAAACTTTTTAAATTGCATGTTGTAAGGAAGCAAAAATAACAGCTGATTTCTGTTAATAACAGCTTTTTTCTGTGACTATGATTTGTGTTTATTTTTATTATGCCCAAAAGAGACAACCTCTGTTTCTGTGGTGCAGCTATCTTTAACAAAAGTCTCCCTGTGCTCCCTCTGCCATGATTTCCATTCCTTGCTCTCCAGAGTCTCAGACTTTGCTTTCAGGAGAATGTTTTGGTGTCTGTGTTCGTACCTCTTTGCTGTTATGTGCACAGCTGAATTTTCTGTGTTTTGTGGGGTTTGCAGTGTGAACAGTGGTTTGCATTTGCTGATTCTAATGCAGGATCATTGGCCTCGCCGTGTTTGTCTCAGACTCACTTGTGGTTGGTGCTGGCTAATGGACAGTGAACAGTAACCATAAACTCTGTAATTAACAGTTGTGATTTGTCTCTGTGAGAATCTTGACCTAAATTAAAACACTCAAAAAGATACTTTATATCAAATTCAATAGCATTCTTTGTCAGTGGATGACATGATCTAGTTATGGATTGTATGATCTTGTTTTGCAGGATCCATTTCTTGAAAATATGAAATATCTTTCTCAAGCTCAAGTAATTCTCCTTCCAACTGTTATGATCAAAGTTACTGGATGTTTGTAGCCTGTAAGTAAAGTGATGTTGATTTTTTCCATTAAATTTTTGATAAATATATTTATTTTGTCTCTGTAAAACACTTCTTTACTCAAACTTTCTGTGCTCGTATGAATAGTACATAAAGAGACTTTTGAAGAGGTCAGTGTGCAAATTGCAGGATTAGATTTACAGATGCATCAGCTGATGACAATGACTTATTTGTCTGAAATTCTCGTTCCATTCCCTCTTGTATCCATCTGTCCTGCTTGCAACTTTAGCCAGTTTGAGACATAGCATCTTAATAATACAGATGCATCCTGAAGGGGAGTGTTGCGAGAAAGAGATTTGTGATGATCTGAATTTCAGATGTCTCACTTACAGCAGGGGTTCCATGGTCAAAGAGCTACTGAGGGCAAGTCTCAGTGAGACAGGAAAAGGAGGTAAATCATGCTGAACTTGTTAGGAACTTAAATAGCTGTCTCATTCCTATAAATGGGAAAAATGGGAAGAGAGACCTTGCATGAACCCTTCTCCCTCTGAGACAGAGGCACGGGTGGCGTGTCTGTTTCCCAGTGAACAGGAGATTTCTGGGATTGTACCGCGGAGCATTTCTCAGTAGGTGGAAGCTAGCAGAGGAGTTGGCTGGATGGAATCTGAGGATAAGAGGGTCATGCAGTGTGCATGAATTGTCAGGTGCCTTGATATCTTTAATGACTGCATTTCTGATCTGTAATTTAAAGCAGTAACTAATGTTTAGAGTTATGGCACAGCTACAAGGCACATTTAATTATGCAAAAATCTGGTTTTTTTCAGCTCTTGACATCTGTACCCTCTTAGTCATTAAACTAATGGTGGTGTGCTAATGCTACCACCAAGAAATATTTGTCTTGTGCTCAGGCAGTAAAAAGGAAAAAGAAAAGTGCAGTACTTTTCAGTTAATGGAAGAAACAGAGCCTTGTCAAGAGCATGGTGAATAAATTAACTGTAATTTCTATAATGAATTTAATTTTAGTAATTTATATGGTGAACATTATCTTTTTGTTGTTAAACTTCAGCTTTTTTATTTCCTCAATTTTCCCCCTCCTGTTTCCACAGGAATAATGAATGAAAATGGGAAGAAAACTGTGTCATTACACTGAGACTGGTTTTCTGCCCTCTCCCCACTGTAAGAAACTGCCTTCCTAATGGGAGAAAGGAAATTTTCCACTGTAACATGAGAAAAGTAACTTGTCTAAGTGTTTTGTGGTTAGCTGCAAGTCCTAAGCTGCTGGAGATGAAAAATCTTGTTCTCTGAGCTCTTGCATTTTGGATTTTAAATATTACAGTGCACGGAAGGAGTGCAATTCTTTTTGCTATGTTGAGATCTGTGTTTATCCCCTGTGCCCCATTTTTCGCAGGGAGAGATGGATGGAGAAGATACAGCAGAATAAATACATGCAGGTAGGGACCTTTATTGCATTTAGTGGTATTAGCTGAAACAGGATTGTAAATGTAGCAGTTACAGTGCCTTTATAGAGTGATGGTTGAGTGATCTTTAAAATTCTGCTCTCTTAATTGAACTTGTCTTGAGAACATGATCTTGCTTTCTAGCAAAATAGGTTACACTGGAACTTAAAATGTCTTGTTAGTGCTTGCAGCACAGAACACTTAGAGTTTTATTTCTTTTAAAATCATCTCCCGTTGCACCTATCCAGAAAAATGTTTAATCACCGTTTGTTTCTTTGTGTGCATTAGTGCTGCCTGGCTTTTAAGGATAGCGTGGTTGCTTCAGTAGAATTCTTCCAGCAAAACCCAGAGTAACTCTCTTACCATCAGGAAAGATGATAGGAAAGATTTATATTCTACTTAATAAAGGAGAAACGTATTTTAGATAGTAGTGGGTTCTGTTGATGTAATTAAGAGGAAGAATTGTACTTAGTGTTAGGGCTTACCATGAATGTGTGTGTGTTACTGTCCAATACGTGTTACCAGCAGGCTCTATGCATCATTTTAAAAAAAATTAAATGTAAGTCATTTCAAATATGAGGATAAATGTTGTGATTTTCATTTTTCTCAAACAAGGTTTGTCTGTTTTAATGGAAGTTTTGGCATAGTGTGCTGTTGAATGTATTTTGGGCTCTGAACTTGTGTATAACAGATTGTAAATTTGAATTTCAGATTTTGTCTGTATGGGATATAATGAACATACATCAGAGCCTGGGAATAATAAAAAGTGGGAAATAAGGAATGAAAACTAGTAATGTGTACTCTAATCTCTAACCAAAAGCTTTTAATGAAAGGCAAATTTTGTGCCCAATATTTAATGCATGCCTGCATGGTTTAAAGCTTGTAATGAAATGTGAAACAGGAGACTTTTTGCTTGCTTACCATTTCACACATATATTTCCAATTGAACAAAGATCCATCTTTGCTTTTCATGAATGTAGCTATGATATCAGCAGAAAGAAAATAATTGATTAATATTTAGGTTATTATTCTTCAAAAGCGCCACCCAAGCACTTTTCCCTTTCTTACATGTTGTCAGAGCACAAAATTTCATTTACTCTTTTCAGAAAAGCAACCAAGCTCCTCCCTCCATCCCTCCCCCAGGCATCGCAATACAAAAGAAAACTTTCTGCATGGGAGCTGGCTAGGGAGAAATGATGTTGTTGGGAATGGAAAGGTGAAGGTGAGAAAACCAAGACTTTCTGTCTCCTTGGAGATAAAAGCCAGCCAGCATTACCTTCAGAAAGAATTGTGAAAGCTTGTTTTATTTTGAAGGGGATATTGTAAGTATTTTGGTTTTGCTAAGTATTTCTATACTATGAGAAAATTCAATTGCTGATTATTTTCATTTAATTCTATGTCTATTTGATCAAAATATTTGGGAAAGTGTGGATAGAAATATGTGTGTCTATATACATAAAATATGTGCCCACATGTATTTAAGTATTAGATGTGGGTTTATTTTAGGTACAGGGAGCATCTACTTAAGAAAATCTGTCATTAATGTAGAACCTCTATATTGTTGTAAACATGTAGCTCTTCCTATAAGTTACACGTGTCAGTAAAACATTTTACTGCACTTTGATATATTTGTCATATTAATTACTATTAATTATTGTCATATTGACTGCTTACTTACTGACTTACTCACTGCTCTGTTTTGTTATATCACCTCATGCATAGTATTCCTCAAATTGGCTGTAGTATTTTCTAATCTTACACTGAACTTGACATTGTCTGAAATTTCTTTAGCAGAACAAGTCTGGAATGTTTTTCTCACAACAAAACTGGCGAGAGATTTTTTTTTCAGGATGCTTAAGTAATGCACAGTCTGGCCCATTGCATAGATTTCTGCTTTTGGAAGTAATGAGTGAGGATATGATATGATGTGATATGATATGATATGATATTGATGTTGTGAATAAGCTTGTCTATTACATGTGTTAAAAAATCAAACCAAACAACACCAAAAAAAATCCCAACAACCAAAAAACAAAAAAATCCCCCCAAACCAAACCAAAACCCAACACAACAACAACAACAACGACAAAAAACAACCTGAAAAACTGCACTGGTAGATATTTATCCAACCCATCCAAACACAAAACTTTTCCTTGGAATGGGGTGATGAGTGAGAAGTGGAGAGTGGGGGACAAAGTGCTGGTCTTGTATTTAAGAAACAGCAGTAGTCCTGTAAAATGTCCAAGTTGGATTTTACTAAGGACTTAAATCTGTTAGATCTGTTCACCATCACTGGCAGTTAAATAGAAGAAAATGGTGATCAGAAAGAAGTTTTTTTTTCCTGCTTATTGAAGCTGAGTAGGTGATAGCAGAAGCTTTTGGCAAGGTACAGAAGAGAAAAGAGAGAATTCCTGTCCTGCTTCATAATGTGTTGCTGTGAGCTGTTTTCTCATTTTTTTACTTATTTCAGGTGAAGAGGTGAACACATCTTTATTCTTTATTCTTTATTCCTGGGTGAAAGAATATATTAAATGCACATTAAACAAAACCAACAGTTAGTTTATCCTTTATTTTTTCCAGATCCAGGTGCTCACAGGAAATATCAGTGGGTGGCCCTTG
This sequence comes from Rhipidura dahli, assembly GCA_013399225.1. Classification (NCBI taxonomy): domain Eukaryota; kingdom Metazoa; phylum Chordata; class Aves; order Passeriformes; family Rhipiduridae; genus Rhipidura; species Rhipidura dahli. The sequence goes on along the minus strand of VXAC01004589.1, from coordinate 88,354 downwards.
ACAAGGGAATTGATAGAAGTAATTTGGGACTCAGAACTGGTTATAATCAGTGCTAAATCTAGATTGAAACGCAAATAAGGACATTCTTATGTTTATGTTCCTACTGGTTTTCCTATTTTGAGAAACTTCTCATCAATGCCCCTTACTGACTTTGATAGTATTTTACTGACAGTTTTATCAGTTTCAATTCTACTTCTGTGGATTGCTAGATATGTTATGGTCAATAGTTCAATGCCTATTACCTCGCTGCATTTAAAAGGAACACTGTTCTTTTAGGGTGCTGGAAAGAGTTCTGAAATTCACACAAATGGAGCCAAATCAATGAGTTGTGTAAAAGGCTTGAATTGGTATTTTGTTTTTCAGTCTAAAAGTCTAAATTTGTTAGTTATCATCTCTAGTGGTTAGTCAAGTACCCCAGCAAGCATTTTGCAATCCATGTCTCTGAAACATTGTATTAAGAGACTCATTTTTGGCAGTATTTAGCTATTTTAGAAAATTTTCTGAAAAGCCTTTATCTTAAGAAATTTTAGTAGCAAATTGTACTTTAGAAGTTCCCAGCATAATGACTCATTGTTGATCCCTTTGTAGTACATTGCAGGTCATTTGTTCAGTAAATTTCATCAGTATATCTGGAATTCCTTGGGTTTTGACATAAAAATATTCTGTGTCATTTTCGCAGTACCCTTAAGCCAGCAAGACTAACCTCAAACAATGCCTGGCTTTGTACACTGAATGCAGTTGTCTCAAGATAAGAAAACTAAGTCATTCCCACTTTAATTTAAAATAAAAAGTTGAATTTTAAGATGTGTTTATGTATCCTTGATCCTGTAGAAAGCGGTACTTTAGTAGCTGAATGTACCAGGGCATTTGTATCTGACATTGATGGACTGGTCTCTACTACAGGACCAGAGATATGAAAACCTGCTCGCCTCTTAATTGAACTTAAATGCAAGTTTCTTTCATGTGCTGTACTGGAAATTAACAGATCTGAACTGTTGCATCTGTCTCAGCAGCATACTGGCGTAGTACATCTTGGCATACAATTTCTTTGCACTAAGTTGTAGTTACACACACAAGTTTGTTCTGTCACATTCTAGAAAAAATCTCTTGCTTAGGTTGCTTCTAAGAAAACTTTTTCTGTGTCTTCCCTCCCAGAATCAGTTACTGGGGCACTTTTGTGTCCCATGCAAAAATTGAAATTATTTCTAAGGGTAACACTTTACCTCAGTGTCATGCCTTGAAAATTCAGCTAATTCAGTATATGATGTGGTGGCTGAGTTTAGCTGAGCTTCAGGAATTCCAAGTAGTCACTCTGTCTTTTTTAATGTAATCTTGGTCCTTTGTATTGGAAAGATTTTTCAGTCGCATCTTCTTAGCTTCCTTTTTCCTAACCCGAGTCACAGTCTATAAATACTTGGCAGTTGATCAAAGGCCAAAAAGCCTGGTGTTCCATGTGAGCACAGGTGTGTTTCTGGTACAGGTCTGCTGAAGAAATTTTCTCATGAACGTCCATGAATATTTGTCCTATTATGACTTCTGGTCACAGTTACTGAAGGGAATGTGTTGCATGTTTTTGCTCTTGATCAGTGTTTTTGTCAGATTCTTTTTTTTTTTTTAATACAGCTCTGAAACCATTTATACTAAAATGATGTTTGTACTTGCTGAAACCATTTTCTTTGTTTCATTTATTTCAGTTGACGTAGTTCTCTGAATGCTGAGTTTCTCTGTTGTCCTTAAAACTGCTTCGAATATAAAATTGATCTTCTTAAAAGTATTAAAAATTGAAAAAAATAAAAAGAACATCTTGATTTTCAATTTATCTTTTGAGCTTTCAATTGGAAATGGGTCTGTGTGGTTTGGCTAAGAAGCAGTTCTTTGGTTATATGCTTCCATTTTGCTACCATGGTAAATTCTGATCTCTGAGCTGTGGTTCCTGAACATGCTTGGAAAGTCCCAGAGGAGGAAAAAAAACCCTGCCAAGTCCCATAAACCCCAACAAAATCATTGCACAATCATTCTTGCTTGCATATTCTTTTTAATATTCTTTAATTGCAAGAGGGTATCGATTCTCTAACATGGTCCATGTGTGAGCACAGAAAAAGAAGTAGCACAGCTGGACCTCAGCAATCAAAAATGCAGACTGTCTTAAAGACTTGGTGATAAGCAAAAGTGTTTATTAAATGGGAGTTACCAGTTTTAACATGAGTCACAAAGGACAAATCCTCCTATAATGCATCGAAGTTTTCTTCATCTTCTGTGGATGAGAACTGATGTCCTGTGAATTGCTGTCATCTACAGTAGTGTGGTAAATTCAGGCATCAGTAACTGAATACTTACAGTGATTTGCCCTCAGTCACCTCAGTGCTTCTCATTGCCACCCTTCCCCTTTGTCAGGGTTTTAAGCCTCAAGCAGAATGATTGAAAATGCAACTGGACAAAGCCTTGAGCTGAATTCAGTGTTGGCCTTGCTCAGTGGAGGGGATGGAGCTGATGAGCCTTGGAGGTGGGACATGTGGAACTAAATTCTGTTTTCAGGAACTACAGAGGAACAGAAACTGAGGTGCAAGGCTGCTGATACTTTAATGTACAGTGAGAAACAATCAGATGATTGTCAGAGTTCTGACACAGAAGTGATTTTGACGCTTCCAAGCTAGAAAAGCAAAGGAAAAAAGTATCTCTTCTGTAACCTGAATTGCAGAGGGTAGATCCAGATTCAGCAGTTGATCTATATTGGGTTTGTTTTCCATTACTCTTTTTCTAAATCAATGTGCTTCTAGTTAGTTTTGCCTTAAATGCAGGGTGCCTCACACACAGCAGGACCAGCTGATCAGAAGAGGTGATTGTCCTGCCGTGTTCGGTGCTGGTGTGGCCTCACCTGGAGCACTGTGGGCAGCCCTGAGCCCTGCAGTTTAGGAAGGATGAGAAGGTCCTTGAGTCTGTCCAGAGGAGGGCAACAAAACTGGTGAAAGGGCTGCAAGGAATGCCCTGAGAGGATCTGCTGAGGGCTTTAAATTTGTCTGTTTTGGAGAAAAGGAGGCTGAGGGGCGACCTCATCACTCTCTACAGCTTCCTGAGGAGGGAAAGTGGAGAGTAAGGTTCTGAGCTCTTCTCCCTGGGATCCAGTGGCAGGACATGTGGGAATGGTCCAAAGCCACTCTGCAAGGGGTTTACATGAGACATTAGGAATCATTTCTTTGCTAAAAGGATGATCTAACTCTGGATCAGGCTTCCTAGAGGGATGGTTGATGCCCCAGGCTTGTCAGTGTTCAAGAGGCATTTGGGCAGTGCCCAAGGCCTTAAAATGGTCAACCCTGGCCAGGCAGTTGGGCTGGATGGTCACTGTAGATTCTTTTCAGTTGAAATAGTCTATTCTTATTCTACTCTATTTTATTCTATTTTGATCCGGAGTTTCAGACAAATAAAAAACCATTTATCTAACAGATATTAAAGCTGTGTGATATTTCTGGCATTTTCTAATTGTCAAGAGCTTTCTTTCTTAAGTTACCTCTAGCACTGGAAACAAACACTCAGAAGGAAAAATGGATCCCTTGTTTTGGCCATCAGAAGCTCACAGCTTCCGACGTTTCACCCCCGAGTCCTTGGCAGCAATCGAGGAAAGGATTGCCAACAAAAAAAAAGAGCAAGTTGAAGTCAAAGAGAAGAATAAGGACCAAGGAGCTGAAGATAAACTTACTCCTCAACTTGATCTGAAAAGCTGCAAAAAGCTTCCTTCTCTGTATGGGGACATTCCTGCAGATCTCATTGGGGAACCCCTGGAGGATTTTGATCCATACTACAGTGATCACAAGGTTAAAGCTTCCCAATTTTTAAATTTTTGCCTGCTGAACTCTTAAGGGATAGTAAAAGCTCTATTTAGGAGATGCTGGCATTTAATGGTTCTGTAGATAGACCTTTGAACTTTACTGACAGCTTTTGAGGGGGAAGTGCTAAGGTATGCTCTGTATTATGGAATGAGGATGTATTTTAAATTCCAGTCAAGAACCCAAATTCATTATGAAAACATGATATGTGATTGGCACTCTTTAACAGTAAATATATTCTGGGATAACTGATGCTTTGTTTTCCAGAGCAGTTTCTCTGACGCCTGTGGGGCTGAACTCCCTGTTCAGTGCCTGTTCAACAGTAGATCATGCTGGAATGGCAGATGCTTTCACTGAATTACAAATATTATACAAATTAAGGGAGGCACATTTGAGATATTTTCAGTACCCTGTGTAGCAAACCCATGTATTTTCATTGTCTTAAATTAATTTTCTGTAACTTTGTTTATTTGCCTTGTTTATTGTGCCATATTTATATTGCACATACTCCATGCTCTTCCAAAGTGGTTGGTGATGCTGACTATAGCAGTGTATAAAGTAGATAGTCTAGGAATCCCTTCTAAATTAAATACTTAAATTAAATGATTACTACTGTAAAGGAGGACTTGCTCTGAAGAGCAGAAGATTCCATCCAGTCCGAGTTCCTGTTTTAATGTCTACCAGCTAGGTGTTGGAGTGTAATAATTTTATTAGAAAACATGCTTTAGACTTTGATCTTCCAGATACTTTTTTTCTCAAAGTAATCTAAGTGGTACTTTTGATGAAGAGAAACTGAGATTCATTGAGTTGAAGAAATTTATATTAAAGTTAGGAAACTGTGTTTTTCCTTCAAGAGATTTCAGTTTTTCTGTGTGGAAAAAGTGCTGAGCTGCATGGACCTTAAGGTAGCTTAGAGGGAATTTACAGTGTTACTTGACAGTGTAGAGATATTTCAAAATTAAAATTTATGCTTTGACTGTCCAGGATTTTGGCAGTGCTACACAATGTGTATTTTGTAAATAATCTCTTGTAGCCTATAAAACTGTCCAAGAGTAAGGTATTAAGGCCATTGTTACAGTCCCAGAGTAGTAATTTAATTATTTTGAACAAGTGAATATCATTACTTGCTCTTCATATTCATTCCCATTATGGCTTCTTCCTCTCGGGCAATAAAGAACTTTTATAGAGCTGCTGTCTTTTCTTCAAAATGTGTATAATCAGGTCACAGCTCCAAGTAAGAATAAAGGAAAGCTGTACTTCTAACTGTAGTTAGATATAGCTCTAGATGCAGACTTGAAAAACTGCACATGAACTTTTTGCAGAAATTTATAATTAATTTCAATGTTTCATATACTCTGAATCCTTTTTTTATAGACTTTTATGGTGGTAAATAAAAGGAGGACTATTTTCCGGTTTAGTGCCACACCTGCATTGTTTATATTTGGTCCTTTTAATCCAGTCAGAAAAACAGCAATTAAAATTCTGGTCCATTCATATCCTTTCACTGGTTCCCTGATTTGAATCTTAAAATATTCTGTGTCATTTTCTGTTATTCTGTCCCTCTCTTTCTGCTTTTATTTGGAATTATTAATTGGTGGAAATAGGTCTTTTTAGGTGAATATGTCTGAACATGTCAAACATATTATGTCCCACCAGTGTCTTAACTTCCAAATATGTCTCCACATGTACATAATTCATTTTTATATTTAATTTTACCCAACTGAGAAGGTTTGATTTTGCTGGGATTCTTGGGATGGTCTTGTGCAGGGATGGGAATTGGATTTCAGTGATCCTTGTGGGTCCCTTCCAACTCAGGATATTTTGTGATTCTGCTATAAGTTTCTTTGGAAAACACAGGAGAAGTTCTGAGCATACTCAAATGAAAATTAATTATTTGAATGCTTTTGTGATTTCTGTGTGTGAAAATCAGCAGGTTTTATGAACTTCATTTTTTATAATGCAGCAATTTTTCCTTAACTTACTATTCACATTTTTTGTTGGCATTATTACATGCACTGTGTTGCTCAATTGTATGGCTATGACTGTCCCTAAGCTTCTTGAACAAGCCTTCTGGACTGAGTGAGTACCTCAGTGGCCATGTGTTCACTGTTTTTCCAAGGATGTTGACATGCAGGCCTGAAAAATTTAAACAATGTGGTGATCTAATTCTGGAGCTTGAAAATTCTCAGATAGACCTCTGAGGAAGACTGAGGATTGTTATTGTATCACACAGTCTTTTGTGGGGCTTCAGTGCCTTTTCTTAGAGGCTCTCACCATATGCCCTTTTTGCTGTGCTGTCTAATTTTGCCATCTGTTGTAACATAGGAGGTTGGCCCATTTTTCCTTTGGAGGATTAAATCTTTTAGAGATCCTGTGCAGTAGGATTTTAATTTAATATCTCTCATTCTACAGCAATAACCTGAAGGTCTGTTAGAGCTGCCTCATGCAAAAGTTTTAAAGGAATAAATATTCATCCTGTTCTTTCCTCCTGTTTCCTGGTGGCTCTCCTAAGTCAGTTGTTCCCACTAGGAAGCCATTTATTTGTAATGTCTTGCTTCCTTATGTACTTGTGAACTGTATCCAGTGTAACTTGAATTAATGTTCCAGAATTAAATCTGGAAAATGTGCCTGGAGCCTCAGAAGTTCTGTAATTTTAATTGCTTTTATTTTGGGATAAGCATGGTGATAACTTAATTTTCTGTAGGATTCCTTTCAGTTACACTGTATTTGTCAGAATAAATATATTAAATGTGCAAACTTTACAGGCTGAAATAAATCTTTGCTGTTATTGTTCTGCCAGAATGGTGAGGCTTTGAAATTTTCCAGCCTGCTTTAGAACATAAACACAGCCTTAAAAATGTTTCCTAAGGAAATGTGAGCTATCCTTCATCCAGAAATAGTATCATATGCTCATGTGAATGTTTGTTTTTATAGATTTACATGGAAAATTTACTAAACTTCAGGAAGACATTTTGTCCCCATGATGCTTCTGAAAGTAATATAACCTGTCCTATTTCACTTCATATTTTCTACCTTTATCTCCATGCAGGGACTAAATCAGAGAAAAAATAGAAATGTGCCTGAATGTGTATCATTCTCATTAATATTTTTACTTCTGTGACTTTAATATACTCTTTCGTCCTCAGAAATGTTTTCAATGCCATATATACTACTGAAATATTGATAAAAATAGTAGCAAGAGGATTTGTTTGGAGTGAATTTACCTTTCTTCGAGATCCGTGGAACTGCTTGGATTTTTCTATTGTAATTGTAATGTAAGTAAAACTCAGTTGTTCTTTTACACTCAGGGGACAAAACCACAGAGAAAATACTGTTTGATGTTGCTGAAATTCCTTACAGTTGTTGGCATCCTCTCTGCTAAACTGCTTGAATCATAATTTGCATGTCTGCAATGAGAAAAACAGACTTTAAAGTAAGACCTAAATTAAAAGCTCATCTTAGAACTGTGTGATTGTTCTCAATTTAGTCCATATTTAAATTTTGTCGAGAGGTAATTGTAGACAGCCCAAACCAAGCCTGCCTCTTTATGTTGCCTTAGTTGTACTCTGGATCAGATGAAATTCAATAGAGAAGGGTCTAAAATGGGTCACAAGGTGTTGAATAACTTGGTGATAAATAACAGATGAAATCCCAGTGTCAAGTGATGCTCAAGGAAGAACCGACCTTGCTTTACATACAAATTCATGGGCTCTGAAATAGCTTTCACTTGTTGGGAAGATGATGTTGGAGTTTAAACTATTTTGTAAAAGCAGTGCTTCAGCATGCAGTCATGGTCAGAGAAGGAGGTAGAAAATGAAGACATCATGGATAAGAAGTAAAGAAGCAGAATACACATTATTTCACTGTGTGGCCTGTATTTTCATTCAGGATTTTGTGTAGTTTTGCTCCTCATATGTCAAAAAATGTCAGAATTAAAAGGGATGCAGTGAAGATGTGTATCTGTAATTCCACATAACAGAAAACTAAATAGAGTTAAACTCGCATGAAAAAACAATCGCAGAGCAGGAACACAGTTGAAGTGTATGGCACAGAGGCAAAAAGAGAATAAATAACATTTTTTTCCTACAGTCGAGCTAAAGGCACCAAATGAAGTTGTCAGGTGGCAGAATAGAAAAAAAAGGGAGTAGTTTGTAACACTACAAGTAGGTTTTTCCTCATCTGTAAATAATAGGTTATGTACACAGGTGTCAGCACACACATCTATATGTAGATGAACAATTATGGGTAATGATGAGATGCTTAGGAGCTTGAATATTGTTGATCATCAGTAAGTATCACTAGGTAGTTACTGATAGTTACAACTATCACAAGACAGTCCAACAGGTGCATGAAAAATTTCATTTATGGTCCTTTCCTACGTACACCTCTAATTAATTTGTGTTCAACTTTACAATATAGTGCCTCCACCTGCTTTTTCCCCATGTCTTATAGTACAACAAAGGAAACTATTTGGAAATTAGCTTGACTGCTAACTCAAGTGTAATTATTGAGTTATTATTGAGTTATAATTAAGGTATAATTGAGACTTATTCAATCTTACAAACTAGGCAAAGCCAATGTGCTCTGATCTGCTGCTGACAAAGTCATGCTATGAGGGGGGGTTGCCTTTCTAACCATTGTTGTCTCAGATTTTGTTATTGAAACTTTTTATTTTAAGGAATTCTGTTACCAGTTATGACCTTGCCATGAGATGGGTCACAATTCATGTCCTTTCTAACATGAAAGAAGTCTTAGAAAATATGGAGTAACCTGTTCAAGTGCTGTATGCACTACTTTAAAAATACTGATTTTCTGAGATTTTCTAGATGTTGAAATGTTTAAATTGAAAGTTGAAATACTCAAGTTCTCACTGACTGTTCAATGTTAGAAAGACCCTTATGGTACAGAATAAACATATTATAAATCTGCCGTGGCTCAACTTTATTCTCTTGAAATGTGTGTTTTGTTTTAAGAAACATACACTTTGCAACATGCTCATGAGAGAAGCCTCAGTGTGAGTGTGGTTATGACACTGCAGGTTTTATATTTATTTGACATTTTGATGGATAAACTCTTCCAAAGTTAAAGCATCCAAATCCACGCTAAGTAGGAGCTTACTGTATTTCTTTGCAGAGGCACTGCTCCAAAGCCCCATTACTTTATATCCATACCTAGAAATGGACTTAGATTCCTAATTTTAGGCACAGATATTAGGACATATTTGACATTTATTTTCTGCAGTTTATTCATTACTGCCTGCTCCATAAGGAAATGCTTTGAAAAGCTCCGTCTTTGTCATCCATTTCAGTGTGGGTTAATTTTACAGGTACATTGCTGCATTTCAGAATGTTGGCAACGTTTCAGTTCTTCGAACTTTCAGAGTACTGAGGACTTTGAAAGCTATTTCAGTAATACCAGGTAAGGAACAACACATCTGCAGAAGGTTGGAACATAGTTGATGCGTAGACCAGCTTAAATCATGACAACACCTTACTGCTACTTGCTCTGGTTCACCAGGATGCAAATTCTAATTCCAGTCCCATTCTTTTCTTCCACTTCTCTGGTCACTTTTTGTGACCCCAAGGAATCCCAAGGTTTGATTGTTTTGCACCCTCAGCAGCATACTAACACAATTTTTAAAATCATCTTTCTTTCAAATGGTTTTGAAAAAGGCAAATTTATTTTCTGCATTTTTTTTTATCTCATCACTGATGTTCATTTTTATTTAGCCCAGTGCCTTTGTCTCTTTAATTTGTCTCCTTGGAGCAGCCCACAGTATGTGATATGTTCTCTTAACATTATATATCTGAACCACCATATTTCTGGTTTCGTGTTCTGCCTCATTAGCTTAACCTTCTCTGGTTTATTTCCCAGAATGCTGATTACAGAATTTGAGAGGTTTTCATTTGTTTCCTTACTGACCATAGCCTCTGTCTGCATTGTGTGTAATACTTTCAACAGTATGTTGCATGTGCCATCCAGATATTCAATATTTCTGTAAGTTGTGTCCTTGATTAGGATACCAAAGGACGATTTCAGAGTCCAGCTGCAAAAATTCACTTGTAAATCTTTAAATTACTATATATCTCATGGTCATAATAGATATTAACTTTATTATTTCCTTGTAATTGCAAATATATTTCTGGGGTTGCTGTGGAATTATAGCAGGAATTCAACACTGAAGTAGTTTAATTTCAGTATCAAAGCCACACCTCATTACTTTTCCTTTGTCTTTAACAAACTTGTAACTGTCATGTCTTGTCATACAGGAACACCATTGCATTCCTTTTCTCACTTTCCATGTTGTTGGCTCTTATTTTCCTAGGGCTGAAAGTCATCGTAAATTCACTTGTTGAGTCCGTTAAGAAACTCGGGGATGTGTTGATCCTGACTGTATTTTGCTTGAGTATATTTGCACTGATAGGCCTCCAGCTTTTTATGGGAAATTTAAAATCCAAATGTGTCCTCAATAAAACTCTGCACAATGATTCATTATGTAAGGACCCCAAGATATATGTACCAAATGATAAAGGTAATATTTTTTTTCTCCCTTTACATAATCTATGTATCTTCCTATGTATGTTTTGATTTTTCACAGAGATGTTAGAATACAGTTTGAATGTATTTCTGTCAAGAAGGTGGGTTCTTCCATCTTCACAAATAGTAGTATGAAGTTTCTGGGACAACGAAATTTGAGATTAGTGAATCTTGAATTTGGAGAAAGATCAGCAGTCTGTGGGATAGAAGAGACTAAGTTTTCTAGAAGCATTTTCTTCTTTCTCTGTGCGTTGCACAGGAATCCTAACTTTAGGGGTACTGCACAATCATTTTTCCATCACTTACTCTGTATTTCATGGATTTTGCCTGCTCCTCATAGAGAGTCTTTTTTTTTTACCAAAGATCAAATAAAACCTTACATTGTTAGTTGTGCAGGAAATTGTTGCTATTTATTTTAAATTGCCAGAGAGACAGATCAGCTGAGAATCAGTCCTGTATGCCCTTCATTGGGAAAGGATCTTTCACAGAGTTTTGATCCATCAGAGTGTTTGTGAAGTGCAGTAATGTTTGGTTTGCTGTCAGAAAGCTGTAGAAACTGGCAACTTCTGATTTTATGATTCCTTGGTTTAATTTTTTTTTATTAGAGTTCTGCTACAGACCGAATGACTCTCCTGAAATATTGCTCTGCGGGTACAGTGTAAATCCCAAGTAAGTGAACAAAGCTGTTTTAGTACTTTCTTAATTTTTTTCCTCCAGATGTACTCTGGTTTTATTTTTGGTCTAAAAGAATGGTGATGATTTTTCAAGAATGGGTTGGTGGGTGTGTTATTAAATTAAGAGCAGGATATTTCACATCAGAAAAAGAACAAAGTACAGTTTTATATGCACTGTTGCTAACCACTGAGAGTATAATGGTAAGGCAGTATGGCGTAAATGAGAAGGGGAACAGATCAGTAAAGACTTTTTAGATATTAATAAACTCTCCTCTCCTCATCTTGGTGAATTATCTAAAAGTAAATTTATTTCCATTTTTCCCCTCTCTGTATTTGTTTGGACATATCCTACATCAGTGAGAGTTTTTGTCTAGTCCCAAACTAGGGTTTCTGTCTAGTTTTTTTTACTCGACAAATGGTTTTTTGAGAGGGTCAGGTATCAATCAGCCCTTCTGGCAGGAATATTTTGGGGAATATGAAAAGTAACTTCATACAAACTGAACAAATCTTTATTTGTTGCTGTGTATTGGTGTATTGAATCTCCACATAAGTGTTGTTTAACATTTCTTTTGTGGTTAGTCAGGAGTGTCCAGCCAACTACACCTGTGAGAAGACTGGGATGAATCCTGACTTTGGTTATACAAGTTTTGACCATTTTGGCTGGGCCTTCCTCTCTGTGTTCCGTCTGATGACCCAGGACTGCTGGGAGCGTCTCTACAGACAAGTGGGTGCTTTGTTTACGTGCTGGAATGACTTCAGATGGGCAGTTCAGAGCTTTATGTCCACTAGAAAAGTCTGTATTGATTTTAACATTATTGATACCAGTTTTATTTCAAAATTAATGTAAGTATTAAGGAAGTAGAGTCAACTGACTGAACTGTAATGCCTTCTGCAAGTGACATTGGATGGGAGCAATTCTGCTGTGAGTGCTCATGGTTTTGTTGGAGAACACGCCTGGGGCAGTGGTTAAAAGCTAAATAAGAGTTAAATATTTGTGTGCAACCACCCAAAGATTGGGATATGGAGCAGATCCAGCCAGGGAGCTCCCTGCTGCTGCAGGGAATGTGAGGATTTATCACACTGTCTGTTCATTTTCCTTTTAAGTGCTGACTCCTTGTCGCTGTTGCAATGCAGACGCGTAGAAAAACCACACGGAGTCCAGGGTCAGTAGAAATGGAGGCAAGGCTGGTTTAATGGCTTTTTCCTGAGGTTTTTATATGTTAGTTTGCAAAAAGTGAGTTAATGTCATAAAGTATGTGGTTCTCTGGCCATCCACCCCTGGAAGGGGATTGGCCAAATTCGAAGACATCCATTCCCAAATGTTTTTCTAATTGAAGCCATAACAATCCAGGAAAAACAATTTGCAGGTGCCAATATTTGCAAAAATGGTAACTTTGTTTTAGATAGCTTGCATGGGAAAGACAGAGTACTCCCAAAATGCTAGAGAGCTGAAGAAATTCACTGCTGAAGCTTTTTCAGCATCCACAACTCCTCACCAATCCTTTTGGCTCAACATACACACTTTCATTTAGGCAATATGTTACTAAAAAAATTGGAGCCTTTATGTTTTGAATCAGAGAGTTGAATGTAACTTTTCAATTCAGTGGGGTTTTTTAAAAAATGAGGTAAAAATGCCTGTAGAGAACTCTCCTCTGCTACCATTGAAAAAAAAAAATAAGAATAAGATAATCAGTCTAAATATTGCCTCTAATTCTGTAATTAAAACATGTTTCATGCTTGCATAGAGAATCCTAGCTTTCATCTTTATTACCGAGTTTCATTGATTTCTTTCACAGCCACCTGTTTATGTCTTAACAGATGAAGTTATCTTCTCATAGCTTAAACTCTGAGGATCATTTGCCTGATATGCTGGAAGACATTCGATTTAATTTTAAGAATGGAGTTTGTTAATTCTTTTCTGCAGCCTGTGACATTGTTATTTATTGCTTAGACCAGAAGCAGATCCTACTGTTGTTCATTGAAATCACTGCAGCACATTAACTTTTTGTATTGCGTAGGAAAATAAATTGTTTAAAGTTTTTCTGAAATTGCTTTGTAAATGTTAGTCTGTTAAGAGTTTATTACCACCTTTACCTTCTCCTCACAGACCATCCGTACATCTGGAGTGTCCTGCATCTTCTTTTTCATGGCAGTCATCTTCTTCTGCTCATTTTATCTCTTCAATCTGATCTTGGCTGTGGTCACTATGGCATATGAAGAGGAAAATAGAGCTACTCGTGCTGAAACAGAGGCCAAAGAAAAACTACTTGAGGATGCCAGAAAAATTATAGAGAAAGAACAGGTTTGTGTATGATCATATAAAATCTGTGGTTCCTTTTGTTTTCTTCTGTTTGTGAATTAGGGAAATAATGTTTTGAATTAAACAGGGGCTTCTTACAATACTGACTGAGAAATGTGAAAGTATTTAATTTCTCTTTATGTTTTTACAAATGCATGTATGCATATATATATATATATGTTTAAATGCATAAACATTCCTGTGATACAAAAAACCATCATGAATTCAAGTTAAAACCTACTAAGTTTTAGGATTTGCAGACCTGACATTGTATGGGAATGGCTTTTTTGGCAAGTAAGTAACTCTTATGGTATTGCATGGCTGCTGCACTCCCTGTTCTTGTACAGTACCATTACTTCAGTGCCCAAAAATTCTTTTCTCTGGGTATCCCTTCTTGATATTGCTGAATGAAGTAAGCATGAGTGGATAAATCTTATCTTCTACCTTTAATAAAAGATAACCCAAATTTATTGCTATCAGTCAGGTAAGTCAGACTTGTAAGAGGACAAACAAATATTCTCTAGCAACTATCAAATTTTATCAATAAAGTGTAAAGCATCACCAATTTACCAAGTTCCTCCTCAACAGTTGTTGACAGGTCTGTAATGCCTCTCTGTCTGACATTCTAGCTTTCCAGGCTTTGCTGAGGCTTTTCTTCTTTCTGTTTTTCTTTTTTCTTCCTTCTATTTTTCTTTCAACAGGATTAGTATTTAGGAAAATTTAATATCTTAGGATTTAGCTTGAGCCTTTAGTCTTCTCCACTCTTGGACTCAGTGTCCTTTTCAAAGCAAGAAAAGGAAAGTAAAAGGATAAACCATATTATTTTGTAAATCAGATACAAAATACAACATTTAAAATGACAAGGGCAGACTTTAATTACAGTAGCTCACATAACTCTGATTTGTCTTTCAGAATTGTGAATAGCATTTGGTACTTCTGTCTTTTTATGGCAGTTTAACATTTGAAACCTAGGAATTGTCAGTGCAAATAATTCAGATAGCATAATAATTACCTCCTAGTCCATGCATTGGTATTTGCCTTGAATTAACAGACAGACCTTTTGCTTTTCCTGTTACAGATGCTGGCTGCAGAAGAAAGCAGTAAGGCCTTGCATGGATCTGAAATGCCAGTTTCTGACTTGAAAAATTCAGAAAGAAAAGAGAGTAATAAAGAGACACCTGCTTCAAGGCAAAACTTAATTTTAGATGACCGAGAAAACGAGGAGCAAATATTTCGTTCACAGCCTGGTCGCTGCCACAAAAAGCTTGTAAGTATTAGAAATAGACAATACATTCATTATATTTGCACGTGACATGACAATTCCAGGATGATATTTTGGGACCAGAGGAAGCCAGCACTACCTGCACTGCTAAATGCATGTATGCATGGCTGTCAGTAGTACACTTATGGCAAATAATAGACCTGTGCTCTGAGAGCTGTGGTGAGATCTGTCAGCATCTCTGTTGTGCTGCAGAAATAAATGTATAGAATTCTTAAGTTTGAGAGCTTCCCTAAAGGCCTAAGTATTAAAAAAAAAAATATTTTTACATTATTTTTCTTTTCTACAGACAGCTAATTCTCTGATCTAAATGTTTAGGATAGGGTTTAGTTTGGTATGAAGACTTCTGATGTTAGGGGCATGATTCACTTGCTGACTTTAAGCATCTAGTTCCATCTAGTAACATCTAGACTTTAAGCTCTTGCATCTTGCTCTTGGATGTTCTAGATACCTTTGATATCTGTGGCACATTTTCCAGCACTTTGTGGGTATCATAATCATTACATCATCTCAAATGTTGCTAAATTCCTAGATTTAGGCAACTGGGTTGTGTCCAGGGTTTGAGTTTTTTGCGGTTTTTTAGGTTTCTACATGTGTTTTAGGTTCTAAAACTCCCAGAGTCAAATGGAGAGTTAAGTTTTTAGGGTCACAAATTGATACCTAGAGACATTTTCTAGTGTCTTACTTGGCTTTCACTTCCTCTATGGAAAGGCACATGTGCCGTGTCTGAGAGACTGTGGATGTCTCACCTACCAAATGTCTCAACAGAACCATCTTAAATGGCTTCAGAAACATTTATTTATGTGAATCAAGCTTATCATAAACCTATGTGTTCCATCTAATGGGATTTTAAATGCATTGCAGATGTGGCTAAATTAAACATGGATATCTAAATATTAGGCTGAATATCACACATGTTTCACATCTTGTTTATAGCAGTGATTTCTGGCTCTTCTGCTGATCACTCATTTTAAAATCCATTAAGAAACTTCTATTAAAAGTTGTTATTCTTCCTTCGCTTGATTTTGGAGATTTTTTCCACAGTACCTTTGCCTCTAACAAAATACTGTATCTTCTAGAAGACTGTCCCAACTTTAATCTTTCTCTGGCTCTTTGTAGACATCTTCATTTGGATACCCATATTTAGATATTTTAATCTTGAGATGAATTTTTCTAAATAATTCTCAGGCTATTATCCATATTAGTTACTTATTATCAACAATATCTAAAAAGAAAGCTTCTAATGCCCTCATACTCGTTTCATCACGTGACAGATTCTCTTTTGCTTCTGGGAGAACAACAGAATTGTTTCACTCATTTCACTGAAAATGGAAATTTTCCCATAGCAGAGCTAAAAAATAATGTTCCAACTTATGTACGTTTGAAAAGTGTCCTTGTAGGGGAGTCTTTCTCAGACGTGTAATCCTAGCTAAAATTGATTACATTCTCATTCTGACAACCAGCATGGGCAGAATTTCTTCTAAAATGTCATAATCCTAGCTAGAATAAATTTTTGAGCTGAAGGAGTTCAAATCACCCACTTGGCAGCAACTGCCACCTGTCATCTCCTTTAGTAAAGTGTTTGCTTCTTGTAGTGTCATTAATGTTTCCCCTGGTGTATTAAGAATATAATTCAATTTTGTGACCTAGTTTGGTTCTGCTGCACTTAAAGGAAATGCTGTGTCACAGTCCATGGTAGTGTTTTATTGTACCTACTCAGAAAACAAAAAGGTCTTTTCATAACAGCTGTCATATTTCCTGTAAGTATAAAAATCATTTTTTATGGCTGATTATTCCTACTTAACCTTATTGTTCAAAGTCGGTGACTATTGCAGGAGATGTCTGAGACACGAGATAAATTTGGATTTTGTGCTAGACCTTACTTCTTCAAGGGTGCAAAGTTTGCACACATGGATGCCAAATGTAATCTGGATTTTTGTATCTCAGAAATAACATCTTCAGACCTTTCCAAGGTCCCTTCCCCTCTCTGTGTCCAGGGAATGACAAAGCTCTAAATATCTCTAGGAAAACCCAGAGCATGATCCAAGCAGTGTGAGCTGCTCCAATGTAGATTTTTACCTTTAGTCAAATGAGTATAATCTGCAACAAATGTGGCAGTTTATTTCATGTCATGGCAACCACTGGTAGTACAAGCTCTGCTGCAACTGAGGACTCCTCAAACTTCTTTCTCTACTTTCATCATAAAAAAAGGCTGAAGGCGCTATGTCAAAGGAAAAAAGCACATTGGATAGAAGCTTTTTGGTAGGGCAGAATCAGTTTATAAACACCTATTTCTTTAGGGCACATCCCTATTTTAAGTCCCAGTTTCTCAGAGGACTTCTCAGCCCCAGTCATTTCCTTCAGCTGAAGATCAATGGGCACCAGTTCAGTGCTGGTCAATGTCCTTGCCCTTTCCAAAAACACAACTCTGCAGGTTCCTTAACGGCCATCATTAGAATATTCTAATTGAGCCTTTTAGAGTCAGAAAAAAAAAGAGGGAAAAATGAGCATTTAAGCACTGTATTATAAATCCACTTTATAGGTCTGCTCTCTGACAGTTCTATCAGCTAAGTTTTGCTTAGACTTTCATTAAAATATCAGGGCAACAAAGAGAAATAATTATTATTAAACCACTAAGGCCAAAGATATGAGTTTCATTCCCTGAATAACAGTTTAGCAGAATATTTTAATAAAAATCATAATATCATAAGAGTTTGAAGTAACATTATGATATAGTTTTATTCATTTATCCTCCCTAAAAAAGAAAATTAAGAAAATCCAGTTGTGCTGAGAGGGAATACTGAGGTAGGGTGCATTGAGATGTGGTCAGTCTGTCCACTCCCTGTCTGTCAGGTTCCCTGTCATCTGGTAGTTCTAATGAAAACAAAAGTAGTCCCATCCCTAGTTTTAGGCAGTTCAATATTAATTAGATCTTGATAGTCTTAATAGGACTAAAAAACCCAGTAATTTCTATTAACTATGTGACTATTTTTCACAATAACGCGTGATTATTTATTAATAATCAATAATTCATAGTTAAATAGCCAATAGTTTATTCAAACTGATGGTCAGTGCTCTTTTTTTTCCGTAGTTTTTATCACTAACTGGAAAGATAGAATGATTCTTTCCCCTTGCCCCCTGTTAATGTTTCTGTACTTCCTATATAATGGCATTGTAATTGCTAATTAAATTTCTTCAGAAGGAAGCAACTTCTTGAAAAATTTTACTGGTTTTGATGAAATTTCCTTTGCCTTCAAACACCTGATATTGTTATATTTGTTTGTTTGTTTTACATTCTTTCAGTAAGTTAAAGCTTCACTATAATGTTTATTTGAAAAGGCATATTTATCCCATGCTGGATCTAATTTTTTAATTGTGATTTGTATTGTGATATTTGTACTGTAATTATTATATCTTTGTGTTCTCTTGTTGTATTATCTTCTGCTCTCTTTCTAACCAAAGAGGCAGGTCCTGCTGTCCTATGAGGTGTCAATGGATGCTATCAATGATCCTGTAAGAAGACAGAGGTTAATGAGTGCAGCCACAATTCTCACAGACAATTCAAGTAAGTCCTTCTTGCCTCTTTTCCCGGTGGCAATTGTGCAACCCGACCTGAGAGATCAAACTGCCACAAACAGCACTGTTTTGAAAGCCACTAGGAGAAATTGTGCTGCAAAATGTAAATTTCAGTAAAATAAATATTCTCACATCTCATGTAACTCGCAACTACCAAGGGTAAATTTTGCCTGACCTTTATTAGTCTGTGATTAGTTTGTGCTGAATGAGCTAAACAATTTTTTTTTTCAATGATGCCATTCTGCTCATGTGAGATAAACTTCTCTTTTCAATCCTTTCAATGACTGATAGTCTTTTTCTTCATTCTATGATACTCTACAAAGGTTTATTCATGTGTCACTTTCCTTCTTTGTCTGCCAGAATCAAAACTGAACTGCCCTAAATTTTGGAAAACTTTCCCTCAAAAGTACCTAATTTGGAATTGTTGTCCATTCTGGAGATCAGTCAAACAGAAGATGAAATTGATAATTTTGAACCCATTTGTTGATCTCTTAATCATGGTTTGCATTATCTTGAACACCTTATTCCTGGCTATGGAGTACCATGGCATGGATCCATATCACCAATGGCTGATTTCTCTAAGTGACAAGGTAGGTTAGGTCTATGTCAGAGTGAAAATGGAGTTATAACCCTGTATTTATCCAGGGACTTTTTCAGTGACTTTTTTTCTGAAGCCTATTTTTGTCTTTCCAGGTCTTCACCTTGGTTTTTACTGTAGAAATGATTTTGAAAATCATTGCTCTAGATCCTTACTACTACTTCCAGCACAAGTGGAATGTTTTTGATAGCGTGGTTGTTTTGATTGGCCTAGCGAGCTTTGGAACAAATCTGTCACCTTTCAGGCTGGTAATTATTTATTATTTTTTAAAAGCACATGTGTTGTATGGTGAAATACCCTCATATTATGTTACTGATGAATATGTTAAATCTGTTTCCTTTGCTGGTATATAGTAAGACAACATGAGCTTTTAATTGGAGTGTTTAATTGCATCAAAACAATCAATAGGCTTTCCTCAGGGAAAAAAATAATGATATTTCTGTAGTAAAGACTGATAAATGCAGGGTCTGATTTTCATGTATACTGTGCTATTTAGGCTGTTTTTAACTTTTTTTTTCCCCCTCGTGTTTTATTTACAGCTCAGGATCTTCAAATTGGCAAAGTCCTGGCCAGCCTTAAATACTCTTATGAAAATAATTATAAACTCATTTGGTGCTCTGAGTAACCTCACTCTGGTTTTGGCCATCACTGTATTTATTTTTGCTATAGTAGGAGTGCAGATTTTGGGCACTGATTATGACACAAATTCCTATAAAATAAGCACCAGTAAAAATTTACGCTGGCATATGAAGGACTTCAGTCATTCAATCCTGATTATATTCCGAATATTATGTGGAGAATGGATTGAAACTATGTGGGAATGCATGGAAGTGGCTGGAGAAAGCAAATGTCTCATCATTTTCTTGCTCGTCCTGGTGCTAGGAAACTTGGTGGTGAGTTTCAAGTCAATTTTCAGTACCTGCTGAATGCATCCAGTTACTTTTTTTTTTTCTTTTGGGGACAATCTTTACTGTTTGAAAAGTATTCACTTGGTTCTCTTTTCGGGGTGTCACTTGACGTATGGTTTTGTTCCGTCTCCTTTTGTCCCTTTTCCCCTATCTCACACAAGACACAGGAGCAAAATAAAATTATTCCTTCTAGCTAGAGTACAGAAGTGCAGAGCTTATGATAATTTGGTGTCATATGTCTTCATATTTTGTATTGATGGGACCAAATAACCAAACTGTTCAGTGCTTTTAATGCTTAACAAGTTGGTCTTATGCTATCAAAAGTTTACAATATCCAGATTTTTGGGTTTATATTAGATGTAATGTAAACATACAAGAAGACAAAATCTTTTTCATCTGCTTGGTTTGTTGGTTTATACCAGATCCTTTTTGATGATGATGTAATTAAAATTCATCTTTGCCTGCTGTTTTTCTACATGTCTGCCTCCCCCTACACTATGGACATGAGAGCATGTGAAAATATATTTGATATATCCAAACTCTCCCTTCCTTCCTTTTTTCTCCTGCCATTCCTTCCAGGAGGAGCCATCTCAAGCTATAACAATATTCCAGCATGACAATAAATAATTTCATTACAGTGGTTAATGAAAGCAAGCTTGTGGGTCTCTGAAGTGTCTTTTCTGTTAACAATAGTGTCTTCAACTTAATTTAACTCTTTCAAGGTGCTCAACCTGTTCATTGCCTTGCTGCTGAGTTCGTTCAACACTGACCCACAGGGACAAGAGGGGCCTGGAGAAGGGTCTAAGTATCAGATTGCCATTGCACAGATTTGCAAGGGCCTGAAGGCTGTGAAAGAGAGAGTTTGGGATCACTCCTGCAAAAGAATGAGAGGAAGCCTCAAAAGAAGAGACAAAAAGAAGGCTTTGGCAGAAGTTTCTGGGAAAGGCATAGAGGTTACTAATTATGCCATGACAGATGTCAGAAAATATATAGACAACAGCTGCTTTGACATAGAGTGTTACCATGTGGAAGACACTTCCTCACTAGCAAGGAAATATGAAGGAATGTTGACTACCCACAATACCACAATTCCCATTACTGCAGCAGAGACTTACACCAATGAAGGGGATGATGGGCACGTTTTACACACAGCTGTAGAATACAAAAAACAGGTAAGGAATATTGATATTTGAAAAATTATTCTGACTTGCATCTGTAAATACAATCTCAAAGACACAGCAGTGAATCTTATCCTTTCTGTCATTTCTGCAATTTTACTTTCTTTTTTCTTCTAGTACAAGGGCTATCAAATGGTCTTGGTTATTCAATGTTATGTTGAATATTCACTTTTTCATCATTCTCACCAATGATAGCCATATTTCTGCTTTTGATTGTTTCCATTTACTGGTGTCAATTGAGAAATGAAGTTTGATCAAGACAGACATTCTTTTTTTTTTTTTTTTTTTTTTGTCGCTTTGCCTTATGCCTGGATTTTTTGGATGGCAGGCCTCTTGTGTTGATCATCTGTTGCTTCTCATTTGCATGGAATCCAAAGGAAATGTAAACAGAAGCTGCAACTTAAAAAAATAAATTCTTAGGATTGTTTCAGGTTTTTTTAATTACCTGTTCACCTCCGTGGTGCTTTTGACTCCCCTTTATATCTCTTGATTTTGTTGTGTTGGGCAGGATAAAGCTCAACTCTTTCTGTATGTGAGTTGAGACACTTTTATTGCCATGACAGCAGTACAGAGGCATTCAGAGATACTGGAGATATTTCAGGTGTCTGTCACATCCACACAGGATTGTCAAATAAGGCAGAGGAGCTATAGGAACTCTTTTCACAGAATCACATAATTGTTAGGATTGGAGGGATCTCTTTTGGGATGGATTAGCATAGGGTCAGTGTCTAGGTAGACTGCTGGGATCCATTCTTTATGGTTTTGGTCATATTAGGAAGCATCATCAGTGGAATATTTTTGGACAAGTTCTCAAAGAGGCAAAAAATTGCTGATGACCTCAGAATCATCTGTGGCTCTTTCAAAATTTTGCCTGTAAGCATTTGATGAAAGAAATTCATTCCCTGCTGCAGGGAGATCTGGTATTTCTTGGAATTTGTGGTAGCAAAGAGACTGAAAACTGATTCTGATCACTTAGAACTTCTGCCTGTAACTGGAAGCATCATTCTTTTATTAGCATTTTAGGAGAACCATTTAATTATTTATAAAAAGGAAAACTTGCTAGTGAAAGATTCTCTGCTCGTGGCAAAGGGCTTGAAGCTACATGATCTTTAAGGTCCCTCCTAACCCAAACACCCAAATCGTTCTGTGATTCTGTGAGTCTAAACTTCACGGATGTTTTACATTCTGTTAAATAATTTTGCCTTTTAAGTATGACGGTCAGGGAAAAAAAAATGTGGAAAATCAACTGATTTATGTTATTTCCTGCAGGGAGACAAATTAAGACGCAGAGAACAGTGGCAGAATTCAAACAGTTTCAATCAGAGTTCAGGGACTTCTGAAACTGCAAATGTTTTCACAGTAGCACACCCAAAGAAAGAGCAACAAGAGGTAATTATAACTTTTATCATTTTGGGGGGCCTTCCCCTCTTCAAGCCTTTTGAGCCATGATTTGTATCTCTAAAAATGGACTGGCCTGAAGAAATCAGAGTTTCCACTCAAACTGTAGCATAATATAACATTTTCTAAACATTTCCCTTTCTGCAAGTCCACTGCAGATGACTAAAATAAACCAATAAACTTGATAAATTAAATCAATGGAAACAAGGAGTAGGGATTGGCTTTTTCTGTCCTATTATTTATAACTTATTTTGGTAGTTGAGCAACATTAGGATAAATTATACACTGCAAATTTCTTTTGGTGGGAGGGAGATGATAATTTTCGTTTCTTTTAGGTCTTGTAACCTTATTAATGAAAGGCAAATAAATTATTTTCTTTCTCCTTCTCCTGTGCAGAAATACCATAGCGTTCGTAGCTTTTCTGAAGCCAGCACTGTGGATCCAGTTGTTCTTCTGGAAATGTTTTCCCAAACTAAAAACTCACAGCTGCCTAAGGACTGCTTTGCAGAAAGTAGGAATCTTTTTTATGTATATATATATATATATACATACATATATATTGCACTAATGCCAAATGAACCAGTGCTCAAAACTATCAATTTGGAACACGTTCAGATCAGCAGGAACTGTTTGCCTGCTCATCCCAGGGTGGATATCTGCCTCTGATTACCTGAACATCTCCCTGTACTCTCTTGACTCATGGTTCAATCCTGCTGCCTTTACAGAGGGATGAAGGGTATTTCTGGTGCACAGCAGTGAACAGAGAGTCCAGTTATAATGTCTCTGCAGTGCAAGAAAGTGAAATAATCAGTAAAAATAATCATTTACTGAGCTACTACTAAGGTAATATCTCTTTTCAAAATAAAAGAAAAGGAAAAAAATTCAGAAAATAAACACATTTTTAAAGAAGTAAAGGCTTCTTTTGTGCCCACAAGCCTCACTGCAGAAGGGCACAAAAAGTTGTCTGTTATTCCGTGTATGCGTTGCTTTATTAAAAGAGATTATTTTGGCATAAAAGTTTTGTCTTTCCTTTAGCTTCAGATTCTTTCAACAACAGCATCACCTCATAGGTAGAAGAGCACATTCTTCCTATAATCTGTAAAAGCCCTTTTTTAGATGTTTTCTACTTTTTAGATCCATATCTCAATATTTTCCATTGAGCCAATATGCTATTCTCTCTCTTTTCAGGTTGTGTTGAGTGTTTCCCATATTGTGTAGTGGATATCACAAAGTTTCCAGGCAGAACTTGGTGGAACTTTAGAAAAACCTGCTACAGAATCGTTAACCATAGTGGATTTGAATATTTTATGGTTTTTATGATAGTATTGAGCAGCGCAGCACTGGTAAATTTCATTTCATTTCTCCACTTTTGAATTAATTGTTGTCAATAAAGGAATAGTATTGAATTGATTTCTTCTACTATGACATTCCTTTCCCCAGGGAGAGACGAGAGTATAATAAATGTAACCCTTAGAAGTCATAATGCTATCCTCCACTTGGATAAGATACTTAAATATATGGACTTAAATATATGGAGTCATAGTTCTTCATTGAACACAGTTCTTTATATTTTTTGTTAATTACAAGGCTAAACCAGAGTCTGAAATTACTTAGGAAAGCTTGAAAAAAATAAGAGCACTTCTAAATTTATAGAGCAAACTGACTGCTCGGTAAAAATGTAAATTGAAAATCATCCAAACATGATCAGAAGCTAAAAGTGGAGGTGGCTGTAAACTGATAGGTGAGGTAAAGTTTTCTTCATCATATACTCTCATCATATCCA
This sequence comes from Rhipidura dahli, assembly GCA_013399225.1. NCBI lineage: Eukaryota > Metazoa > Chordata > Aves > Passeriformes > Rhipiduridae > Rhipidura > Rhipidura dahli. The sequence continues at coordinate 64,303 of VXAC01004589.1, read as the reverse complement.
TTTCTACAGCAGAATAAGGGAAGATTTATTTGATTTGAAAGCATATACACTGTCTACTGAAAGCAACTTGTTAAATAAAACATTATGTAGTGCAGAAGGAACATAACCAAATAGTCTGAAGGTTATCTATGTGGTAGATGTCAGAATTTCCAAATAAAGTCAGTTCTGTGTACATTACATTCAGGTTTGTCCTCTGAACCATAGATTTGAACTGTCTGCTTGAAAATTCCCCTGACAAACCCTCCAGGGTAACTCCCTGGGATTCCAGTGAGGGCTCCTCTGTGTTCTTGGGGCACCAAACTGAAGTAAGGAAGGAAACTGAGTTATTTTTAATGTACAGTACGATCCATCTAAGTTGAACAAAAAGTTAATTGGGTACCCAGGTGCAAAATAACACAACAGTAACATTTTCTTGACAGCAAAGATGTTTTGCAGTGTTGAGAACTTTCCCATTTCTAAGATACACTTGTCCTCTTGCAAAAAGGGACTTGTCCATTTTTTGCTTGTTTATAAATTTCAATGATGTGAAGTTTTTCTGAACCAGCTAAAATGAAGGGGCACCAGACCATCACTCATGTCCGTGGCTTGTAGTGAAATTAAATGAGAGGCTGATCACAGAAAGAATGCTCAGAAAAGCAGGGGAGAAATGGATGAAAAGAAAAATACAGACATTTGGAAAGGGCTAGTGAGGAAATAATGCAAGGTGTTAAAAGGAATTGGGAATAGATTGGCAGTATAAAAAAATTAAAATAAATTAGCAAGGCAGGAAGTACTTTAAACATGAGCAAAGACTGATGTGAATGACAGCAGTCAATGAAACATTTCCCTAAAACCTCAAGGTTTAGGTGAGAAAACATGCAACTCCAGGAATGAGCAGTTGCAGATGAGGTGTTTGTCAGATTTTCCCATACCTGTATTACAACTCTGCAGGCTGACTCAAGATGATTAAATTAGAAGGTCAGAGTCTTACAGACACTGCTTAATGTATTCAAGTCAAGCTTTTTTGTGAAGAATTTAGACCAACCCCTTTGAATTTATCAACTACATTGGGAAGCCAAAATTTTTTAGCTTGACCCTTGTCAGACATTTTTTGAAGTGTTGAACATAAAACCCCAAAAATATGGGATTTTTCAATCAATGTGAAAATGAGATTGTACTTATTTTAAAAATTTAGTTTTTTGCTTTTAAGTATAAAAGTAAGTGATGGTTGTCCATAATTTAATATGAAATGGTTATAATAAGCCAAACTGTATATTCTTGTACAATATAAAAATAATCTTCCATAAAAGTACTGACCTGTTTTAAAACTGCTCTGAAATTCCAGGCATTTGAAGATATTTACTTGCAGAAGAGGCAAAAAGTGAAAATTATCCTAGATTATGCTGATAGGATATTTACCTACACCTTTTTCACAGAGATGCTTCTGAAATGGGTAGCTTTTGGTTTGCACAGTTATTTCACAAACTCCTGGTGTTTGCTTGACTTCATCATTGTGTGTGTAAGTATAATCCTCAGCTTGTCACACATTTTAATTTTTGGTATTTTTTATCTAGAGAACTACATCTAATTTATGATTGTGAATTAATACAAGTGTAAAAGACAGTTTCAAAAGCTGAAAAACCTTCAATCCAAAGAAGCTTTAGGACAAATTTAAATGGAAATGGTCAGCAATAATCAAGAAGTTGCTGAAGAAACTTGTATTAGGTATCACTGTCATTCAGGACCATGATGGCTCTAAAAACCTTTTCAATTGTAGAGAGACATTTCAATTAGTGATCAGAAATAAAATTAGAATAAATTGATTAAGACAATAGAAAATGCAAAGCTGCTGACAGTTCTGGCCTAGATGATCTGAAAGGCCCCTTCCAACCCAAACCATTGCATGATTCTGTGATTTTGGTATTTAGAAACAGAAAAAGAAAGAGTTGCTTCCTTGAAGGAGAAGAAATTTAGATGATAAAGGCAGTTGAAAAGTATGGTTGGAAAAATCATTTACCTGTGAGTTAAAGATAGGGAAGTATCTTTTACTTTGCACAGCCCTAAAGAGAAATGCTGGAATCACCAAGAGTGAGGAATGTGCAGTGTTCAGTACATATACATTTACTCTGGATGTAGAAAATGTTGGATACTATAATCTTGCTGTATAAAAATGAAGGTGGTCAGAATTGAAAATTGTGAAGTATTAGGAAATTTCAACACAAAGATCAGCTATTATGACTATTAGTAAAGACCATACAGCATGACTTAAGCAGTTACAGTTTTCTAATGTAAATAGCAGTCCAAAACACAGGATAAGGACATGGAAATATCCAATGGCTGAACAATGAGACAACAACTTTAAATAGTGGAAGAGACAAATCATGAACAGTGAAAAAAAAAAATCCTTATTATTGAAGCAATTTCTTAATGCTTTCATTTAATTTACTCTTGTAAAAAAAAAAAAATAAATGAACCAGAACTCTTTTTAAAAAAAAAATTTTGTTTCCACATCACCATCCTAAGTTATGATAACAAATTACTGTATGCACTGTTGAGAATAACTGTGTAGAAAATGGAAGTGTTTTATTTGAAAAAACCTTTCTGGTCTGGTAGTGTATGAAAAAAAAAGTACCATAGTTACCATCTTGATTGTATTACTAGTATTAAAAAAATTGATATGAACTGTTTAAAAAAATCAGAATTAACTCTATTTTTTCATATATTAGAAAATAATAAAGTAAAATTATATTGTGATAACTTTGAATGGGCATTTTTCTAATTTGACTTAGTGATGAAAGATACTGTAACATTTGTCTTAGGATCATCTACTAATATAAATAAATAAAATTTTGTATGCCATTTAATGATCCCAGTTCCAATTCAATGAACACAGCTGTCCTTTGCTTCCTGGGGACGAAATTCTGTTTCTGAAGACTCATCATCTTGTTCCTCTGGGACTACCCTGAAATCTCTCAGGACTTTTAGAGCACTGAGGCCTCTCCGAGCTTTGTCAAGATTTGAAGGGATAAAGGTAAAGATACTGGGAGTCTGCCTGAATATTTTGTAATAGCTGCTTTTGAAATTTCTGTGAAAATTAAAACTTGAATGTCTTTTTTGGGACTTGATGTCATTAAGATTCTTCAGAATTACTTACTTACATCTTATGTTGTTATTTTGAAATAACACCTAAGACTTCCATAGAAATTTACCAATACAAATAAATTAAAGAAATTAAATTATTATGTTTTACCAGAAGCAATTATTGCATATAGTGGTGTGAAAAATGGAACATTTTCCCGTATTCCTGATTTCAGGGTAATGTGCAGAACAAACTAAACAAAAATTGGAAAATTCTGCTAAAAAAAATGAATGTGCTTGAATTAATAGGAACTATTTTTAATTACTTGTGAATAGATAAGAATCTATATACAGATTATTACAGAAAACAAACTGTAATAAGGGAGAGAAATCTGTACTGTAAAAGTTGGAGCATATCAGTCTTCATGACATAACAAATGAAGTGACGACAGTTGTCCTTAATTTTTTTCATTTTCTGAGGCAAGAAATTGGAATCTGGGAAAATGGAAATTAATTAAATCCTGGCTTCGGTGGAAATTATTCACTTTTGAAACACCTTCTTGTAATTCCCTTTCTTCAGACTGCTGTGCTTATGTCAACTCACCATGACACATTGTTAGACAGGCTCCTGTGCAACATTTGAGGTTCTCCAGGGTTGATCTGAAAGATAATAAACCTTTAAAGCTCCTAACAGCAGAGGAGCTTCTTTTAACTCCACTTTAAAAGCTGCTCTGAGTGAACTGTCTAGAATCTTTAAAGTCAGTGGGGAGAACTAAAAAACAGTGTAATAATGCACATCATCTGATCTCTGTTACATCCCAGAATGTGATGAGACACCTACTTCAGGCACTGGGAGGGACAAGGAAAAAAAAGCCCCTGAAAGCCATGGAGGATAAGGAGGAATCAGAAACAGGCAGAGTGAAGTTAGGAAGGGCAATTTTTACCTTTTGAACCTGATTATTTTTTATTATGAGATGGATGAGGGAGGGAATAGTGGAGAGTGTCCAGCAAAGGGCCACCAAGATGACCAGGGAACTGGAAAGGAGAAACTGAGTGAGGTTGCTGTCTGGAGAAGGGTAAAGAAAGGACTGTTGTCCCCATACAAAACCCACCCAAAATAAAGGAGAGGGTTATTTATGACATTGTTGTAAATGCAGATCATACAACTCATTCTGCTGTATGTTATTCTTAGGTCTCTTTGCTACTACAGACTCATAATCTTATGTATTTCTTTCACTCAAGGAGAATTCTGGTTGCCCTCTGTTTTACTTCCTCAAAAAAGGCAAGACAGATACCAAAAAATTACACATTAAGACAAGCATGAGTTTGGGCTGAGGGCTTGTTGTACCTTTGTCCTCTATTAGTTTTTATATGGATGAAAATTTTCAGTAGATACAGAAGCAGAAAAAACCAGTGGGTTTCTGGGAAAAGTGAACTCCTGAATGCAAATAATTAATTACTTTCATTCACTTCATTCAGGTTGTTGTGAATGCCCTCTTCGGAGCCATCCCCTCAATCTTCAACGTTCTGCTCGTCTGCATTGTCTTTTGGCTCCTCTTTAACGTTCTAGGAGTAAAATGGCTCGGAAACAGATTTTGGAAATGCGTTCTCAAAGAAGGAAATATTACTCTTATTAACAACAAAACTGATTGTATTCTCTTCAATGGGACATGGACAAATAATGTTGTAAATTTTGACAATGTTGGCATGGGATACTTGGCTCTTCTCCAAGTGGTAAGTTCTATAAAAACATGCTCGTTTTTGTTCTCTTCAAGGAGTGGGTTGAGCAGCCCAACCAAGGGACACCACTATGCTTCTCTTTATCTCACTGAAACTGGGGATTTTTCAGCTTCCATGAATATTTTCCTTATCTGTGAGCTGCTCAGTTCCTCCTGAAGAACACTGGGGCATATGCAGCCTTGTGTTAAAATCAAGCTTTTCACAGCTTTTCAATTTTGTTTTAAATTTAAATTTAGTTTTAATTTTAATTAACAAACTGAGCATGAAATAGTCTGTGTGTTACTGTATTTAAAGTTATTCTTGTTCTCTCTGGTTCAGAGTAGATAAGAAGGAAAACTCATGGACCATTTTTTTTAGAATTCTGTTTCATTTTGTTGTAAAAGTCCTGAAGTGTTGGGATGCTAATTCACTAAGCTCTACCACAACAAAGGAGAGAAAGGCATTTTTTAAAAGCCTCTGTTACCCAGTATCTTTTCTAGATGAAGGTCTTTCCTCTGGATCCTCTAAAATGGTTCTCTCTTTTGATAAAAATTGCAGAATGGAACCATCTTCTGTTTTCTTAGAAATTGTTTTTACGCTTTTAGGTTTTATTTGCTGATTAAGTTGAAACTTTTAGTGTGATTTGGTTTTTGGTTTTGTTTTTTTTTTTACAAAAAATTTCAATTTAACAAGAGTAAGCATTAAGACAGATTTGACATGAATCACCTATTTTGTTTTCTTTTCAGGATATTTTTTTTTCTCTTAAACTCCAGTGAATCGTGCTTCCAAGGATATGTTTAGAATTGATGCATATTTTTTATAGCACACTTCTTATTTTTTCCACAACTATTAACACATTTATATTAGTAATAGCTATTTTTTTCTTAGTGATAATAACCTGTGCATTTTTCTTCAGGCAACTTTTAAAGGTTGGATGGATATTATGTATGCAGCAGTGGATTCACGTGAGGTACGTCACAAAAATGAAACTTTAGTTATTTTCCCTTTCCTTCTTCTCTTTTCTATCAATACAATTAATTTTTCAGCTTTGTTTGCAACATCAGGTCAGAAATGCAAGTGGATGAGTACATTGAACTACACGGTGAAACAATAATCCTTGAGGTACCAAATATCTGAAACTTAGATAAAGGAAACTGCTCACAGTAGAGTGACACCACATAAAAAGACGGCAAGATAATATAAAATTTTGTTCTGATTTGGAAACAGAATACGACTGTGCCTATGGAGCAATTTTTCTTCCTTTTTAAACATGTGCAGTAGAATTGAAACAGCCTGCAGCTTTAGTAGTTATTTCAGAAGTTTTTCTTCCCTACATTTGACATGCTCACCATTTCTTCCCCATTTGCATGTGCTGTTTCTCACTCTCATACTAGTACAGTGTGCTTTAACTTTTCTATGTTTAGTTGATTTTACATTTTTTCTCACTCATTCCATAGCTGAACTCTTGTAGTTAAATAGCTGCTAATTACCAATATTTTTCCTTGTGTGGCTGGTTTAAACTGCTTCTTGCCTGGGATAGCATTCCACAGGATGGAAGTTCACCATTACTTACAGTCTGAACTGGGTTTCTGTTCAGGGCATTCACAGGGTCCCTTCTGACTGGAACTGTTTATTTATTACTAAAAAATTTGCTAGAGCAGGATTTGTCTTTGTTTGTCATTATCTTTTCAAACAGTAACAGGACAGAACAAGACAGTTCTACTTGTACACATAGATAAAGATTAAATGTAATAAATGTGGTATGTTAAATGTTATAAATGTGATAAATGGGAATCATTTATCTCTCAATGCAATAAAAAGATCTATAATAAATTGGAAATTATAAAGCTGTGATTATCTCATTTTTACCAATATTATTTTTCTGATCTGATTTTTTTCTTTAACAGATCAATGAACAGCCATTGTTTGAAGCACGCTTAACCATGTATGTGTTCTTTGTTGTTTTCATTATTTTTGGATCTTTCTTCATGCTGAACCTTTTCATTGGCGTGGTTATCAGCAATTTTAACCAGCAAAGGAAAAAGATAAGTACTACATGAGATAACCCAGAGTATCTTGTAATCCCACTTTGATTAAGTGAATGCTGGTTTGACATCTAGGTGTCTAACATTTTGAAATAATTATTTGACTAGATAAATTTAAATAATAACATTTCAATCCAAGTTCTGAAAACAGGAATCCCCTTTTCCTCAAGGCTTTTACCTGTAGATTCTATTTTCCTGGTAAGTCCTTAATTTGTTCTATGTAGAGAAGGAGGAGAAAGGAGTAAGTAACTTTAGAAATGAGAAGTCAAAAAAGTTACCTCGACTTTGCCACAGGAGAATGAAATTCTTTTCTTCAGCTTTGAAGATTTGCTTTGGGAAACAGAATAACCCTTTTTGCTGAGAGTAACCACCTCACAAATGTAAGCAGGATAATCAAGAAACACTCATGGAAGGAGTAACTTCTGCTTTCCTGGTAAAGAACCTTGAAGAGGTCTTGTCAATCAGAACTTCCTCTAAAACTAACTACACTTTAAATAGTCCTTAATCTATAAAATAAACCTACAGATCAATTTACTGGGGTTTTGAAAAATTCTGCATTGGGATCCAAGTCATGAGTCCAGGAGGCGGTTGTGTAGAAATGTAAAGGCTGCTTAAAGCCCAAGAAGCACTGACTGCTTCCACTTTTCTCCCCATAGTTGTTATATTCCCTGTTCTTGCTATTCAGACATGAATATGAAGACAAGAAATTGAAGGCAAAATCTTAGAATGGAAAGTGCAGCCAAGAGAAGCAACAGTCATCCCTCTGGAATGGAAGGTGGAATCCTTCACCTTCCTCATACCAAGCTTATTTAACAATTGAGTTCTGTCCTGACTCATTTAAGTGCTTAAAATATCCAGAATATGAAGGGAAATTATGTCTATTAATCCACTTGGAAATCTTACAACAAATAAGTATCTTGCTCATTGAAAAAATGCCAGGAAAGCAGACCCCAACAGGAAGTTTACAATTTCAGTGTTCCCATTTGGAAGACAGAACCTCTACAGGAGCCATTTATTATTTCCATAGGCTGACTTACACACCAAGTGTCAAAGCACTGCTGCCTTTGGTAGAGAAAGATACAAATAAAACCCACAAGAAATTCTTCTGTTCTCTGCATTTGGGCAGAGAAAGGATGTGTAGGGACTGAAGAACAGCAGTCCAACTTCATTTTAAGAATTTCCTTTTATAGCAAAGTCCCAGTTACAATAATCCAAATAGATAAAAGGTTAAGTAGTTTATAAGCTTGAGCATTTGCTGGAAGTTTATGTGGATGTAACTCTTTTTTCTTTTCTTAGTACATGCTGTAACTGACATTGTTTTTTATTTTTCATTTTTCTCCTTCATTTCTTTTCTTCTTCTTCTTTGGGATTTCCATTGAGATTCCACATATTGAAGCTAAGTGGAATTTTTAGAGGTCTTGATGGAATGATCCAAATGGCAGATGCCCTGCTGAACACTGTTATGTACAAAATGCTGACCACTTAATGCTTTTATGATGAATGCCCTCTGAATACTGGGTTCCAAGTGATAGCTCAGTAATACAGGTGGTGTGGATGGTAATAAGAAATTCATTGCCAGGAACCTCCTGTAGAACTTGGTCCCAAAATGCTTATTCATCCTCCTCCATTTACTTGCTAGTCCATTAATGTTCTTCAGCTTCTATCTTTCCTAAAAATATAAAATATTTTACTTCTTGATGAATCCTATATAATTTTGAAAATAAGAAATAGATTTGTAAAACTTCAGAAAGGCTCTCACGCTTGATGGAACTGACTTGGGATCACTGCCTGGACTTGACTTTCATGATCAAACCCAGATCAGATCAAAGATCAAGGGCAAAAGGAGAAATGGTGAAGACACATTTGGTCTCTGTGCTCTCTTAGGTCCTGCTTGTGAAAGGTGTAACTTACCCTTTTTTACATGAATTTGCTGGTATTTATTTAGTTGACTGCAGCTGAGCAACATTTTTCTTTCTCTTTACTTAGGTGGAAAAGATCTATTTTTGACTGAGGAACAGAAAAAGTACTATAATGCCCTAAAAAAACTTGGATCCAAGAAACCCCAAAAACCCATCCCAAGACCATCGGTGAGACCACCTTGAGTAGAATACGATATAAAGATGATGATATTTCAACTCAGTAGCCAGGCATTGAGAAATAAACTTTGCATTAGAGCCCCTCATCTTCCTCATTCAATACACTATTTAGATTTTACTCTCTTTTGTTTAAAAAAAAAAACAAAACTCCATCTGAAACAGTCATCATTGAGGGTATTAATTAAGGAAATTTACAACCTATTTACCACCTACTCAAATGTACAAACTTTTCAAACCAGGTCATATTAAGTATTTGATATTCATAACATGATCTGGGTTATTTAAGTTGCATGATGTTGCCTATGCAACTAGATTGGATTATTGCAGGTGAGAATGAATAGAGAGCAGTACATGCCCCATGGCTTTTATTTGCTTTTAAATAATCTTATGCTTTATTCCTTAGATTTTCTTAAATTTAATTCCAGGCTTGGCTTTGCATAGTAACTACACAGAGTTTTTCCTGCTTATGACATTTTAATTAGAATTGCTTATCTTAAAATATCTGCATCCATAAGTATTTCTATTAAAAGAGCAATTACAATGTACCTTGAATGTTTTCCTGCTATATATTTTTTCCTCAGCCAATTACGATGCCTGAAAATACTGAAAATACTGTGAATTTCCTTTGAGGGTCTAAAGAAAACCCCTAAAAATACTTCTAGTAGCTTATTGTTAAATTTAGGTTATCTTGAATTCCTTTTCTAAGCACAAATTAGTGATTAATATTTGAATTCAGGCTGGGTCTCAGAAGTGGCATTAAGCAGTTCTCATTCTCTCCACAGAATGCATTCCTAGGCTTGCTGTTTGACATTGTATCTCACAAAGCTTTTGACATCACCATTGTGATTTTCATCTGTCTAAACATGATCGTTATGATGGCAGAAAACAACCAGAAGACCACCAAGGAGGTTCTTAATAAAATCAACTATTTTTTTGTGGCTGTATTCACTGCAGAATGTGTCATAAAAATACTGGCCTTAAGGCAGTACTACTTTGGAAGCGGCTGGAATGTGTTTGATTTCAGTGTTGTGGTCTTTTCAATAGTGAGTAAGTATCAATCATTAGGTCAAGTAATGTGTCATGCCAATATTAAGCCAAATTCCAATATGAAGTTACCACCTACATATGTTTGATAAACAAATTCCAGTTCCGTTTTACTTCTTCAAACTATCTGCTGAGTGATTCATTTGAAAAGGATGTATTTTTGTTTTCCCTTAAATTTTTGCAGAGTACTAAAAGGTAAACAGAGTTTTCCAATTTTTTAAAAGTCTTATTTGTATTGAGGAATTAACAGAATATTAATTTAATTCAGTAACATCTTTTCTAAGTCATTTTACTTAAACTGTTTTCTTACTTTTAATGCTTTCAATTTGCATGTTGTCACATAAGCTGTTGTTTTCACAGTAAAAGAAAATTCAGGTTAAAAATACATTTGCATCAAAAATGGGGATCAATTTAATTTTTCCAGGACTTCCTGTTAAGAAGGCAGAGCCCAATTGCAGATTTAGAAAGCTCAGGAAAATTTGGTTGCTCATTCCATCCTAAATCTGGACCACTATTCGTGACTGAAAAAAAAATTTTAAAACTGGCTTGTATTTTTTGGCTCTTTAAATAATGCTAGATGCTTATAATTTACTCTGCAAAGGGTCATGAATAGCTCTAGTTTCTCATCCAGTTTATTTTGTCTGTTCTTCCTACTCAGGATCAAGTCATATCATATAATAAAAGATGGGAAAGAAAAACTGCTCTGAGTTCCCTGCTTCTTGCCCTTAGCATGGTAGCCTTTTGCCATCCGGTACAACCCAGAAAAATGATGACTTTTTAACTCATCTGTTTGTAATCATTTGCACTGCTACTGTGCCATTACTCTGCAGGGTCATAGAATGAGCTGTTATGGGGGATAAACACTGAGAGACAATTTTCCTGTATTTTCTTCTTGCTCTTCTCTGATCTCATTTGAGTACTAAGCATCAGTCAAAGTCTCACATTTAAGCTTAGGCCTGCAGAAGAAGCAGCACAGAGACAGCGGCTCAGAGACAGCCCCAGAGCTTCCAGCACAGGACCTGAATGGATTTAATAGGAGTTTTTAGGTACTTGAGCAATGAGTGCATAAATTCACCCCCCAAATTAGAGAAACTTGGGAGAACACACCTTCTAAACTGTGCAAAAAATTTCATACCTCTTTAACACTGAAAGATATTACAATTTTTCTTTCTTTATCTGAGCTTTTTTCTAAGCAGTTTCAGAACTGATGATATTTACATTGAGAGCAGTGTGATACAATCAGTGTTACTTCCAACACCTAAAGCACAGAATATAACAGAACAGACATTAATTTGACTAACTTGACCTGACAACATTTTTGTTTTCTTTTTCCTTTCAAAGGTCTTGGAGTTTCTGAAGCCTTTCGAACTTTCTTCTCCCCGACGGTTTTGAGAACTCTTCGTTTGGCGCGAATTGGCCGAATCCTGAGAATAATTCGCAAAGCCAAAGGAATTCGAACTCTTCTTTTTGCATTGCTCATGTCTCTTCCTGCACTGGTCAACATTGGCCTTTTGCTTTTCCTGATTATGTTCATTTATGCCATCGTGGGCATGGCAAATTTTGCCTGTCTCCACGTGGAGGATGGGATTGATAACATTTTCAACTTCCAAACCTTTTGTGGTAGCATTCTCTGCCTCTTCCAAATTACAACATCAGCTGGCTGGGATAGTCTCCTGGCCCCTGTGCTGAAACAATCTGATGCATGTGGTTCCAAATTAAATTTAACAGAGACAGAGAAAAACAATTGTGTAAATAAGGGCTTTGGTATTTTATATTTTGTAAGCTATATCATTATATCATTTCTCATTGTTGTAAATATGTACATAGCTGTCATTTTAGAGAACTTCAGTGTTGCCACTGAGGAAAGCACAGATCCTCTCTGTGAGGATGACTTTGATATGTTTTATGAGACATGGGCGAAGTTTGATCCTCTGGCAACGCAGTTCATAGATTATTCTGCTCTTTCAGACTTTGCAGATGCACTGGCAGAACCCTTGCGCGTCCCAAAGCCCAATAAAATCCAGCTCATATCCATGGACATCCCTATAGTTAGTGGAGATAAGATCCACTGCTTGGATATCTTGCTGGCTCTCACTAAAAGGGTCTTGGGAGAATTTGGAGATCTGGATAATCTTGAATTAAACATGGAAGAAAAGATCGCAGGTGCCAATCCACCTAAAAGTTGTTACAGCCCAATCTCTTCCACCCTTAGAAGAAAACAAGAGGAAGTGTCAGCTCTTATTATTCAAAGGGCCTTCAGGAGGCATTTGAGACAACGTTCTCTCGAAAATTTATCTTTCTTAAACCATTATAAACACAACAGTGCTGTCTTTGAACGAGAACTACAGGACAAGCAAAGTCTTCTTGCATCACTTCTTAATGAAAGTAATAGTAGGAATGTGGATAAATTACGTCCTGCTTCTTCCATATCCCTCCCTTTATTTTATGATGGCTTTGCTGAGACAGACAGCAATAAATAAGGTTGCCCCAAGCTGCAGTATTTCCACTTAAACCAGTGTCACTTATTTTCAGATGGAGACAATACTTTGATACCAGAGATAATATTCTAAATTTATGGCAGCCTTCAAGTATTGTTATTGTTCAGATTTGCAAATGTTCCTTAAAGCAACTAAGATTTGAACAACTATATCATAAATATTAGAGGAAAATCAAACCATGGAAATTTTTTTCTTCCTCAGATACTGGAGTTGGTGAGATAATTCTTTCAGCTGTCATTTTATATTAGTTCATGTGTTTACTGAAGAAATCAGTAAAAGATCAGTTGTGAACATATATTTATAAACACACAAGGACATAGAATAATGTAGATCTCTTTAGGGACATCCAATTTTTCCAACCAGGCTTTATTGTAGCAAAATTAAGTAATTACTGCACTTCTGTAAAAGAGCTCACTCAAGACACTTGAGTATAATCAACCTCTAATTTTGATGGTTTTAGGACCATCCTCCTCCTAATGTCTTTGAATGGATTTGTTTATGCCTAAGAATTTTTTAGGTGTCTCTTCACAAACACCTAAAGAGATTTAACAGAACATCCTCAGTTGCCTGTGCCTCAAAGTTGTAAATAATTTGCTCTTTGTATCATTCAGTGTATGAAAATTGTCGTAATCATACTTACCAAAGTCAAAGGATATTATGCAAGGGGTATTGTTTCCAGAAAAGAATAATTGTACACAAAATTCCATCATTGTACTTCATCCCTAGAAAGCACTACTTAGTAATCTGAAATGAAGTTCATGGTGTATCTTGTGAGATAACATTTATTAAAGTTAAAGAAAGGACTTATTTCATTGATTCTGAAAAAAAATAATGTATGAAAAATATGTACTAATATTTTACTGATTTTTTTTGCAGTTTGGAATATGACCAGTTTAGATTCTTCAATAAATACTTCAGATGCTTAACATGTTTTTGCCTGTTTTGTAAGCAGTAGCTTCAATTTCTTTTATTACAAGACATAAACTGTTATTAGAGAGGTAGAAGAACAGTAATATAATTTTTTTCCAAAGTAGCTACCTATTAGCACAAAAAACCTGAATATATTTTGCTTTTCACAGGAAGTCAGAAAAGATTTAGCGTTTTCAGGCCAAAAATAGCAAGAACAATAGGGTAGTGAATTTTTACTGTCATTTACCTTGTTAAAGACTAATAAATTATGACAGATATAGTCAAAACTAAGCTATTTTCAGGACAAATAAAGGCACAGGAAAGATGAAAGTTAAAGAGCTTGGACACAGGATAATTGGAATTAGATTTATTATGATTAAACATTGAAACAGCCTCCCCAGGGAAGCGGTGGAATTCCCATCCCTGGAAGTGTTCAAAAAATGAGAGGATGTGCCACTTGGTGCTCTGGCTTAGTGGTGGTGCCCAGTCCAAGGGTCGACTTGATGATCTTGGGGGTCTTTTCCAACCTCAGTGATTCTCTGATTTCTTCCAGAACCAGCTTCTGTTCAGATGAAAACGCTGTTGAAGAGGGTCTGCTGAGCTCTCAGGAGAACTCAGGGGTCAGCAGCCCTGGGCAGTGGGATGCAGAGATGCTGGGTGGGGCTGTCTCCTGTCCAGCTTGGACACTTTCATGCACAGTGACGCTGGTCACATAAAACTATCAGTTTTGTTTGGTGTGAGCTGGAATGAGCTCTGGAATGAACCAGCAGCTTCTGTGCAACAGTTGTGTTCCATTAGATGGCAGCATTTACTGCGGTTTAGGATGTGGCCAGTCCTCAGTGAAACAGGTGAAACTTGCACACTTCAGCCTTGAGGTACTAAATTGTCAATTGTTTAGAAAAAAAGTGTCACAACTGTCTTTTTTTCTATCCTGGGCTTTCAAGTTAGTCACAGTTCTCAGTAAGTTCTTGTTTCCTGACTGTTCTGATGTCTGATAGACCTTAATGGTTGTGAAAAGAAATAAAATTGTTCTCTAGTGTGCTTGGACTTTCCAGAGGGGTAGTTTCAAGCATCTCTCTATAGCACTGTAAAAGGAAATGTTTCTTAGAGAAGAGGGAAGACTGCTTTGTTCTTGCATATTGGAAAAGAAGGAAAAACTGGAAAAGCCGTGTAAGACAATTTAAAACATTAATCAGTCTGATCTTTGCAATTAAAAATCATTTGTTTGAATGCAACACCAGGTTCTCCATCCAAAACTAGAAATACTTTGTAGAGGAGGACTTCATTTCCATTTCAGGGGCAGCAATTTTGGACAAAATCACACACCTGGCATGGACACATCCTTAGTGATTATGTTACTTCAGCAAAATATAAAACCACCTGAATTCACCACAGGGTTAATTTAAAAGTCTGATCAATTTTTTAGTATTGCTTAAGCATGAAAATTGCCTTAGCAGGCTGTTGCAGGCTTGAAAGGAGAATGGTGGTATCCAGCTGTTGCAACTTCTTCTGCTGAGATTGTCCAAAAGCCAATTCAGCTGCAGAGGCAATGTAGAGTTCTTTAGAAGTCTGTACATGGTGATGAGTTAAAGCAATGAACGGGAGCAGATTTTGACAATTCTGTTAATCTGGAACTGTCAATTACTCCAGGTAAAACTGCCTGGATTTATGGAAGCTCCAAGAAAAATTCAGGCATGCTTGGAACACAGTGGACAAATACTCCTTTCCGTTTGTAAAGTTTGATACTTAAATCACAGAACAGCAGAAACAAAGGAATATCAGATCCCTCCAGTCAAGAAACACTGGATGTACAGATCCAAGAGCATTTCTGAGGGCCAGCAGTTGAGTACAAACCAGCATTGCCTCCTTGGTGGTGGTGCAGACCTCTGTTTCACATTCCATGTGTCACTGCTCCTGTGTAGAAATAGAGTGAAACAGACCCCTGGGAAGAGTTTTTTCCTGCCTCTGTGGTAGCACTGGATCCCTCAGTGCAGGCTCCTCAAAGGTTTTGTGGAAACTGTCCTTTTTCTCTCTGGAGTTCCTCAGTTACTGCTCACCTCGCAGTGTTTGTACTGGCCAGTGCTTCCTCAGGACTTAAAAGAGACCCCATGTGTAAGTAAGTTATTTAAAAATAAATAACCTCTAGTGGAAGGTGTCCCCACCCATCCTGAACAGAGTGTACAGAAAATTTGTCCCCCTTTCAATGAGATAACACTAAGTTTTAATAAAAACAGCAGCAACAGGACTCCACCACAGCATCTTTAGAGAATGACATTTCCTTCCTAAACATGCATGCTGCCCATCACTCATTTATCAGGCTCTCTGACATCCCATTCAATAAAACACTTGTGCTTATGTCCATTATGTCCATTGCACTTCAACTTCCTCCTATAAATTGTTTTCTCTGCCAGCTCTGCACAAGACAGATGATCCATGGCTGCCAGAACACAAAATATGATGGGGAGTAGTTAATGTCCCTCACTTTCCTGAATGGGGGGCTCACCCTTAACAAATAGCCAATAACACAGATGGCAGACCCACCAGAAATCCAGATTGGAAAGTGTATTAATGTAGAAGGATGGGTAAAATCAGTGCAAGCTGCCCTTTCTGATACACCTGGTAATCTACCAACAAGAGGGCAATGGAGCTCACTCAGGTATTGTGATTGAAATCTTATGTTGTTGTATTTGGTAAGTGTAACCTTATATTTGTGTTGTGGTTTTGTCACAAATGGGTGTTTTAGGTTGCTCAAAGAATCACTGGCAAAAGCAGGTTTAATATAAAAGTGTGATGAAATTCACTCTGCTACTTACTAGATGGTTAAAGCACATAGAGAAAAATTGGGCTAAAATCTAAAATCAATCCGTGTAAAACTAAAATCAAGCTAAAATTACCTGTGTGAAGGCTAGGGATGGAAAAGGGTAAGGTTGGGAAAGCAGAAGGATAAAAAGGAATAAGGGAGATCCTCCTATTTGGTCACAAGGTTCATGGTGGATCATCCTGCCAAACTCAGCCCTGGACTTGGCCAACAGTTTAGACCTAAAGGTTTTAACAACATTTGAACTTAATAGCATTTAACTGATAGCCTAATTTAAGCAATTTAACAAAAGTTTCTATGGAATTTACTCTAATGAAACCAAGAGAACAACATTCTTGTTACATTTGCCATAGAATATTCATACTCACAGACACACAGACCTAAAGGAGTCTGTACAAGGTGGTAATTTCCACCTGGGTTCAGTGAGGTGCTCAGGGCAGATGCCCTTGTGTGTCCTCAGTGGGTGAAAGGCTGAGCCCTGGGGAGTGGGAGTGTCAGCCCAGGCCCCATCACCAGCTCTCCTAAATGACCCTCTGAGCACAGCACCCTTGGCAGCTCAAGAGCTCGAGAGGCCCCACTCAGAGGGAGGTTCTGGTCACAGCTCTCTGCATTCCAGGAGAGCTCCAAGGGTCTCATTTTGGGCTGCTGCGTAAAGGCTCGCAAGAGAGTTGGGTTTAATCAGAGTAATTTTCCATCCTGGACTCGATTTGGGTTGGTAACTTTCTCTGAAAATTCAATAGCAAAAATGTTGTTCCACTTGGGCTGTTATTTAGGTAGGAAAAAGAAGTTTCCAAGGCTGTTGGTTAAGAAACAGGACCTCATTAGACTCCCAAGTTCCTGGGAGCCCAACAGTGCTCCTGGTAAGCTCAGCCCAGGAGCTGTTCATCAAGGCTGAGACCTAATGAGCATTTCTGAGATCTCAGTGCAGCCTGAGGCAGTGGGAGGGGAACAATTGCACCACCACAGATTTCAGCTGTGTCACTCTGCTGAATGGAAATCCCATGTAAAATCAAATATATTGAAATAAATAAATTTGACATTAAGCATCTCATGCTCCATGCTTGGAATTGCTAAAAGAAACTGCTCAGATTATTGGACTCTGAGAACCAGGCATGGCTGTTCTTCCTTCTGAAATTATCCAGGGTCAAGAATACAAATGAGCAAACATTTAGAGAAAAGCTTTTCTATTTGTTAAACACCGGGCAATGGTAAAAGCAAAAATTATTGTTTTAGAACCTATTTGCTCATATCAAGGATTATAAAAACTGTGACAACAGCCATCTTCATTTAAGGTTTTAAATTTTGCATGTTTGCCTGTGTACACAGAAACAGGTACTTTAATTGAAGTGCAATTAAACTAACTCCATAATGTTTCATAGCATGCCATGAATAATATATAAGAAGTAAATTGAAATCTGTCTCCACATTTCCAGGTTTGGTGATGTGAATTAATGGATTTGAATGCTACACTCAGCTGTATTAAAAAATGGGGAAAATATGAGCTGGCTTGGCAGAGGCTTTCATTTCCAGGTGCCTCCTTGTTGCCCCACTCATCTCATGCCAGTGCTCAGTGCCCAGGGGGCCATTCCTCACTGGAAAATCCACATTTTCAAACCTGGATTTGTGGCCACTGCTTCCACAGTGCCCATCTCCCATGGATGAAAGAGGGGATCACTGTAAATGTCTGGGGAATCAAAAGCCATTTTCTCACAAAACACTTTCTGGCTTCTCTGCATAACCAGATTTCATTCCACCCTTCTTGCAAGGCTTTTGTCTTGTTCCATCCTGCTATGGTGTGGAAGAGCACAGAGGTATTTAGTGGATTTATAAGGCTGGTTGCCTTTTCCTGGGGCCAGCTCTGCTAAATGCAAAGTTGAATTTTCAAGTCCTTTACCCCAGCAGAGAGGAAAGGCTTTGACTGGTCTCAGACTCCAGGCAGCAAAGTAAATCCCCAGGAAGCTTGTAAAGTCTGCCCTTCCCAAACACTTAGGAATCACATGATTATATATCATGTACCCCATGTACATGTACCCCAAAAAATGAATAAAGAGAGTTGTAAGGTTGCCCAGTGCTGTAAGTGAAAAGTGGGAGCATGTTCCCATAAATCCTCCAAATTGTGAGATTTTTGGATGCAATCAAACCCAACTATTAACACTATCCCTTTAGCTTTTGCTTGAATTTTAAACCAAAGACTGTCAATGGACCAAACACCTCACAAATAAAAGGTTTTAATGTACCAACACTTCTGTAAAGATTCCTATAGACACTTTTTTGTGTGACTGTGTGGAAAATGTCAGATTTTGGTACCTTAAAAAGTAATCCCTACCCAGTGCACTAGCTCTGGTATTGTGAACTGATGGTTTTTTGTTTTTTTTTTTTTTTTTTTTCAAAGGAAAGGGTCCTTTATGTCAAAAGTCAACCTCCCACCCACAGAAAAAGAAACTGAATCCAGTTTCAGCAGAAATTAGTAGGCTCAGTAACTGAGCAGGATGTTGTATGAAGCTTGTGGGTGAATACAATAATTTCCTTCCCTTTCCCTCTCACCTTTTTCCATCTTTTTCCCTTTTCAACTTTAATTTCTTTATATTTTATGTGTTGCAAGAAATTGCATGATGAAAACATGGCAAGATATGAGAATTAAACCAGCCTCTACAAATCTTTTGTTGAATGTGTTTCACATCTGGCACACAGCAAATGCTTGTATTCTCATAAGTATATAAGAATGAAAATGTTTATAACATAAAAGTGTGGCCCCAGCTACACAACTTTTGATTTACTTGGGAAGAAAACACCCAATTTCGGAATTTATAGGTGTAAATATGCTCGTGTGTCCACAGTATGTTACACTGATGCCTTGTCATGGTCTTAAAATCAAGAGTCAAACACGGCTGGAAGGGAAAAGGGATTTTCCCTTGGTGTTTATTTTAAGGATCCTCAGGTGCACCACGGCCAGGTCGAATGCACCCCAATGCACCCCACAGTGCCCACCCACAATAGATCTGGGATCCCATTAGAGGTGTTACTAATTAGCACATCTATCAAAGATTCCCCACGGAGAGGCTCCAGTGAGCCCCCTCCCCAAGGAACCTTCCCCTGGATGGTTCTGTCTCAGTTTCCAAAATGTGTTCTGGAGAGGACCTTGGGCTCTGGGCACACTGATCCCTGACTGCGAAGCTTCTGAGATGTTCAGTGTCCCAGCTTGGCAAACAAGTGCAAAAATGTGGGCAAAAAGCACTGAGAATACAGAAATTGTAAAAAGGTATAAAATGGGTATAAAAGAAAAGGCAAAACATCCTCATGGCATCAACACCAGGTGCCAACAACGGGGGTAGATTGCTTGAGCTTTCTCTTTTATAGGACAATGAAGTTCACATGCTGCAAGAAATATTAGGATGACTTACACAGACAAGACACTGAAGTTATTTCAGATTATTACTTCCTCTGGCTTTTATATTATTTTGACACAAAAACACTTGTGGCAGGTGCTTTGAACATCACACATTTCATAGCAGGAGAAAATCCCTTTGACCTTCCAGTGACATGTTCCTGTTGCCACAGATTCAAAGCTCCAGTTTTGGCTTGAAGAGATGAGGGTGAGATGAGTGATGAAACAAATCCTAGACATTTTTTTTCCCATTCTGTTTGTTGAATTTTGACAGACTTTTAAAGCCTGGCTTCTGAGAGGCAATTTCAGACACTTCTCTTAGCATCATCCAATTATGCATTGGCTGCAGCTCGCTGCATCTATCAAAGTGTCACAGTGCTTTCATGTAGGCAATATATTGCTTTTTCAGACCCAAGAGAGGGGAAAAATCCGGCACCCCAGCATCTTCTCCTTAAGTAGGTGTTGAGCAAATTAGCCCCATTACAATCCAGCATGCATTAGTCCATTAAAGAGCTGGAGGAAGATTCCTTTGTGTAAATGACTGGATGGTTTCACTGTGTATTTGTATTAGTCATTTCCTGCTGTTCTTTAAAGAAGGTCCTTGATCACCGATGCCTAAAAGGCCTTAATTTCCACATAAGCAGAACTTAGGGGGAAAAAAAAAAAAAGAAGAAAGAAAACATATTCACCTATTTAAAACGGTAATTAATTATTTTTTAATATCATAAATTAAATTTCTTTTTTGGCTCAAAGGACAAAGCAGTTTCTCAATTTGCAAATACCCATAGAGTTATCCTATGATCAAGATGGCTTCTTGCACACAAAATTTCTCTACTTTTCCCAAACCATTTATGCTGCTCTTCCCAGAATCTGGGTCCTCGTTTAGAGGATTTACACATCTCACCTGGAATGAACCTGCTGAATTCAAACTAAGGCTCTTGAGCTCTTTTGAGACACTGGATTATAAAGCCTTGTGGTAATGAACTGATGCCTTGGCCATGGATTTGGCCTCTTTTTCCATTCCTGTTACACAAGAAGTTGAAAGAACAACTGGAAATGTACAAAACTTGGGGAAAAAATACTATTAAAAATAGATACACTCACTTCTGTTGTACCACAGACTACAGGAGCCAGCAAGGTTATCCTCAGACAGGAAGCCACAAGAGAGGTGGGGATGCTGACAAAAACCCTCACAGAAAATGTCATAGGTGCAGAATTACGATATCAAGATTCCCAAGGAAAAAGTGCAAATTCCTGCAGAAAACTGGTGAAGAGAACAGGCAGTGAGAAACTCCTCTGTTCCAGGTAGGGTGGAAAGAATAAAGGGTGCAGTTCCCAGTGCCTCACCTGGCACACTGATCTGTTGGAGATTGTGCAGGTTGGATCTGCCTTTGCAATTATTTTGTGTTGTGAAATAGGGGCCTCATTTTCTAGACAGTGCCTGACACTTGTTTTTTTTTTTTTTTCAGCTATTCCCATCTGATAAATAATACACTCTCTAAATAACCACACTCTGCCAAACAGATGCTTTAGTCAATCATCTTATGTATTAAATAGCTCATCCACTCTACTCTGTGTTTAGGTCCTTAAAATCTGCCTCTCCTGAAGGCTGTGGTTTATTCTGACCCACCTGGACCTTAATTCCAGGGCGTGATTTCTTCAGCTACCTAAAGCTGCCCCTGGTTTACCTCAGATAATAAAATTTTTGTGTTTTGTTTCTTCAGAAAAATAAAGATATAATGGATAAAAAAAGAGAAGGTCTCTCAACATGTAAATATCCAGTGTCTGGCAGAGTGAGGGAAATTTCTAGATATACCTAATGCTCCTTGATGAAGCAATATTAGGAATATTAATATTACAACTTTATTTCCTTCACTACTCTAATTCTCTTAGTATTATTCTAATAGGCCACTGAGGAGAGAGAGAAGAGCAATCCATATTTTTCCATTTGAGTAGATGATAAGCAAATTTTCCTGATGGAAATGTGCATCGGACCATTTAGCAAGCTGAAGATTACTGTATGTAACAGAATGATTTTAATACATACTTACAGACACAGCAATTTCCTGTTACTGTGTAATAACAATTATCCATTCAAAAGAGTCTGAATTTTACATCATCATTTTTTTAAAAAATATAATTTCATTCTCTGTTAAAAGGAAATGAGATTCCTTTATCCTAGGTCTTAATTTTGACAAAAATGTCAATTAGCTACTTTATACCATTTAAGGCTTCACTATTATGTGGATCAGAAAAGGGCTTCAGCTATTCTTTTAAAGCAAAGCAGCAGTGTAATGTATGTTGAAAGCTATTCTAATCTCTGTGCAGTAAACAGCCTTCATAAATCACTGGAAGCTCTCTGCAGCATCATTCCCTCAGTTTCACCCTGGGCCACAAATCCCACATATGTTAATATTCATCCCATAAACAGCAATTTATGAGGATTTCCCCTCATGGCCAGAAGGTCTCAGTTTCTCTCATGTTATAAAAAAAATCTCAAAACACTGAAAAGCTTCAGTATGCACAGGTGAACATAACTCCTGAGCTGACACTCAGCATTTGGGAGATGAGTTTTCATACCACAGTTTTGTTAACCACGTAAAATCAACAATACATCTCCAAAAATGGGAAATTTATTATGTAAACCTCATCCTAGAGAGGAAGAAATATAAGATGGGTGCTATGGACTTTATCTCATCTGTGTAAAACTGTGTCAGTTAAACAATTCTAAATTTATTTTAATTTTTATACTGAAATATTAATTGCACCGAAGTTGCAAAAGAATTTGTTCCAGTCCATGCTGGTTGGCATTAGAAATTACAGTGGTTTCAACTGAAAAGATTTTGTTCACTTTTTTAGCTAGAGGTGTGCTGTTCAGCATGTGTTGGATTCCTTTTGATTAATGATTACATAATTCTGCATTGCATATCCCAAATCTGTCACAGAGCTGTAACATGAAATAGTCAACAGTGAAGGAAAGACATCACAGGGCTGATATTTTTCCTTTTCCAGAGGAAGAATTCAGATCTATTTCACAAGTTAGACATCAACACTTCCTATTTGGTTTTCATCTCCTTTCTCCCACATCATGGAGGTGAAATGGTTCTGACTGGTGAATCCTCATGACATGAAAACTGAGCATCAGTCACCAAACAAAACCCCCCACTGTATCTTTGAAAGAAGGTGACAGTGAAATGCAAAAGGATTTTGCAGCAGATTTCCAAATCATATCTAACCTCTCAGGAAAAGCCAGAAATTAATCTTTACCAAATCTGGTGGTGTTGTGAGAGCCTAGAAATACATTAAAAAGGGATTGCACTTGTGAAACTCATCCCCTTTCTCCCAATTAAAGCTGCCATTGTATTCACCATCGTGTTTCTGTTACTATAGTGACAAAACCCATGTAGAGACCTGGAGAGATACTGATTGCTGCATATCACATATAATTTTTCACAATCTACATTCCATTCCTTACTTCCCAAATGGCCATAAAACAGCACCATTTCCCATGACAGATAGGTGTGTACACACACATCAATTACATCATTATCAGGAATCACACAGAAATAAGCTGGTAGTAGTTATTTTTAAAAAAACCAAGAAATGAAATTATTTTGTAATTGTATTGAGAAACCATTTCCTACCTCAAAGTTACTGCTAAGCTGTGGAGGGTAAAACTGAAGGGCAATTTGACTCTCACTTAAAGCTGACCAGCTTTATTTTAGATTAAAGTGCTTTGTATTTAATGAATATTCTTCTTTTCTAATAGCAAACATGCATCACATGAATGTTTCACTTGTCCTTAAATATTAATTTTTCTTAAGTTCAAATATCCATTAATAACAAATGCCATTTTGTGATGGCAGCATTTACTCTTCTACTTTTAAAAATTTCTTTGAGCTTGAGGTTTATCTCCCTCCAGCTGCTCTCACTGACTTGAATTTGCTGAGGGTGGAGGTTCTTTGCTTTCCTCCTGATGGGGTAGAGGGGACTCAAACAGCTTTCCTCTGAGTCCAGATGGAAAAAAATTAGGATTTAAATTTTGACAGGGAAGGAAAAGTCAACGCCAAAGGTTCCTCATCCTTCCCCATCCAGCAGGGATTGTCTATTTTCTCCCCACACATTTAAAGGAGGTGGGACACATCTAAATTCCTGTTTTATACCCAAGGGAGATTTCATTAGCATGGCCAGGGGAGCCCAGAGAGCTGCTTCTCTCACCTGCACCTAAATGTGCATTTTTTTCAACTCCCACAATTCAACAATTCCACAGTTTTCTTGTGTTTGCTGCCTTTTGCAGGGAGCTGTGACCCAAAGCTGCTTAGCCCTGCAGAGAACACCAAACACCTCCTTTTTCAAGCAGGTAACTGGGATAAGCCAGGCTGACTGCCTGCAAGGATTTAGT
This sequence comes from Rhipidura dahli, assembly GCA_013399225.1. Classification (NCBI taxonomy): domain Eukaryota; kingdom Metazoa; phylum Chordata; class Aves; order Passeriformes; family Rhipiduridae; genus Rhipidura; species Rhipidura dahli. The sequence continues at coordinate 40,330 of VXAC01004589.1, read as the reverse complement.
GACCTCTTTACCCTGAGCAGGGCTTGGATGTCCCAGTGCACACAGGGATCTACCAGGAAAGGAGCCCTTGTAAAAGAAAGTTCCCTTTGGAAACACCCTGGGATGTTTCTAATTATGGAGAGCTAATCTCATCTCTCATTCAGTCTGGGCCATCTCAAGGTTAGCACAAGGACCTGGGGAAGCCAGGGACAAACCTGAGATGCCTTCCTGCTTTCTTCACCCGTGGATGACAATAATTCCTTCTTGCCTCTAGAAACTGCAGGTTGTAGTTCCCCCTAAAGTAAAGAAGAATAACTAATAGGGAGGAGGCCAAGACCAGCTGCTGCTTCAAGTCTGCTTTTCATCTCTAACTTTGGATGATGTGTAAGTAACTTTGGGTGAAACCTCTAACTTTGGGTGAAACCTTTAACTTTGGGTTAAATGTAGTTTGAAATTAGCCCTGGAGACGGATAGGAAAGCTGTCTATGTAACTGGTGCTAGAGAAATTTTATAGTGGCATTCTTAAAAGTGTTTAGGAGCTTAAGTCACATTGATTGCAATGCCATTCTCACTGAAAATCTGGTTTGGTATCTGTATATTTTAAAATCTACCCTTTTTATTTGTCTGTTCTTGTCTTATGAATGGAAGGTGCAGATGTTTGTACAAAGGAGGTGAATTTTACCCACCTTTGTTGATACCTAAGCTTCAAACAGCTCAAGCTTCATAAAATGAATGTCAGGTGGTTTAAAAGCTGTATTGAACCTTTGACAGACAGATAGCTTGGAGGAAACGAGAGATAATATGAATCCAATTTGTTCTGTGCCTGATATTACACTGAAGTGGGACAGTGGTGACAGTTCCGAAGTCAGAAGGATTAATAACTCTTTTATCTCTTTAACCTGTTGTGCAATTTCCTAATTTCATTTGTGGATAGTCTTCCTCACCATCACACATGTGCATCTTCCAGTGAAATCAAACTTTCTGTGCAGTCCAAAGCATCCAAGACAGAGTTTAACTTTCTACAGCAGCACTCATTAAATTTAGAGCCTAATGAAGCAAAGCTCTGGACAAAAGACAGCAATTTTCCACCAACACATCAAAGGAAGAGATCTGGTGCTCCTCCATGACTTCTCTCCCTCATTCCTCACAGCCCTGCATGCTATGAAAGAAGGTAACTTTAAAGATAGAAGGAGGCTGACCACAAACACTAATGCAACAGAAAATAAAACAGATTTGTTCTCAGAATATTTCAGGACTACTTCCCTTGAAAGTTTCTCTTCTACTTCAACCTGTACCTCAAAGTTGCAAAGGGCTAAATGCAGATGGGATAACAAATTATTTTATCAATCCTGACAGTATTTAGTATAGGGAAGGATCCAGCATCCAGATCTTTTATGTCAAAACAGTGCTCCCATTTTTAATGTGTTCTCCTGCTGGAGAGGCACCATCTCATATTCAACCCAGGGGTCAGTTGGCTTTTCTTTCTTTGATTCATCTCATTTTAATTAGTGCAGTATTAGACATCCTGAAAGTGAAATAATATCTGTAATGACTGTATCATTCTTAGCTTTCCTCTTTCATGTCTGATAATTAATCCTTTTCCTGTGCAGGCAATGCTTAATGTAGAGATGACATCTTCCTTCTGTCTTACAAAGTTTATCAGCCAGGGTAATTCAGAAATACTGATCCTTTAGACCACGCTAATCATAAGATCACACTCTCTGTCCCTAAGCAAACCACATGGAGAAATGAGAAGAGAAATCCTGGTTCTCCTGCAGGAAAAGAAGTATCCTGTAAAATTCAGGAGTCCCTCCTTAGACAGGTGGACTCTGCTTTCTGTCCTTGTTTTTGAAGGGTAAGAAAACTTGTTTTTATGGGCAGAAGTTTTCTGTGCTATTTAGCTTCAGGGCCAGGAAATGAGCCTGGTCCTATTTTTTCTGGGAGTACAGACAGAGCTGCAAAGACAAAGATCTCTCCCATCCCATCCACAGTGGCTTCAGCCAGGGAGGAACTGAGGGTGTCAGGAGTGAGTGAATTCTCCAAGGCTTCTGATCTACTTCTTGCCTCTATCATCATCTGTATAAAGTTAATATGAATCTCAGAATCATGGAATGGTTTGAGTTGGAAGGGGATGATCATCCAGCTCCAACCCCCTGCTATGGGCAGGGACACCTCCCACTATCCCAGGTTGCTCAGAGCCCCATCCAGCCTGGCCTTGAACACTTCCAGGGATGGTGGAGCCACAGCTTCTCTGGATAATCTGTTCCAGTTCTTTATCATCCTCCCCTTTCAGTTTGAAGCCATTTCCCCTTGTCCCGTCACTCCAGGCCCCTGTCCCAAGTCCCTCTCCAGCTCTCTTGGAGCCCCTTTAAGGAGGCTCTAAATCTCCCTGGAGTCTTCTCTTCTCCAGGCTAAGCAACCCTGGAATAACCATGTGTATACCCTGAAAAACCCATATATATAAATCTTACATATACACTGACATTTTATTTGTATACATGTGCATGTACCTGCACACACACACATAAATTTACACACACCTAGGGAGAGGTAACAGCCACCAGTTTTCCAGTCTTCCTCTCAGCTTCAGTCACAGTTTTTAAATTCATTTTATAGATTCACCCTCGTGTTTTTGGACTGCACTAAAGCAGAGAATTGAAACTGAGACAATCAAAGGAAATGTAAAGGCCAACACCTTTTGTAAACAATCTGCCCTAGTGCAGACATCTCACACTGTGAGGTTGACAAACACATTTTCCTCTGTGTTTCCCATCCACTTTGTTCAGCTTCACTCCTGATTCTCTGCAAAAGGCACTCAGAAATCCAGGGATGAAACAGGGATCACGGGGAAATGCTCATCTTGGAGCCTCCCCAGCTGAGGTTTCTGCCTTTCCCAGGAGACCCTGTGTAATCACATCAGCTCCTTCCATGGCTCACACAGACACCTCCCTCAACACCCCCATGTACAAATAGCACAGTTCCTGGAGGAACAGCATCTCCAGAGTGGGGAGGGATTGCTGGAAGGGGACACAGAGATGATCAAGGCGCTCAGGAGGCTTTTCCAACTCTTTCTTGGGAGACAGCTGGACTGAGATAATGCTTCTCGTGCACAGAAAGAAGTGACTCCTTGAACCTTCACTTAGAGGGATGGAAAATAATGTAAGTCCTGTGGTTTACTGCACTTTCTCTTCTTAGAAAAAAAAAAAGGTGGTTTGTGGTAGATTCTTCTATAGGATTCGGTGACCTTTTATTTGCCTAAAAATCATTAAAAAACCTGAGCAGCAATTTTTTTTTTTTTTTTGTTTCCTGAGTGGTATGAAAAAAATTGGAAATGGGGAGGAGTGAATATTTATTTATTCCTTTGCACAGGAGCTTCCCCAATGTTTTTGACTTGTTATTTTGCTGAAATAAGTTAACTGTGGTCAAAAATGGAATCTTAGAAGAGTGAATAGGCATATAAGGAAGTTTCTTTTCTGTGCATGAAAATTGCAGTTATATATATTTCATATAGAAAGTTCAGATTTTTTAGCTATCATATTTAATTCAAAGCAAACACAGAAAAGATTAAATTACAGTAAGTTTTATAACATTTCACTCTCTTACACAGGTTTATTCTTAATAATATTGTTTTGATACAGACTAACATTTGGTTTTTGAGATTTAAGAATGGATCTAAAAAGATGGTTTTTTTGTGAATAAGGCATAATTAAATCTGTTTTATTTGTGGAATACGCTGTTCTGTGCTTGGTGAACACTTTTATCGTGATATACTGTGGGCAAAGACAGGGAAGTAAACTAACAACTGAAGAGAATTTAAATTTTACTCTTGTGTGGTGAACTGGCAATAGAAAAGAGGACAGACTTTGAAACTCACAGAAACAGGTGGGTTTGTTTTGATGAAGCAGAAGAGATTAAACACTTCAGGTTTGCTCTTGCAGCTGCAATAGTTTTGTAAGCCAGCAGCAGCTTAGGTGTGTTCAGCTCACCACAGACAGCAGAGAAACCTCTAAAGAAATGGTTTTAACTGGACTTGGGCTGGTGTTTAAACTGGTGAAAGTGCAATACAAAGCTGTTTTATTGGGGAAATAAACCATGGAGAAAACCAGTACAGAGACCTAAGAGAACCAGATGCTCTGGAAGTTCCTCACATGGTACAGGTGCTGCTCCTTTTCCATGTCTCAGAGGTTTTAATTTTTTTGTTGTACTACATTTTGAGTTTCTTTTTAATTATTTGACTGATCAGAGATTATTTTCTGTATCCATAAAGAAAAGTTTTTTTAAATTTCAATTTTCAAGATTTGGAAAGGGCAAATAGTGAATTTAATAAAGAAAAGTGAGGAACCTAATGCCATTATGTGTGTCCTTATTAAGTGACACTATTAAAATGACACTATTAAAAGTGACACTATTAAATGACATACCTAATGCAAAAGGTTTGTTCAGAACTAACTTCCAATTAGATATGTTTTTATTTGTTTAGAAAACTGTGTCAGACAAAAGACCATGTAATTTGAAAATTTTATTAAATTATGGAACTACTAAACCTTTGGCAATCCAAGCTAAAATTTAGATTGTGCATTCAAGTTAAGTTTTTTCAAAACTTATAGTTAAAAGTTTTTTTCACAGTGTTTTATTGACAAGTGAGGGGTTTTCTTTCAGGTTTTATTTAATGGACCAGCTGAATTTTGTTATAGTCTTGGGAGAAATATTTCTCTTGCATTTTGTCTTAAGTTTTGTGCTCCATATATTTACCTGCTGAGAGACCTTTCTGTATCCAAATGTACACAATGAAAGGAATCTTCAGAATGACCAAATGGCAACTCTGTGATACTTTTGGTACATTTAGTACTTTCTGTTAATGGTAACAGTCCAAAATCCAAACCATGAGTTTCTATACCTTTGTTTGTTGTAATCAAGTCATGTTAATATGAATTAATAGTTTATAGAACCATTAATCACATTAACTACTTTTGAAACACTGCTTACACGTGGAAAGACAAAAAATCTGACATATTAGCCTGACCTTTAAAACCCTTAATCTCAAATGCAAAAAAACCCCAAGTTAACAACTGCAGCAATTCTTACATGGATGTCCTTAGGCTCTTGGATATGAGAGGCAGTGAGAACATAACTCTCATTCCTTAGTGGTCAGAAGACAATTCATATTCCCCCTGTTTGCTTCAGAACTTGAGTATCCATAAAATCTGCAGATGGTTCAGTACAGAATTATAGAAAATAAATGGTTAAAAATCACAACTTGTCCCTCTCCTGACAGCCAAGTGTAACCTGCAGCCAGTGCTGCTTCCTTCCACTGTTGTCCCTTTGGCAGCACCCTGCCTGCCAAGCTGGTGAAATGAATAAATTTCCCTTTCTACTCCATTTCCTCCTCCTCTTCCCCAATTCAGAGTGATGAAAAATGAGCAATTCACATTGCTTCTTGAAGCTGCTCCCAGATCAGCTGATATTTCTTGGTATGGCACTTCTAAATCAAGATATATTCCATTTCTTATTCAGATCAGGAGAGGGCTGTGTCCTGACCTGTCTTCTTTTTTTCTGGTAAAACCCCACACCTGAGGTTTATTGCCCTGTCATTTGACGAGCATCTGATCCATCTTTTTGGTAATAACAGAGGAAAGAAATTGTTATCTCAGGTCCCTGTGCAGCTGCCACCATATAAGACCCCAGTGTGGAGGATCAATGGTATCACCACATTTTAATCACAAATAAATGCAATTTTTAAAGTCACGTGACTGTCCTGTAAGGCAGCTCCCCCATGCCATGCACAGTCCTGAGCTGTGGGGGCTCCTTGGGGTCTTCTCCACTCCCTGGGCTCCTCAGAGGTTGGAGAGATGGTTCTGCATCCTGCTGTTGGCTCAAGGAGTTTCCAACCAATCTTTCCTTGTCTTTGGGCTACACCCGCTGTCCTTAGGGACAGGGATGGGCAGGGAAAGCTTGGATGATGATTACTCAGCTCAAACCACATTGTCACATTTGCTGTTGGCTTTTACAATCTTGTTCTGGTCACTTTTGAAGGCTTCTGTGCTTCTTAATGACCAACAGGTTGTTTCCATGCTTTGGCCATTTCCTTGGGGACACCAAACTACCAGTTGAAGTTCGTGGGCTGGTGTTAATAACCAGGTGATTACATCTTACTCATCCCAACTCCTGCAGCAATGGACTCTTCCATGACCATTAAAAGCTTTTCAGCTCTTTCCTCTCAGGTCCCTTCCTGTGCTGCCACAGAGTTTCTGCGCTTCCTCGGTGCTTGCAACTGGCCATTTGACAACTTGTCAATTGACTGCTCAAGCACTTACAGAAAGTGATGTCTGCACAGATTTAAATTATTTATGATGGCAAAGTAGCTGAAAATTAGTGCCCCCTTACCAGGCAAAAGAAAATGTGACTTAACGCTTCACTAATTGCTCAGAAGGCTTGTGCTGGAAGTAGTCATTAATGAGACAATTCAATATTAGGCAATCATAGAATTTTTATGTGTTCACAGTCTGCTGGTGACTAATGATGTTTGCCCAGTCCTAGAACTAGCTGTGGAATCACCAATCTTTGGAAGTTTAGCAGTTGTCCATTAGTAGGGGCAGTGAGAAGAGTAGGTGTAATGGATGCAAAGAGTTGAATTTATCTCATCTCACTTGACAAATCTCAGGTCATCAATTGTAGTCAAGTGGCATTTCATCCTGAAATAAATGTGAAAAGGGGTCTCAGCAGGCAGCTTGGGAGCACATGGAGATGTTGTTGAATAACTCCAGGATGTCTGCACTGAGGTGAGATGAATCCCACCCAGAGGGGCATTCTGGATGAATGCTAACTGGCTTTATCAGGTCTTTGTGAATTATTTTGTGAATTTCCACACTCTCTGTCACCTTCATTCCCCAGCACTGAGGACTGTAAACTGTAAATCCCAGTTTGAAGAGCAGATTTATCTCACACTAGTGAGAAAAATCTGTTGCATTATTTCTTTTGGTACCCTTCACTTGTGTATGTTAATCTCTGTGTCTGCTCATCATTATCTGCTCTGCAGTCACAGTCACAGGAGGGTGTAAGGTCTGCCTCCCTTGGCAATCTCAGTGGAGCTGCTGTTAATCAGGCCTGGGAGAGGTTCCTTGTGGGCTGCTGTAGAGGAGTAACTAAATGGGCTGTGGAAGGTGTAATAAGGGCTCTCCTCACACAGAGGCATTTTGGGGGGTTGCCTTTTACCTTTCTGTTAATAACAGGCTGAGAGATGGAGTTGTTCAGCCTGGAGAAGTAAAGGTTCCAGGGAGACATTACAGCCCCTTCCAGTGCCTGAAGGGGCTACAGGAAAGCTGGAGAGGGACTTTGGACAAGAGCATGGAGTGACAGGACAATGTGTTTAAACTGAGAGAGGGGAGATTTAGACTGAATATTAGGAAAAATTCTTCCCTGTGAGGGTGGTGAGGTCCTGGCACAGAGTGCCCAGAGACACTGTGGCTGCCCCATCCCTGAGAGTGTTCAAGGCTGAGCTGGATGGAGCTTGGAGCTACCTGGGATGGTGGAAGTTGTCCCTACCCATGGCAGGTAGGTTGGAACTGGATGATCTTGAGGAACCCTTCCAACCCAAACCATTCAACGATTCTGTGAATGCAATATTTTCTTTCATTTTTATTGTTATAGTTCTGCATAGTGGGAAGATGAGGCGAGGGACATAAACCAAAACAAGGGGGAGCCAAATGGGTTGAGAGAGTCAAGTACTGGAACAGGTTGCTCAAACAGATTGTGCCAGCTCTGTCCTTGGAGATTTGTCTGGGTAAAGCCCTGACCTCATGACTGACCCAAGTTCCCTTTCAACTCAAATTACTCTCTAATTAAAAAGTTGCGTGTATTAATATACAAGTGCTATTTTAATATGTATCTTAAGAGCCATTAAGAAAATGTTGGTTTGGTTGAATCATCTGTCTCAAAACACAGAAACAATTTTGGGGAAAGAGTGGAACAGTTCTACAGAAACTTTTATCTGCTATTACTTACATCTATTTTGGTTTAGTTCTAGAAAATTTTGACTTCTCCTCTGGAAATTCGGGTGTAGAAAGATGCAACATAGCCCAAGGTAGCATAGTAACAATCTTCTAAGCTAAAGAAACAAACAAACAGAAAGAAATAAGGTAATCCTAGCCACTCTGATCATCCTAATTACTTTGGTCATGCTGAACACAGTAAGAGTCAACATTTTTCACCTCTTTTTATAGCAGGTGACAAAGCCATAAAAACAAATAATTGAGAACAATTTTATTAACTGGGATTGAATTGGGGTGATTGTTGTAGCAATAAAAGGAGTGAAAATATCTCTGACAAAAACCTTGTTTCCTGGTCTATTCACAATGAGTATTCCCAAAGAGGCAAACACATTTGGAAGAAGGTGCCCTTACTTTGGAAATCTATCCATGTACACATTTAAGTATTTGAGAAATAATCCATAGAAAATGTGTTTGAACTGATAGAACAAATAGAACAAATAGAACAAATCATAAACATTTTTTTGTTTGTTTATTTGTGGTTTTCAATTTAAATCATTATTCCCTGATCATGGTGATTTCATTATCAGTGTCTGATCTTCAGGAATTCCAAGGTAAAGAAAAATTTAAATTTTTAATTTATATTAAATATCACACTGTTTTGTAGGTATTTCAAGTCTCGAGAAAAGGCCAAAATATTACTTTGTTTCTTCTGTGACATAAAGGGGGGAAAATGGTTTTGCATTAACATTTTTTTCTACTTTGAGTTGCTCCATCAATACCTGGTCACATAAAAGCTAAATACACCTCAACTGTCTTTTGTGTGCTATCCTCCCTGGAACTCTGAGTAACAGAAATTGTTTTGGGGATATTTATAAAGGTGCTTGAATGAATCAGGAATATTTTTTTCTGGATTACTCAATTTCTAATAATTGTTAGATTCTTTTTCAGCCTTAGGCTGAGTAGCCCAGAATTGCACATGGATGAAAAGTGTAGTTTAGCCTTTTGCTCCATGGCTTGCAGGTATTCTCATGAAAACTTTGCTGCTGACATGTGAGATGGCGCGCTCAAGGCTTGATTTCCTTCCCTTAATGTTTGAAAAGTTAATTTTTCCATAATTGTTTGAAGCAATTTATAAGACCACCAGGAAAGATATCCCTGTCTGCTGCCCAGCTCTGGGCAAGGACTCCAAGCTTTATGTGCCCTCATGCTTCCTTCTAATTCCCCATCCTTGGCTTTAGCAACCTCTTGTCTTCCTAGAATCTCCTCTGCCCTCTAATAGTCTTGAGGGGAAATGGTGTGAGAAGCAAAGTTTCTTTTCTGGAAGGTTACAAGATGGTTTCGTGGAAGAGAAGAGATAAAACCGCAATGAAATCTGCAACAAACACAGAATTTTAATGGTGAACTTTTAAGATCAGGTAAACTTTTATGGAAGTAGAGGGATGGGTATGTTTGGATGATTTGGCACAAAGGCAAATAAAGTAATTATTGTATTCCCTCCGTGCATTGCACAGAAGTTACATCTTTTCATGCATCATTCACAGCTCCCATTACTGATACCACAACATCTAAATTACTCTGAACATCAACAAAACAAACACCACTTTGTCCAGATGAAGACTTGACATCTTGAGAGTGGATGTAGTTTTTGTTTTTTGCTGTAATACTACACACAGCTTCCAGACTGTTAACCTGATCTTGAAAAGTATAGAATAATGGGTACTCTTGCCTGAATGCCCTATTTCTCTTCCAGAAATGATGCTAATTTGTGCTGGGAGCAAGGGTTCCTTCTCATATTCATAATTTCATGCGCTGCTTTAATGGGAGAGGCAGGCAGACTGCAAAACTGGAGCAATTTCACTGCAGTTAGTTTGTCACTGGCCTCCAGCTGTTGTTCTCACAGCAATGGTTTCCTACAGCTCAGCAATGTGAGGTCAACAGGAATCACGTTGTATCTGGGGAGAAATGAAAAGGCATTGCATGGCAGGGGGAGACACAGGCATTCAGCATGCAAAAACAAATATTATATACAAAGTGAAACAAAGCCTCTTGATTCAGGCTGTGTTTTCCTGGGGTCTTCCATGTAGTGTCTGGAAAGGAAAGGTGGAAGAACATGTTGTCAGGCAGAAGGACTTCAAGATTAAGCTCTCAATGCTGTTATGCTGTTATGGAGTCAGCTTTGAAGAATGCTTGAAGAGGTAGGGGTGGTTTCTGAATGGAAAAGCCTGACTGTGTGGCTCTGATGTGATCCTCTTCTGTGCCTGCTCAGCAGGGATCCACCCATCCCGGGGAGAGCCCTCGGCCAGGTGGGATCATTGCAGTGTGCAGGTGGGGCTGCACTAAATCAGGAGTTCCCTGACCCTTTATTGAGCTAACAATGTCTTTCCAAAGGTCATAATCGAAGGAAATATTTTGGAGATATCTCTTTGTGGAGCCTGGACTCAGGTAGCCTTCAGTGGATGGATTCTATCCAAAACCTGACTAGATTTCTTAATCAAAAATGCAAAATGTTTTTCCAGTCTATTCTCACTTTTTTTTTCTCCTTTTTTTTTTTTTTTTGCATTGGCAAGAAAGCATAAAATATAAACTTTGTCAGATGAAGTATTTCTGTGCTCCATGTCAGTCAGTACTGACTCTCTGGGTCACAAATTAAAACCTCTTGGATGCTGCCCATTCCTGTGTTGGCTCCACCAGGATGGACTTTCCATCTGAGTATTTCCATCTGCATTACTTCATTAATACTTGATCCTCCTGTTGCTGATGGCTTCCACACATTTGATATTTCAGTTTGATGGGTTTTACTGTCCCATTTCCAAATATTGGGCTGAACCAGAAGAGTAGGGTTTTTTCCTGAGCACCTCAAGAGCATTTAGGATAATGTGTATCTTAAATGAGGTGCTCCAAATACACTCTTAAGTTTATAGAGGTTTGCTCACATCCTATGAGTACATAGAATAAAAATAAAAAAAGACTGAGCAGACTTCTCAGCAAAAAAGGTATTCATCGTTTCTTTTTTTTCTTTCTAAAAACTCAGAGAGCTGATGTTCCTAGCCATGCGTCAGTAAACAGTTGTTTCATTTCCATCACTTGCCTGTTTTGGAGTTACCTGACTTCCCTTTCTACTTCTTTCTTTTGTTTGGACAGAATTAGTGACAGGAAGAGAAGCATGAAAAATGGCTGAATTCTTGCTACCAGGTACCGACAACTTCCGTAGGTTCACTCAGGAATCCTTGGTGGAGATCAAAAAGAGAATTGCTGCCAAAAAGAATTGTCGAAGAAATACCATAGAGCAGAAAACTGAGGAGAAACCACGTCCTCAGCTTGACCTAAAAGCTTTCCAGAAGTTGCCAGCTCTCTATGGAAATCCTCCTCCAGAGCTCATTGGGGAACCACTGGAAGATCTTGACCCGTACTACAAAGATCATAAGGTTAGAACCAACCAAGATATTGGATTTTATATTTAATTTAATTTAATTAAATTTAATTTAGTTTATTGTATTGCCAAAAGTTTCTGTGGGCTGTCTATCAAAGAGTTTTGCTTACATTCCTTGATACAAACTCCCATCTTCTTCTAGGTTAAACAATGGATGCAGTTGGCACAGCTGAGTGATGTGCTGTAATCTTTAAAAAAAAGCTTATCTTTGAATTTTAGGAATGGAATAATATGAACTTGATTAACATTTGAATCAGAACAGAAGCAGAAAAAATAAACTGCATAAAGGAAGAAAAGTGGGGGTTGAGAAAGAAACTATAATAATTCAAAGTTATAATAATTTTGTTTACTTTGTACATAATTTCACAATTTTTCTTAAATTCCATAGTTTTGAACAATGTATTTCACTCCATCTCAATGCTTTTGTTCCACTTACACATACAATAAATGATAAAGCATAAAAATTATTTTAAAACAATTGCTGATGAATCCCTAAAACCTCCTGACTGAGGTTCCATATTCCAGCTGTGACACATTGAAGAATATTATTTTCAATAACAAATAGAGAAATGGGAACTAATCCATTGGGAATTATGCTTTTTGCTTGAGAGGAGGTTAAGCATTAACTAATTTCTACAATCTATGAGCTTGAGGATCACTGTCAACAGTAGCAAATAATGGTGAAGGCTGCAGTTCTTCCTTGCCCCTCTGTATATCTTGACTCAACGAGGGGTTCATTCTATTTTAAGAGAATAATCATAAGCAAGATTAGTTCTGTGTATGGCTCTGCAAATCACAAGATTGGAAAAAAAAGTTTGTGCTCAGGAATGTTTGTGGCCTGATTGTTAAACGTTATTAACCCTTTCATCAGTTTCTGATGAAAGGAGGGCAAAGTAATACAGAATCTTTCCAGTTAACCAGGGTAAATTGAAATTCAAGCTCTTGTTCATGACTGATATAACAGAACATAGTACAAAATATATATTCCATGTTCAACTGCCTGAAAAATTCTTTGTTTATTTTTAAAAGGTTTTCATAGTGCTAAACAAGCAGAAAACAATCTACAGATTTACTGCCACGCATGCCTTGTGGATCTTCAGTCCCTTCCACCCAATACGAAGAACAGCAATTAAAATTTTAGTACATTCATATCCTTTTGTTTGCTTTATTCACTTTTTTTTTTTTTGATTATAAAACCCTACATAATCTTATGCTTTCTTATTATAGAGCATTGAATTAATCTGGTCTTTTCCTCACTATAGATAGATTCTAATTATGAATCACCTTAGATAGTATTAGTGTTTTGATCCTCTTGTGATAGTTAAAAAGAAAATGTTTTGTGAGTATTGGACTTACTTAGCCTGATTTTCTACAGATTTGTGTTTTGAGCTCTGATATTGATTTCTTGATGTCTCATAAACAAGTATCTCATTCTGAAGCCTTTCCCAGTGAGAAGATTGGTAAGATTTCTATCCTCTTTCTCATCTTATTTACCCAAATGTGGGAATTAAATTCAACTCACCTTCAAAGCTGATGAACTGTTGGCCAGTTTTGAGAGAAAAGGTTGAGTTAGGCAAGAACACACAGGAAAACACACAGAAAAAACCCATGTGAACTTAATTTCTTTGGGAAATAAGACTCATGTGGTATATGAAAGTAAATATTTCCAGGAATGCTGTTGCAGGGAATGCCTTGGGAATATGAAGGTAATACAGATACTACCTTATATATCAAATTTATAGGATAGGAATCACAAGTGTATTGCTCCAGTTTGGCACTGGGGAAGGACACCTGGGCTGTTGCTCGGGGCTGAATCAGACTCAGAGCAGAGTCTGTGGTGTCCCTGTGTGGGTTTCAGGTTTCCAGCCAGCTCCTGGCTCTGTGGTGTGAGGTGTCTCCAATGGCCCCAGGGTGGTCATCGCAGCCGTGTGCAGACACCCCTGGAGGAGCGATGCCTCTCATCTGAGCTTTCCTCTGGGCAGAAGTTGGCTGACACTGGCATGTCAACACGAGTGGCACAGCTCCTTCTGACAGCTGGACCATGCCTAGAGCTAAAGCCAGGAATTTTTATTGTGGGGATGCAGAGGATGGATAATGGCAAAGCTAGATGTCTTCCCCACACTCTTCTACCTTATGGATTGCCAGTGTGTGGTATGAGAGAGATCCAGCTCCAGAGCCACGTGCTTGAGCTTAGGTGTCTACACATGAGGTAGCTGCCCAAGCTGCTGTCTGTGGGCCAGCAGGTCCCAGACAGCAGCTGGGAAGCCCCAAGAGTTGGCTAAACATGGACATCACATTATAAAAACCCCATTAATCTGTTAGAGAGCATCCAAAGGAGGGCTATGAAGATGGTGAATGGTCTGGAGGGGAAGCCACCTGCGAGCAGCTGAGGGCACTTGGTCTGTTCAGCTTGGAGAAGAGGAGACTGAGGGGACACTCACTGTTGTCTTCAACTTCCTCGTGAGGGGAAGTGGAGGGGCAGACCCTGATCTCTTTGCTCTGGTGACCAGTAACAGGACTTGAAGAAACAGCTGGAGCCAAGCCAGAGGAGGTTGAGGTTGGATATCAGGAAAAGGTTTTTGACCCAGAGGGTGGCTGGGCACTGAACAGGCTCCCAGGGTCACAACACCAGCCTGACAGAGTTCAAGAAGCATTTGAACAATGCTGTCAGGCACATGATGTGACTGTTGGGATGTCCTGAAAAGGGCCAGAAGTTTGCCTTGATGATCCTGATGGGTGCCTTCCAACTCAACATATCCTATAATTCTATGATCTAGAGCTGTTTGAGACCCCTGCAATCATCCTGTCAGATTTTGTGCTGTCCCTTGGAAGAGAACAGCTTTGCCACATCAGAGGCAGGTTTGGGCTCCACATGTGTGATTTGGGCAAGTGCTTAACTTGTATGCTGTTAAATGAAACTAAAATTTCCACCCAATCCTAGAGTGAGTGAGGGTCCCTTTTCCAGGCTGGAAATGCTTAGAGCAGCAGATCTGTAGTCAGCACAGAAGTCATGAGTAATAACAGTAGTGTGTTGTCATCTAACAAGGCTGAAAATCCTGTGCATGCTGTTCTTACATGTGCTTTAAACAGAAAGCCAGATATCGTGTCAGTGACTGATGGAATATTTTGTTACATTTCTGAATCCATGACGTATTCTTTGCCTTCACTCCCATGACTTACATTGTTCACCTGGTTTATCATATGCACCATATTAACTAATTGTGTATTTATGGCTCTGGGTGAGACTTTGTCATCTCCACACATTGAGTAAGTATCTGGGGGTATGTATATTTTTTAATTATGTAGTTGTATTGAGTTATTGAGACTTGCCACTTCCACCTGTGATAGTTTGTGGGAGACTTAAAAGGAAAGTTTCTTGTTTAAGGGTGTTTTTAAATTTATTTTTTATTGGAGAAAGTCATTAAACCCAATATCTACAATAATTTTGTTGTTATAGGAGAGTAAGTGTAGATTAAGTTCCACTGTTGAACTGGCTTCATGTCTGTTCCACTGCTCCAATTTTCCCCCTTTCTGAAGTTACTCAATAATTATTTGCTCTCTATCAAAATGCATTTCCCGTTGTTACTGATGCTGATTGAGCACAAGGGAGCTGCTGTCTTTTAAAATTCTGGCTAATTATATTGAAATGCTGAGTTTTGCTCTAATAAA
Source organism: Rhipidura dahli (assembly GCA_013399225.1). Lineage (NCBI taxonomy): Eukaryota > Metazoa > Chordata > Aves > Passeriformes > Rhipiduridae > Rhipidura > Rhipidura dahli. The sequence continues at coordinate 25,264 of VXAC01004589.1, read as the reverse complement.
ATGTTCTGTCAGAAGCTCTTGGCCTGCAGGGTGCTGTTAAAATGTAAAGCTTTTATCTTCAGCGTGCCAACACCTGCAATGTTAAATCACAATAAATCCATGTCTTTGTAGTCAGTCTTGAAATGCATAATGCCATGGGTTTGTTGGTTTTTGATTTTTTGTTTTTTCAGCTCTCACTTTTTCACTTTGGCAAAAAAATGCTAGAATATAAATACTGATAATTGTAACACCTAACACAAGGGAGAAGATTCCCCAAATACTTAGTATTAAAAACAGGTTTAAAGTTTTTTTTTTTACTATCTCATGTTAAATGACACTGAAACAGCTTAGAATGGCAAATCCTCATACAAGTAGGAACAAGACTGTGTGGTATTAAATTACACCTCTCCAGAAGATGCTGAGGTGCTTCTCCACTTATGAGAGAATTAAAGGTTGGATCAGAGCTGTATCTGCTGTTGGCATCAACTACCATTCAAATGCATTTCAAGAATAATTTCAGAATAATTCTTTCCAAATGAAAAGGGAAGCACTACATCCATATAATTTCTTAGTGCATTTGCTGACTACCAAATGAAAGCCTTTTGAATTCTGGAGGGATATTGCTGCCTTCTTGAAATTATAAGTGCACTCAGTCAAGTCCAGAAGAGCTTTTACTGATAATTTTCCATGAATAAGAATAATTGCCATCTTAAATTGAAAACCCTCTACTCTTGTATTCCTCTAAGTGTTTTAAATATTCTGCACAGAAATGATTGCTGTGTGCCCAAAGTAAATAACACAGCATATCACACATTCACTTGGACACTTGAAACTGGAGGAAGATACAAATTTTGATTTTTATTTTAGCAAATAACCGTGAGTTTGGTGTTTCTGCAGTTGTGAGGACTTCCATGAAAGAGTTTGGAGAAAATTGTTGAACACCAAAAAGTATGTAATGGGTTGAAACATTAACAGCGAAGTCCAGGTTGCAGCCACCTACTGTCTCCAGCTCCATGTGAACCAGACACTGATGGAATACACTGAAATCCAACAGCAGCCTGCTCTTTCCACCCCTGTGTCAGTTTGCTGACCCACACATTGGATAGTCTGACCGTGCCTCTTCCCTCGAGTGCTAATACTGCTCTATCCCTTTGGCACTTTTCTCCCCTCCTTAGATTGACTTTCACTGGCATTTACACTTTTGAAACATTGATAAAAATACTGGCAAGAGGATTCTGTCTAAATGAATTCACTTTCCTTCGGGATCCCTGGAACTGGTTGGATTTCACCGTTATCACCCTGGCGTAAGTGGGAATGTATAAAATATGGATTACCTGCCTTGGCTCTCTGTGCTGTGGTGCAAAAGGCAGTCTGTGGTTTAAAAACCAACCCATGGCTCCTAATTGCATCTGAAACTGTCTAGAACATTGACTTTTCCCCTCGTTTAGCTCTCCCTGCATTACAATAAGGTTTTAGTCTTTCAAGAAGGGACTAGGGCTGTGCAGAGAAAGATATTCCCAGTGCTGGGTATATGTGAATGGAGGTGTTTAGACTGGTGAAATGGGAGAGCTGGGTATATATACAGACTTACTGATCCCATGAATGAAAATATAATTTTACAATTAGGATGATGGGTATAGACACCAGGACAGTGGATTAAATAAGGGCTTCATCTCCAAAAATCATAGTTTAAGCTTAATTGTCTGCTAATTAGAAAACTTCTGTATACTGGTTAAATGCAGCTACAGAAGGGAGATCAAAGCAGTTCAGCCAGCATATGGAAATGCATAATTTGGAGTGTTACCTTTGTATTTAAATGAATGATGTTTGAAGATGCTTATACAAAAGCAGCTGTGCACAAGCCAGGAGCCACCGTGGAGGGAAACTTTAAAAATCAAGAAATGCATTTCTATTTTATAAGTCTTCAGACAAGTCCTGGATATATCATTTTTTTACTACTTAAAATACGCTTGGAAAGATTGACATCCAAGAATGACCACTGTAAAATAATTGTGCTATTATCTCTGTCCAACCACTTGACATTTCACATCTGGACTTCTCAGGTATGTGGGAATATTTAGCAACTTGGGGAATGTGTCAGCCCTTCGGACTTTCAGGGTTCTGAGAGCTTTAAAAACCATTTCAGTAGTCCCAGGTAAGAAATCTTATTCGTTGAGTATTTTCTCCTTCTTACAACTCATTCTTTGCTTCATTCATACCATTGGCTTTTGCCTTTTTTTTTTTTCCCCCTGGTTGCAGACACAGCTGACTGTGTGAACACAGAAAGTGTCTCAGTTCATCTGTCCCTCTCAGAATGAATCAAGGGTTAGAAAGGATATTGAATATAGTTAATTTTCATTATTCTTCTAAAGATACTGTTAGCACTTTATAATGTCAGGTTAACATAATATTCTTTAGCTGGTCTGTGTGTTATGGTTCCACAGAAATAACTCTGAATATTGAGGGGACTTTACTACTAATGATCTTAGATCATCTATCCCTGCCAGGGGAGGATTAGATTGGATATTACCTTCACAAATTACCAGCGTTGGAAGTATCATTTGAATCATGCATATTACTTTTTAGGGATAAAGAAAACTAGACTATCTCTGGTTCATCACCTTTGCATGAATATTTTTCAGGGATTAAACGAAAATCTAAAAATTGTAGGGACAACAAAAGGAGGAAAAAATTATTTTTCTGATATTAGTCACTCCCATCCCAAATATACTTGTATTGCAAATATTTGTGCCAGGTGTTATCCTGTAACTCTTGTACTTTGGCTTTTATACATTAACTCTGATCAAGTTTGATATGGGAATCTCAGTTTTTCATTCTGTTTTCCTTTTCACATTGCCTTTTTAGGACTCAAGATCATTGTAGGGGCACTTATCCAGTCTGTTAAGAAACTCACTGATGTGATGATCCTGACTGTTTTCTGCCTGAGTGTCTTTGCCCTCATAGGCCTCCAGCTTTTTAAGGGCAATCTCAGACAAAAGTGTATCAGGAACACTACAGAGTTTTGTAATAAAACGTGGGAAAGTTATGAAGAGTTTGCTAATGATTCAGGTAATGTTTTTCTCCTTAATTCTTCTTCAGATGATGAAGAAAATAATATACATGTGTCTACCTGTGCACACATGTATAACCACTGCTGTGAAGTATGTTGATGTTTTGATTGATATTTTGATGAGTAACTACCTGATAATGGCCTTCTGATTGCCAGAGCAGCTCACAGGCATCCAGGAATGCACTCCTTCCCTTCATTATAGGAAAAAGCACTCCCAAATTTTCCAGTAACATCCAGTTCTGTTTCCCTGAATGATATGACAATAACTGAAACACACATTAGCTCATTCTCTGTTGCAATTCCCCAAAGTTCACCTTTTACTACAGCCTGAAGAGCCTGTACATCTTCATTTTCCTGCCCAGTGAGACCTGCTCTTCAACTTGAAACAGAGGAATTTGTTGAAAAGTCTAATTACTTACTACTTGACATCAAATATATCTTATTTTATCTCTTATATAAGATATATACAATATACATCTTTCACATTTACACCTTGTCTGAGGCTGGTGAGGGAACCATGGAGCAGAGATCTGCAAATGCATCAAAGCACTCTCAGAGGAACAACTGTATGATGCAATTCAGAACAGCAAAGCCTTGTGCTAAAGGAGAAGCCTCAATATATGTGAAAAAGAAAGACTCAAAATAATCAGTGTCTGTGCCAGAAATATGAAGAAAGCTTCATCACTGAAGAAAATCTCCCCCAGTGAGTTCAGACATAGCAGCAGTTGCACAGGGAGAGAAGAGTTGTCCCAGGAGAACTGCCGAAATAGAGGAAAAGCCACCCAGAATTGCTGTTTGTCCACATTCTGTGTGGGAGATTTGTTCAGACAGGATTTCTTCAATAACTTCATAGTCCAGGGGAAGAAAGTGTAAAAAAGATTTTTGAGGAAAACCTACCAAAAGACCACACATAAGAAGCAAGTAATTTACATGTACAGAATGCTGTGAAAATCACAATTGAAAGCAAACTTCAAGAGGAACCAATCAGTGACTAGAAAACCATAACAGAAACAACAGATGTGACAAAGTTGGGCTAAAAATGCTGATTTTCGGTGCTGAAGAACAGGAAGCAAAAGGATCTATATAATGCAGAATATTTAAGCTGTATAAAGGCTGGAGAAAGTAGAGCTCAAGAAATTAAAAATCTATGTTGTTTCACAACGTTTGTGTTGTTCAAATCCTATGCCTAAAGGAACAGGAGAGCCCAGACAAATTTAATGCATGGTAGATGACTTTCCTATAAGATTTAGGATGTACAGCACTATAAGCCCAGTTTTCTATAAAATAATTATTTATATATATTTTTATACATATTTTTATATATATATTTTATGGACTGCTTTAGTCCTGATTTTATGGGAAGTTCCCATCTCCCACATGGAGAACTGTATGTTATGATTCTCCGAAGTTCAATCACTGAATCTTCTTTAAAAAATCTTTTTTTTTTTTTTTTTTTAAGTTTGCAGGAGGGGAGCTTAGCAAGATTTCAGTGAAAAGTAGCCCAGATAGGGACTCATTCCTTTATAAAGTATGTACATGGTATGGTAGAGCTGATATCAAAGGTTCCTGGTGGCTCTGAATCATCTGATGAGCACAGGAGAGGTTTGAGAATACCAGGGACACATGAGACCTCCCTCATATCTGGGATAATAAATCCACATCTTAATGGAGATAATTAGCTATTAGCTAAAGCTTTTGCTTTGATTCTGCTGATAACAGAGTAAGTAATGCTAAGAGAAATAGGGGAAGTGTTCAAAGAGGGCACAGGTCCAGCATCCTAATGGATAAATCTGCCTTTCTCAGCTAAGCAGGGTTAGGAGCTGCTGTTTGGCTCAGCAGTGGTGGAGATTCACACAGCCAAATACTCTTTCTTCCTCCTCAAAACAGGACTTTGTTTTGTATTGCTCACTGGAAACAGAACTGGTCTATTCTATTCCTGGTGATTTTCACACACTTTCTTAGAGAGGGGTAATTGCTACAGGCCAGAACTGTGCCAGAGCTTGTGCCAACATTTACCAAATATTGAATTGGTTTAATGTTTAGATTAGATGTTAGGGAGAAATTATTTATTCAGAATGTGGTGAGGCCCTGGCAGAGGTTGCCCGGAGAAGCTGTGGCTGTCCCTGGATCCCTGGAAGTGTCCAAGGCCAGGTTGGATGGAGTTTGGAGCAACCTGGGATAGTGGAAGGTGTCCCTGCCCATGGCAGGGGGGAGGAATGAGATGAGTTTTACAGTTCCTTCCAACCCAAATGACTCTGGGATTTTTTGACAGTGCTTTAGCCTCTGCCTTCCAATTCTTCATTTCCTTTACACAGATATAGCTGAAGTGATAATATCTTTAAAAATTCTGCATTAAGGATTGCCTTCAGTCTGAAATTTGTGCCTACACAGATGCATGTTCATAAATGAGGCCAGGACATCCTGCAATCTGGTGCAGTTAATGTGAGCATGGGAAACCTGTGAACTCCCTCTTACAGGTCACTGGCTACTCATCACTACTCATATTAAATGGTAGAGGATTCAGGCTGGAAAGTGCTCTGGGTTTAATTTTTTCTCCCCCCCCTTTTTTTTTAATAGATGACTTCATTAGAAAAAATGGTACTGTGGATATTTTGCTGTGTGGTCCTGGTGCTGGGTAAGTGCACTTAAGATTATCTCTTCCTTGAAAGTTTTCTCTGCCTCAGTGCTTCTATATTTGCTCAGTCCTGTGAGACAAAAGCAGAAATTCCAAGCTTTCCTTGAATGCCGAAACAAAAACACAGAAAACAAAGTATATCAAACAGTCAGGTAATTTGAGTCTTGTAGGGAATGAAGTATGATCCTGCAGTTGGCTTATTTGGTTCTAATTAGTCTTTTGGACTTTCCAGAAGTGCTCTTCCTCTTCTCCATGGATGTATGAGAGAACTGCAAAGGTGAAAGGCCTGGGGAATAGCACAGGACAGACAGATTCCTCTCTGTGAAGGCTCATGAGTGTTAAATTGGAAAAACAAAACACGAAGTTTGGAGGGCAGGTTTGGGCAAGGAGGGAGATGTGGCTGCTTTGGGTGAGGGGCAGGGGATGAGGACTGGAGATGGGGGAGCTGTCCTGGGATGGTGTTCTACTCCAGCCTGTCTTCTTTTGTTGCTGCATTGTGGATACTGCCTTTTCCATCCCTCCTTCCAGCCAATACTACATGGAATAGCAAATAGTTTTGCAATGAACTGCAGAGCCGAAACATAATCAGAACTCTTGCATAAGCTGAAGTTTTCCTTGAAATCTGCAGGGTTATGAGAGCCCCACTTTTTGTTATTAATTCTAGGGTCTGTCCTACTGGCTATAAATGCTGCAAAATTGGGCCAAATCCTGATCATGATTTCACCAGTTTTGATACATTTGGCTGGGCTTTTCTTTCCTTATTCCGCCTGATGACCCAGGACTACTGGGAGCGTCTGTACCAACAGGTACCAGCTTTGTGTGTGGTCCAGAATTCATTGTCTATAGTTAAAGCAGAAAATGTGTAGAGAGGACAAAAAACCTCAGATCAAAGCAGTAGCTGCAAGTCACCAAGCCCCTGTCTTCCCTTCTCCCTGTGACTCCTAGAAAAGGGATACTGAAGTGCTTCCCAGCCCCTTTCACCCTGCTTTTGGAAAAAATTACTAAAAGGGTTCTGTACTGTCCTTCAAAAACATAAAAATGCCTCCTGGGTTGTCCTCATGGGATGTACAATCAATGATTCACATGTGAGGGTATAGGAGGAGGGAGAAAGACCGGGAAGAAGGGTCAAGGAAAATCTAAATGTCATTTAAACTTCCTAAAGCGTTGTGTCTAGGAAGCTCAGTGCTTCTAAAGAATTTCAGAGACACATTGGAAGCCTACTTGGTATTTTTTGTGGTAATGTTTATCTCTGGGGTGTGTTGCTTGCAGACCCTCAGAGCTTCTGGGAAGGTGTATATAATCTTCTTCATGATGGTCATCTTTCTGGGCTCATTTTATCTAGTCAACTTGATTCTGGCTGTAGTAACAATGGCATACGAGGACCAGAACAAGGCCACCATTGCTGAAACTGAGGCAAAGGAAAGGAAATTTCGGGAAGCCATGGAATTACTGCAGAAGGAGCAAGAAGTACGTAAATTATTTGCTTTATTTAGTGTTTGTCTCAGAGTTCTATTGTTGATCACATAGAATGGTTTGGATTGGAAAGGACCTTGAAAATCATCCCATCCCAAGCCCCTGCCATGGCCAGGGACATCTTCCACTAGACCAGGTTGCTCAGAGTCCCATCCAGACATAAGAAAAAGCATCACTCCCTGTGTACAGCTGTGTATAAAAGCCACTCATGGAAACAGAAGCAAGTGATAACTTATTGAAATTAGTGATTCTGGGAGCTGCAGAACAATTTTTTGTTCACCTGTGTATGTTTCTTACAAAGCAATTATTTTTATTCTGCATAAAAAGCATTAAAGGTTGATGTTACTTTAGGAAAATCAGTATTTTAAAATCTGGGAAAACATAAAATTCCACCAACCAGCAGCTTCCAAAAGAAAATGTAGTTGTTTTTAAATTCTTTTTATTCTATTCTGTCATTTGGGCTGCTGAGCAAAGAAACATACAGTAATTCTGCTGCATTAAAATCTGAGCCAAAACCTATTGTAGCTGAATGAAAAGTCTCTTGATAACTTAAATGTCTTAGAAGCTTCTGGAACAAGATACTCCTGTGTTTTTAAAATATCATCCTAAATTCAGCATGGGAAGGAAAATCATCCACACTGTGAATACAGTCCCAAGGATCCCAAATGAAAAGAGAGAATTTTATTACTGTTTGAGCATTTATTTTGGGGAAAGGATATATTCTACTGCATTATTTTCAAACTGAGTATTTTTATTGTAAGCAAATTTGCCATATGGAGGAGTAGGAGCCATAATGTGATTATTTTGCCTCTGGCAGGCCCAGTACATGTGATCATATAACACACTGCAAATAGCAGATTGTTCTGTGCTCCATATGTTGGGGAAACTCTCTCCTCTTTCTTTTGGCATTATCACATATTTGAAGATTTTTAACAAGTTTTGTGAAACACAAATTGTTTACAGGAAATAATAATATAGAGCACAGAAGTGTTTTCCTTCTGCTTTTATTCAAAGCACCCAGCAAAAAAATATCATCCACGTTTCTCTTTTAATTTCAGTCATTGGGTATTAAAGGGATTGATATCCTGTCACTTAGCTCCTTTGAAGCCTCTTCTCTGTCTACCAAAGAAGTCAAAGAAAGGAGCAATAGGAAAAAGAGAAATAAGTCATTGGGGATAGAAGATAATGAAGAAGAAGAAGTATTCCCCAAGTCACAGCTCCCAGACAGTCAACGAAAGTTGGTAATCTATTACCTGAATCTGAGATCCTTACAGCTTTTATAATTTTAATTTAAAATTAATTGCTTGAAAACACAAACCAAATCCCATTACAAACACAGATCACTCTTAAAGTCTTTAAAATAAACAACTTTTTGGGATAAAGAAGAATTAGATGTAAAAATTTATAAAGGAAGTATTATAACTGAAGGATGAAAGGAAAGTTAAAATACTTAAATAAATTTTCTATAACACTGAGAAATAAAAAGAAGTGAATGACTATCAGAACCTGTCTTTTATACCACCATTCTCTGATAAAAATTTCATACTTAAAATGTAAGTATAAAACTTATCTCAGAATTGGCTGGTACAGCTCATAAAATTTTATTACCTGCCTTTTACAATCTAAACATAATCCTTCCCAAAAAATCAAAATCAAATAAGAGTTTTGGACTTGCAGTGTTTGACAGTAAATGTTATGAAGCTCTAATAATTTACTGCTTCCCCAGATTTCCTCTGTGATGTTATGCTGTTCTCTCTGTTTTGCTTTTCCCGGGCTCTCAGTCTCTCCTCAGCGTGGCTTACGGCCCCAACGCCGCCCAGGCCAAGCGCAGGCTGAGCCAGGGTAGCGTGTTCAACTTCCAAATCCCCACCGTGGAGGTGGATTCCAGGGCGGATCTGGGTGATGAGGAGACCCACGGCATCGGGGGGCACAAACCCCGGTGCCAGTCCCTGTCGGGAACGCAGACGGGAAGACGCCCCAGCCTGCAAAGCCAAAGGGGCCACAGCTCCCACCCCGCGACCCCCAACTGCCTGCGGAGCACCAAGGGCGCCAGCCTGGACGACCACCTTGGGGTGGGTTTGGGGGTGGGAGGAGGCAGCAGCAGGGTGCTCAGCCAAGATCCGGTGTCCTCTGAAGGAGGCATGCTTGCACCAGTCATGGAAGACTCAAGAAAGAGGGATCTGGTAAGGGAAAAGATATTATTTTAAATATTTGTTTTGTATTGCACTTTATCGATCGGTGGTGGGGGTGGCGGGTTTTGGTTGTTTTAAAAGTTTCAGCTCAATGGCAAACAGTGATGTGAACTCAAGCCTACTGATGTGGGGAATTTTTAAGTTGTCTGTAGAAACTGGTTGTTAATAGTCTGATACTTCCTGAAAACTAGATTTTTGCCTTCCTGTGATAAACCTTATGTTTCTGCTATTCATTAATTGCATTAAAATAGTTTTAAGGTACCTAGTGCTGAAATTACAAGTCACCAAGGAGTATTATCACCCTAAATGCTGCCCACGGGTGTAATTTTGAATAATACCTGTGATTTTTTTGTTGTTGTTGTTCATAGCCCCTTTAGCATCATGCAGCAGCTCTTGCCTGTAAGTTCCCCAATTTCCCCCTTTTATCCGTCACCTCTCTCCTATTCCATTAGTCTCTTGAATAATTCCTAGGCCTATTTCCCCTCATGCACTCATTTACAAGGCTGTGCTTGACCCAAATTACGTGCTTGCAGGATGCATTCACTGCAGCCCTATTACAGAGCAGGACCTCCAATCTCACCATCTATTACATCTTGTAAAAAGGTACATTAATTTGGCTGCGTGTCATTTTTCCTATTAACTCTCACGGTTACCCATCATCACATCCTGGCTCATTTCATTCCCGTGGTATCTCCCTAATCGTGTTTACTTCTCTGAGCAGCCAGCTGTGCACGATGAGAGCAGCATGATGCATTTACCTCCTCGTCTGTCAGTGGAGTACTTTAATGAGGCTCTTCACAGACAAAGGGCAGCAAGTGTAGTCAGCATAATTACCAGTGTCTTGGAGGGTAAGTGGTTCCTCATTAAGTTTATTTCAAATCTTAAGTAACGCTACCATGAAATAACAAAATATATTTCTTAAAGGTTAGCAGGGATTTGTAGGCATGTGGCTAGGAATTTCATCATTAATTTGGACATTTTTTAGAAAAAAAAAAAAAAGGTGGTGTACCATCTTTATGTACTGGAACACATTCTTTGCCTATTGTTGAAGTTCATTTTGTAGGACAGACAGTGAAGAGGGTTGGGGTAAGAGTGGGTGGAAGGTGTTTCTGATCATCTGACCTGCAGGACTAGGACACTGTTTTCTCCTCCTGATCCTGTGATTTCTGTTGGGTCAGTGGCAGAGACACAGACATGCAGAATTCAACAATTAATAAGATTATGCAAGTAAAATTAGTTGTTGCGATTCTTGGATATTGAATATTAACCTCACAATTTTATCCCTTTAACTTACCTTCCCATGTGAATTTTTTGTGGGAATTAATCAGTGACAGTTATTTTGATGACTGGTATTTTTGTTGCAGATCTTGCTCAAAAATTTCAGTCCAAGTTATTCAGGATGATGAACTTTTGTTTTCTTTTGGCTCTTTTGAGGACCTCTACCACCAGTTCTCGGACCACAAGTATCGGATTTAACAGGGGGGTACCACTGTGGCAGGGAGGTCCCTTTCCTTAATTTTTTAAAAGATTTTTTTTCTTGGGAGAATCACAGTTGCAACATATCCAGTCGAGCTTTGCTTTGCAGTGTAATTCATCAAAGATCTGGGTTTTGTTGCACAGTTTCAGCTGTGAACTGGGGTGGAACAGGGCTTGTAGCTCTAGAGGAAGACCAGAGCTAGACCTGAAGTGAGGATCGAGTCAAAGTGATCACTCTGGAATAAATGGTGTAGGGTGCAATCTGGTACTTGAGCCTGGGGAAGAAGAACTGAAAATTAAACAGAGGAAAGAAATAAGGACAAGTCCAGTTAAGAAAAGGAAATGAGTCAGATCCAGCTCATCTATCTCTAAAAAGTTTCCAGGTCCCTGAAAACCAGATGAGTAATTCCTACTGTGCTTGTATTTAAAGCTAGCTCCAGTTGGTCAATGAATTTGCACAGGATTTAAGCTGTGTCAAAAGCATTTTGAAGGACTTGTTAATATTAATGGAGAAGAAAGAAAAGTTATGAGATTCAGATTTAATTAAAAAGACACAACTGACGATGACAAAACAGCTTCTGTCCCAAGTTTTAGGTATGGAAAACAGAGACAGATGTGTGGAACTTGCATCAGCTGGGAAATGGTAGGTGTGACTTTGAGAATCGAGACAAAAAGTCGGTGGGTGTGAAACAGATGTTGCCCCAGACACTCGTGTGAGGACGAGGTGGGAATTGCCATAATTGCCCTATTGTCCTTCAAGACCATGAGAGGCTGTGGTGAGGCCTCTGCATCACAAATATCTCCATTGTCAGATGACTGCAGTGCCAGTCTGAGACAAATAAAACCCCTTCCAAAGGCTTTGGAAGGAAGTGCTCTTAAAAGAATTTGGAATCCAATTTTCTCTGAATTTTTATTTTCATGTTTATCAGCTGATGTAAGAACCACACGAATGGTAAAAAGTGCAGGGAAGCTTCAGGCTGTGTGAGAGATGAGAGGTTTCCTTTTTCTTCTCTGGGCTTTTGAAGGCTTGAAGTTGTCATTTCACGGTCTTGCTCAATGATAACTAATGATAGAAGAATTTTCTTTTGCATTTAGAACATGAAGAAGCTCAGAGGAAATGCCCACCACGCCTGAAGAACTTTGCTTTAAAGTATCTAATTTGGGACTGTTGTCCATTTTGGTTGAGAATCAAGGAAAAAGTGGCTGCTTTCATAAAGGATCCTTTTTTTGATCTCACCATCACCCTTTGCATTGTGATGAACACTTTGTTCATGGCACTGGAGCACAATAACATGTCACATACTTTTAAATTCATGCTTAAAATAGGCAACTTGGTAAGCAAATTCTCAGTTTAGGGGAATTTTATAGGATTAATTAATTGTTTGATGTGTGTTTTCACTTGAAACATAAAGAGTAACAGTAAAAATTAAAAATTATCAAACTCTGCATTTATAAAATTTTTTTCTAATATAGAAGATTCTTGGATTTTTTTATACACTCTGGCATGCTCCTGAGATGGCAGAAAACAATCCTCTCATTTTAACTACAAGTTCATTAGGACTTCATAAACATGGGTTTTATTTACCTGTCCATGAATGTTATTTGAGGGAACATGACCTAAAGATAAGATAAATTCATGGCTGCTTTCAGGCTGATGCTGCTATTTCTTTGTCACAGGTTTTCACAGGAATCTTCACTGCAGAAATGATCTTAAAAATCATCGCTCTAGATCCTTATTATTATTTTCAGCAGCCCTGGAATATTTTTGACAGTGTCATTGTCACACTGAGTTTAATTGAACTGAGTTTCCCCAAACACAAAAGCAAGAAAGAAAGGCGAAAAGGAGGAACCCTGTCAGTTTTACGATCCTTCAGACTGGTAATGCTCCATGCATGTTCAGTTGTATGAAACTTTATCTTGTCAATTTAATAGCAAATACTTCTGTAGTTAGGAGGCAAGAAATGATTTTTTTTTCCACCCCAATTATTTTTATTTCCTCATCTTGGCTTTAAGAATAAGAAACACACTCAAACTCCTTGCGATGTTAGAGTTTAATAAGTATATTTCTTTTGAATACACTGAGAAATATTCAAAGGAAAAAGTATTCCAGAATGGACATGTTATAGAACTGATGCAAATAATTAAAAACTAGCACAGGAAATTAGGGGGAAAAAAAGTGTCAGAGTACAAACAGAAATAAACAATATTTAAAGAGAGATGTGACATGATGTTAAGGTATCCAGTTCATATACCAGGAACTGTTTAAATTGCTTTAGCAAAAGATAGACTCTTTTTGTAGTGCTACAGCAGCAGTCCCTGAACTTTTGGTCCTTTGTTGTACATGTAAATTAGGCACCATAATCTACATCGAGAGCATTGCATGGACATTTCCCTGTGGGAGCCAAGCATTCAGCAGGGTCTCAGTTTAGTCTGGTCCTTTATGAGGTGATTAGTTTATGTTTGCAATGTTGCCCAGTCAAAAGAAAAAATATCTATGAATACTTTTTTAAAGAATTAATGTGCCACTAATGTTGCATTGCTGGAATAATTCAGACTATCAGTAATTTGGTTATTGTAGGATTTGCATGGTGCAAAGATGAGATATCTCTACCAATGTCTAACACTATGTTTTATGTTGCTACACAGCTGAGGGTCTTCAAACTGGCAAAGTCCTGGCCAACTTTAAACACTCTAATTAAAATAATTTGTAACTCCTTGGGAGCACTGAGTAATCTGACCCTCGTCCTGGCAATCATCATTTTCATTTTTGCTATAGTAGGGGTGCAACTTTTTGGGAGAAGTTATGTGCTCAAATGCTCTAAAATAAGCAAAGACTGCAAGCCACGCTGGCACATGAAGGACTTTTTCCATTCATTCCTCGTCATTTTCCGAATTCTGTGTGGAGAATGGATTGAGACCATGTGGGACTGCATGGTGGTTGCTGAACCATCACTGTGTCTTGTTGTCTTTCTGCTGGTCATGGTGATAGGCAATTTAGTGGTAAGTTTTGCCATGTTTTCTTCTTTTCATCCTGTCTGTGGTGGACTCCACTTAATGGCTGTTCTGTCAACAAAAGGTAGCTTGCCTAAAAACAGGTGGAAAAGTTACCTATCTGTGTTATAGCCTGCAAAACCCTTTTTTTCCTTTCACCTTTGAGCCATTGTCTGTATTTTCCCATCTTGTGTGCTTTGCACACAGCATCACTTGACCTTTCCATGTGGCAATGTGACGAGGAATATCTTTGTGGTAAATACAATACAGGCAGCTATGTTTCTTCACATCTTGGGATTTGGATGTAAATAATCAGTGAGGCTTATGGCTTACCTGCTTCAATTAATTAGGCCAAGTGCTTAAGTCCCTCTCTAAATCAATTTTATTTAATTATTTTTAAGATCTCATGCAAGTACTGAATTCTTTATCAGCAAATGGCAGAGTCTACAGTGCTACCACTGAATTCAGGATTTTCTTTGGGAATCTCTAAGTACATTTATACCCAAGAGATAGATCCTGTAATGGCAGAACCTACACAGCCTCACGCTCTGTGCTGGGACAAGCCTGCCTTCCTGGTCCTGTGCTGTCCTTTCTTAATGCCCAAGTCATAAATATCTTCTTTTAGTAACTTTGTTCCTCACTTGCTTCATACTTACACCAAACTTCTGTTAATTGTAAAAAAAAAAAAAATCTGAACATAATTAGCTGTAGGCAGACCTTTATGGGAAATATCTGTTCTGTGGCTGAGTCCCAAATATGTATTTAATGTCCTGCCTGTTCCACACTGCAGGGATTGATCTCAATGATGAAATGTTGTGAGTGATGTTTGTATCACACAACATTAACTGGCAAGCAATGAAGTGTTTAGCCTGCACTTTTTGTGCAGGCTTTCCTATTGTCCCTGGAAGCAGAGAGAGGTATCTGGGATGGATTTATTCCAGCCTAAAGTCAATAACTAAGACAGATGGAATGAATTGATCTCTGGAGGGCTGATATTCTCCACTGCCTGTGGTCCTTGGATGGCTCACGGGTGTTATCTGCCCAGTTCTGCTGTGATAAAAGTTAAGATACATGGATCCCATTAGAAACCAAAATACTAGTGAGAAAATTAAATGCTCACATTCCCTTAAAAGCCAACAAACAAAAAACAAATGGAGGTTTAAAAATTCCTTTATTTGAAGGTACTTAAAAAATGGGAAATTCAAGCTTCTCTTGGTTTTGATTTTTGTGATAATGTGGCAGATTTGAGGAAATTTCTGGGCCTGAATCTGATCTCACAGAATTTTGGAAGTAACTCCACAGAGACCTGATTTAATTCTAATTTGAAGAATGAAGAGACAAGTATTAAACTGACAAGATGTGAATCTGTGTTACTACTTTAACCTTTGAAAAGTTGCTTTGGCCAAATAATGCATTTGTCACACACAGGTCTGTTTTCCCTGGTATTTTAAATTACTTTTTTTGTGAGGAGGGGAACGGGAACATTGATGTTTCTGACAGAGAAGTTGATTTTGTCAAACACAAAGTCATCAGCCGCTGTCATTTCCTTATCACCTTGTTTTGGTTTGCTCAGTAGAGACTGAACTTTTGTAGCACCTGTGCTCTTCAAAGTTAGAATTCAGATTTTTGAATGCTACTGTCCGGACTTTTAAAAATTTTTTATTATTATTATTATTTGGACTGCTTTCAGGTTCTCAACCTTTTCATTGCATTGCTGCTGAGTTCTTTCAGTACTGACAATCTTCAGACAACAGAGGATGACGGAGAAATGAACAATCTTCGGATTGCCTTTGCTCGCATCCGCAAGGGATTCCACTTTGTCAAGAGTGTGACGTGGGATGCCTGTTGTAGGAAGCTCAGGCAGATAAAGAAAGTGCACAGGAAGAAAATCAGATTGACTGCACAGAACTCACTTGGGTTCAAGAGCGAAGAAACAAAAAGTTGTAAAGAGAATTACAATAATGAATGGATTGAGAAGAACAGGGACAAATGCCCAGGTCTTGAAGATTTTGTTAGCAACCCCAATATATTTGTTTGCGTCCCCATTGCTGAGGCAGAGAATATAAGTGAGGGTTTCGAAGATGATGATAAACTGAGCTCATTTACAGACACAGAATGCAGCAAACAGGTAATGGATTCCTTTATTTGTGTTGGAACACTGGAATCGTGAAGAGAGATGAAGGGAGGGAGGGATGTGTGGGAGAAGGTGGTCTCTAGCAGAACAGGGTGGGGTGTGTTGATCCATTTCAAGAGAGTTGCAAAGCTTTGAACTGGAACCAAAAGTGAAAATATTTAGAGCAAGGTTAAGTCATCACTTGGAGCCTTTTAAAACCAAGATTCTCTCATTACCTGCACACAGGTAATGGTGATAGTCCTTGGTGAACTTGGGTGTTTTATGTAAAAAATTATGTGAATAATGTCATCTGTTTTGGTAATATTTGCACGAAAGAGTAGAAATACATGTTCTGCATACAGAACATTATCATGGATTCAGAATATGAATTTATAGCTCTGATTCTTCCTTTGTATTTGTCCTTGCTGTGTGTAGAATGTAGTAACTACTAGAAGTGGATAGGATTAAGTACAGAGTGGCTCTACTCAGGACATAGTTTTGATATGGCATCATATATTTACCCTATTTCTTTGTGCTCTATGAATTTTTCAGTTCTGTTTTAATCACAACTGACATTCTGGTATCACAATTTCCCACCTTAAGTTTCCCTCTTAATTCCTATGCAAAAATTCTCACTTAAGTTTTGATCACCAAAATCCTTTAATTTCTGCATGTCTTGGGGAAAAAGTTTTATCCTTAGGTAAAATCAGAGACTCAGTGTGAATCTTTCTTATGACTCTTGTGTGGAGATTCCCACCTTAAATGAAATTTATAGCTGATTGGTTTTTTCCCCCTGACTTGTATACTCCCTAAAAAGGCAAAAGAAAGCCCCTCTAATCCACAGATTAATTTCAGGATGAAAATCACCTGAGGCAAAGAGGAGACAGAGTGAAAAATTCAGGCAGCTGGAGTAAAGGATCGGGATTTTCCTCTGAAGAATTCAGTGTGCTTTATCTAGGAAAGGACAGGAAGGGTGAACTGTCATCACCAGAAGAAAAAGAGGTAACAGGTTTTTTTCAGTGATGTTGACTTCCCAAAACAAATCAAACACTGGCATATTCCTGTTCAGGGATTTACCAGAGTAGAGTTTAGTGCCAGAAGCAGCTCTGAACTTGCAGTAGCTGGTCTGGCTGGACCAAAGCCAATACTGGGGCTTGAATTCTGTGAGAAAAATCAAAGAGGTTTTGGGTATTTATTTTAAAGAAAAATAGAAATGTAGGAAAGAGAGCGTGTGGAAATGGGAAAATGACAATGTAATTTCTGTAATAATTATGAATAATTTGTAAAATACTCTCTGATACCTTCTATTTATTAAATTCTGAGTTCACCAAAAAAGAGGAGGAGGATTAAAAAAAGTATTCAAAGAAAGATAAGCTTCCATGTGGGAAATTCCATCAAGTCTGCCTGTGTCCTATGTATCTTGGATTCAAGAAACATAATGCTTGAAATGAGTTTCTCTCTATGTCATTAAAGATGGTGGTTACTAATTTACAGTATTTAAAAAATAATTTTGAATATAGAATACATTCAAAGAAGTAAAAAAGCATTATGGAAACATGAAAGAACAAGAGCATAGAGTAAGTAATTGCTAACAAACTGCTGACTCACAACACGTTGTCTTTGCTTTAATGGGATGGCAAAAAGCTTTGTAACTGAGGAATGCAGGGTGTAATTCCAATTTTTGCTTCATAAATACTGTCATTGGTGCTCAGTTCCTGGCATGACAACAGATATATTTATCTGGGTCTCCTATGTGAATGCATGAAATTCATTCCATTTCCGTGATTTCACGGTTTTAATCCAAATAATTTATCCTGTTTTGAGAACTACATACACTAATATGCAATTTAAAAGTTCTTCAATTTCCCAGCTGATTAGGCAGTTACATCTGGTTCGTGTAGATAGATATTGTAATTATAGAGCTTTGGCCTCTATAATGCACCCATTGGTACTGCTAAGCTTATACCTTTTAAAACCACAAAGTTTATTCCATTACCAACACTACTTTTAATATTAGTACGCAACCAAGCTTTAATTTTGAGTTTTATTTGTTCATGGATTAATTTATTCATTTGGACCTGAATTAGAAAGCATCAATAACTGGTATTACTGTGCTCGGTAGTTGGACAGTGTCAGCTCTTCTGAAGTCAGCACAGTGGATCTGACAAATCCTGAAGATGTTTTAAAGCAGATTCCAGAATTTTCTGAAGACTTCAAGACTCCAGAACAATGTTTTCCAGAAGGTAAGGCTCTCATGGTTTCACTGCGGGTAAGTGAGAAGAATGAAATCTCAAATTGTTTCTCTAGTGATACAATAATCTGAGCCAATAGGGTCAGATTATTTTCAGTTAATTTTAGTTATCTGAAAATAAGCTAAATAGTCCAAATCTTTGTCCCTTTCTATTCAACACAGAGACTGAGACACCTGAGAAATAAAACCCCCTCCCCTAAAAGCCAACTGCTTCCAACTGGGACATGGGCAATGGCATAGACGATATTCCAAAAAATAGGATCGTGAAGTGAGGTGAATTTCACTCATTTGCACAGCAACCAGGTCACTCTGGGGGTTTAACATAACAGAAGTGCATGTGACCAGGTCTCACCTGGCAATGGTCACTTGGCACGTCAGATTTATTAATACTTTGCAGCACTAAAAATCTTCCTTGAATAACATTTCATGAACAATCTCAAGCAAAGGAATGAAATAAGCAAAAGAAGCTGCTAGGGCTAATTGAATTTCTATAGGGTGATGATGAGAGAACCATAGAATGACTTGGCTTGGAAAGGACCTTAAATATCTTCCAATAATCTGAGAATCTCTTTTCAAATCTTCACACAACATCTACCTTTGCAAGTTGTTCTAGGATGTGTTCAGTACTTTTATGATTTCTTCCTACCCTAATATGTAATAACAGTAGCTTTCATAATATCAGTCCTGACAGATTTGGTGGCTTTTTATGCTGGGGTTCCAGCAATGGTGGACAGGGTTGTTAAATTAAACAAATTAAAACTGGAAATTCTTCCTGGTGCTCCAACTCACTCTTTGCTCACCCAGTCAGCCTGGCTGGCCATCACCATTTCCACACACGTCCTTCATTTTCCTCATCTCCCATCCATTTCCTCCAATTCTGTTCTTTTCCACTTATCCAGGCTGTGCTGTACCACAAAACGAGCAGGAGGAACTTCTCCAGCTTCACAGAGCCCAGCAGCTTCCAGTCCCACAGTGTCCTGAGCTGCCAAAGGCAGACCCTTTCACCCAACAAAGGGGGGGGGATATGAACTTTATGTGATAAGAACTCATATAAATCAAATCTGGCTGACCTTATTGCCATGTTCTGCAAAGCTGGGGGGTTTTGTTTTGGTTTGGTTTGGTTTGGTTTGGTTTTTTTTGCTGTGCCTGTTTTGGGTCAATGAAACTTGCAATCCACAGTTTTAGGACTTAATCAATAACAGTTAAGCATGTGGACATTATTTGAAGCTCGAGAGATGTTATTCCTGAATGCAAAGTATTCTCTGAGTAGTAATAATACACATATTTTTACTGTTATATTATACATCATAAATCCTGAGGGAGATCCCCTATATCTACACTGCACTTTGATTTCTCCAGAAAAGAAAACCCACAAATATTACATTAATAACACACAGGCCAGATTTCTGAGCAATAGTTTGTTTCTATTTTTTATTTTTTTAACTACTTCATCAATGGCATTTTTGTGCCAGGTCAGATATTAGAACAAAAGAAATAGAGTTATTTTTTTGTTTTCTTTTTCTGCCGCAGAGAAGAAAAGTGAAATGTCTTGTTTTGTCCTCTAGTCCCTGGCTGGAGTGTGCCTGCTGTGGCCAAACCATGAGAGAAATCAACCAAATGTGCAGCAAACCTGGACCTAACACAGATTTCACCCTCACCTTGTCCCCAAGTCCTTTCCTTGTGCAAGTACTATTCCCTGCCTCAAATTCCATACCCACATTGCTGGAGAATATTGAAATAAAAATAATATGAATTTTTAACATGAATTGCAGCCTATCATATATACAAGTTATATATAGGCTGCTATATTATTAAGATATAAGATTTTGCATATATACACATTATTTTTCCCATGCCTGGAAGTGACAGAAGCCTTCTGCCTGACATTGTTTTCCACAGTGAGAAAATGAATCAATGCAGAGAATGCAGAAAGACAAAAGTTAGCCAAAGAGAGTTAATTAGTGAAAAAATTAATAACCAAAAACCCAGGATGTTGTAAATGGGTGATCAGGATACATGAGGTGCTCCTGGCATCATTGTCTGCTGGGAGAAGGAATCTGGTGAGCTGGAAAGGAGATGTCTCCTTTTACAGGGTCTATGTATCAGCTAGAACATGACATATTTTTTGGGTTCTATGATATAAAATCAGCTACTCCATACATTCAGAAGCAAATAAATAAATGAATAGACCTCACAAGGCACAATGTAATGCTGCAATGTTGAAGACAACTGTTTTCCTCCTCTGTTCCTGAGGCTTTTTGTTCAGGGGCATCTCATTTCTGCTTTCCAAAGAGTGTGCAGAAACTGGGAAGGGCTTTTGTAACATCAAGGCTCTTTCAATGTCCTCGATGTTTTGTGTGCCCCAACAGCAGGTCAGTGAGAGCCTGTCCAGTGTCTCAGAAATCTCTTGAAATAATGGAAAGTTGTCCAAAGGGGCTCTACCTACTGTGTATATAAATAGGAGCTGCAAGGCAAGTTAAACTAGATGTATCCCATTTTGTTTTTCTCTTGGTGAAACAGGGAAAACCAACAATAACTATGCAGTAGCTGTGACCACTGACTTTTTCCTATCCCCAGAAGTTTCCTGGCCATGCCTTCACATTCATGTACATTCCTTCCGTGCACTCATTGCTGTCTCTCACTTTCAGGTTGTGTTCGGTACTTTCATTGTTGCCTGGGTAGTGCTGCAAAGTTTGGAGGAGAAACCTGGTGGAATCTGAGAAAAACCTGCAACCAGATTGTTGAACATTCTTGGTTTGAATCCTTTATCATATTCATGATTCTTCTGAGCAGTGGAGCTCTGGTTGGTGTAGCACAGTTTCGTGTATCTACTCAGAAGGATTTTTTGGCTTTAATTTGCACTCAGAGAAGTTGTTTTTTACAGCAAACACAGTGAATATCTTTGAACTCATAATGAGGGAAGAGTCTTCAAAGCAGTAATTTATTCACCATTTTAATTATTGCAAGTCTATTATTGGTATTATTAAAAATTATAAGAGAGCATGAGCAAAGCTAAAAATATACAAATCTCAGAAGCTGTTTCTGTTCTGGCTGTATACTGGGTTTTTCTCAGGAAGTTATGTCACAATTGTGAAATATTAAGGAAATTTTATACCATTAAAACCAACAAGTGATTCTTAATACTTGGGAAAAAAATACTTAGTTCCCTCAATATACAAAGTTTATGATATAAATTTGTAAAAATATATATTGTTCTCTTAGGATTTCATTGTGCAGGAAGGATGCACCCACAGGGCTGTACTTCATAGAGAAAAACCAAGAGAAGGCACAAAGAGAATTACACTTTTATCAGCTGACATAGCTTTTAGTAACAGATAATGTTCTGATCTGTATTAAAACAAACTGAATGACAAAGAGATCTCAGTGTTGCTTGACTTTAATAGCACAAGGTTCATTTCTGACTTTTGCCATTTATCTATGTCAATTATGATTTCAGGCATTTGAAGACATCCATATTCATAGGAGAAAAACAATTCAAGCAATACTGCTATTTCTTGACAAAATGTTCACTTTCATCTTTGTTCTGGAGATGCTCCTGAAGTGGGTGGCTTATGGCTTCAAGAAGTATTTCACCAATGGCTGGTGCTGGCTGGACTTCCTTATTGTAGATGTGAGTTCTGCCATTGCTGTTTCTACACAGGAACAGTAGCAGAATCCCTGATTATTTTCTGGATGTAAATTTCAGACAGTGCCCTCAACTCCTGTAGCAATGGTGTCAGGATACTCCAGGCACCAAAAGTGTGGTTTTGTTTGTTGGTTTGGTGGGGGTTTTTTTTAACAGAAATAAAGGAAATGGATGACAGGACATTGCTCATACTTTTCCTTTGTCTTCCCACTCAGGTCTCTTTGATAAACCTCTTTGGCAGTAACTTTGGCCCCATGAAATCTCTTAGGACTCTCCGAGCTCTGAGACCCTTGAGAGCATTGTCACGGTTTGAGGGAATGAGGGTAAGGCTGATTGCAAATTAGAGCTTGTCAGAATTTATGAGCACATAACAGGTTTGTAACTCATTGCTGTGTCTCTATGAAGTTCACAAGTTTACCCTGAATTCAATTTAGGAACTATAAAATGAATTTTTAAAGAACCCCTCAGTTGCACTTTTCTATACTTGGATGTTCCTTATAGACTTTCCTGGAGTGACTGATCCAAACGCTGTTGAAACTAAAACTGGCCTAGGTGGAAATTTGTTCCATTGCTGCTCAATCATTCTTGTGTTCCTGTCTTACTGAGATAGACAAAAATAAAGTAGAGAATAAGAACTGTGAGCACAATTACAGTTTTTGAAGTCTGATAGCAAGCCAACTCAGAGGAGAGGGTCACTTCAATTCTGAAAGTTTTTACTGGATTGATTTACAAAAACTGTAGGCTATTAAAAGGTTATTTGCTCAAATTATTGTTGCAAATATAGTTCTTTCAGAAAGCAAAAGTGTTTGTCTATGGAATATTTGATGGGGTTTTTTTCCATCAAAAGAGCAGCTAGAACAAAGTGGTGCTGCTGGACATTAATTACATTTATTTACAAATTTACCATTGTGCAAATGCAGAGAGGGATTTCCTTATCTATCTGATAAAATATATCTGTACACTGCAATGTGAAACAGTAGGATAACCACTTGGTATTTAGGCAGAAGTCTGGTTTGTGGAATGTGTCTGGCAGGTGGAAACAGGTGATAGAAATGAAAATAGTATCACTGTCACCCACTTACCATTGAGCAATGGCTTTAAACTAATAGAGGAGAGATGTATATTAGATGTTAGGAAGAAATTGTTTCCTCAGATTGCCCAGAGAAACTGAGGCTGCCCCATCCCTGGAAGTGTTCAAGGACCTTTGGACAGGGCTTGGAGAAACCTGGGAAGGTAGTGGAAGGTGTCCCTGCCCATGGCAGAGGGTTGGAACTGGACAATTTTTAAGGTCCCTCCCAACCCAAAGCATTCTATGCTTCTAAAAAAATCAGATTCAATGCAGCTGGGACATGAATTGCTTTTGGATATATTCTGGAAGTGAGACTGAAAATTGCCTGATTGCAATCTTGACACTATGAAGACAGAGAGAAATGACATTAAATTAGGTAACACAATTTATCAAAATTCCTGTGTCTGGAGTCTATTTTGAAATTGAAACTGCTGATGTCTTACTTTCTGTCTTGCCATGAAGTAAGTATGTGACGTGGTCTCCAAAAAACCTTCACAAGGCCTTCGAAATTTTCTGCTGCTCCATCAAGTTTTTCTTTGCCACCTCACAGATCAGTTTGCTGCCTTCACTGTGAAACTCAAAGAAATGTTCCCACCATTCCCTTACCCCATTTAATGAAGCAATCTGTTATGTCTTAGTATACATTTGAAATATACAGCATCTAGCACAAAAACATGCACCTGGCTCATGGTATAGACCCCAACCACAATCACAATCCACTAAAAATAAATGAAGCAAATTACCAGTGGAGAATCATTACCGGTCCTTTTGAAAACTACTTCTGGCAATCTCAAAAATAGTCATCTGCACTAGTGCTCATGGATGAATACTGCAGAAATTTTATATAAATAACATTTAAAACAAAGAAACAAATGGACTCTCTCCCATTCCGGAACCAAGGGAAAGTCAAAAAAAGAGGGTGGAGTTGCATTTTAGTAGTGGTAGGGTCTCACAGCAGACCAAGAAGTATCAGGTGTTGCTTTGAAAGCCAAATAGACATTGTTCAAGGTCCCCCTGCCAGCTGTGACTAGTACTTACATGGAAAACATCAGATTTTTGCTTGCAGAGATGACTAAGTGACTGCTTACAGATATTTGGGCCCATCCTTTTTTTTTAAGTGTATTTTTCCTCTCCCTTTTCACCCAAGGTTGTGGTCAATGCCCTCGTGGGAGCCATCCCTTCCATCATGAATGTTCTGCTCGTCTGCCTCATCTTCTGGCTCATCTTCAGCATCATGGGAGTGAACCTCTTTGCTGGGAAGTTTGGGAAATGTGTCAATATGACAGAGGACAATTCTGAATTAAATAGCTCGATCGACAACAAAACAGACTGTGAGATGTATAACAACACTGGAAAAATATTCTGGGTCAACGTTAAAGTCAATTTTGATAATGTTGGCTCTGGCTACCTGGCTCTTCTTCAGGTGGTAAGTGCTGCTTGCCCTCAGTAGCCAGCACCTTGTCAGATGGGCTTGACCTTTTGTCAATTCCTAACTCATCTTTGAGGGTGATGCAAGCAGTGAAATATCCTGCAGCTTGCTCTCCCCTTGTAGCTGGCTGTTCATGCACACAAATGGCAAAACAGGGACAGATGAGACCCTGCTGTGATTTTCCAGGTGATAAAGTAACGTTTGGTGGGCAAGTTGCAGCCTCCAGCAGTTTTGTGATCCTGAGAGCTGGAGTCAATCTCAGATGGAAATCTGGGGCAAATAGTGACATTTCTGTCAAAATATGGATTTGTTCAACCATGAGGCATGCATGGCCTTTAGTACCACGGTGATGAAAGCTTGCTCTGTCAGAATCCTTGGATAAAGTGCTCTGTCCCACCCTTGAGAGCTTTCATATCCTAACGAGGCTGAGAATGCCACACACAGCAGCAGCCAAAGCTCGGTGCTTTGTGAGTGTGAAGTCAGCAAAGGCTCTTGCTCCTGACAGTGTCAAATTTTGTGAAGACTTTTAAGGTCAAAGTTCAACACATTTTCCATCATCTTTCATTCCAGGCAACATTTAAGGGTTGGATGGACATCATGTATGCAGCAGTAGATTCACGAGAGGTCAGTCTTTGTATTCAAACCATATATTTTGTGAATTCTACTGCTTTCTGCTAATGCATTATTAGTTTTGCACGTCTACATCTGCTGTTTGTCTGTGCTAAATAATTCCAGTAATTACTTTTTATCAGATGATGTAAACATTTAATCTGCAAATGATTCATAGTATCCTAAATCTCCTCTGTTGCAATGGGGAGAGGGTTTCAGTTCTAGATCCACCCAGTTAAACAGAACAAAGTGGAACGACTTTGGAGGGAAAGAATTTGAAATGTGGAGGATGTCTTAATTTTATTATGAGTTCAAAGGAATAAAATAATTT
>VXAC01004586.1:259634-312240 GCA_013399225.1 Rhipidura dahli | reverse complement strand
CCCCGTTCAACCTGGGCTTCATCCCGGCTGCTGCCGTGAGGCTTCGCTACCTGCTGGCCACGGCTTCCCAGTGTCTCCTCCAGCTGGATCGCAGGCGTAGGTGTGCTGTAAGGGGGATGGTGGGAGCAGGTGACAGGGCGGCCTTTGCCGCAGGGCGCAGAGCAGAGCTCGTGTGGGGCCGACGAGAATCATGGGGGGACTGGAGCACCTCTCTAAAAGGGAGAGCTAAGGGAGCTGGGCCTGTTCTACCTCGAGGAGAGATGACAGAGGGGACCTCAGTGATGTGCACAAATATATAAAGGGAGGATGCCAGGAAGATGGAGCCTTCTCAGTGGTGCCGAGCAGTAGGACAAAAGGCAATGGGCAGAAACCGATGCACAGGACCTTCTACCTGAATGTGAGGAAGAACTTCTTCACTGTGGGGGAGACTGCACTCTGGTGCAGGTTGCCCAGAACGGTTGTGGAGTCTCCTTCACTGGAAATATTCAAGAATTGTCTGGACACAATCCTGTGCCATGTGCTGTAGGATGACCCTGCTGGAGCAGGGCGGTTGGACTAAATGACCCACTGTTGTCCTTGCACCTGACCCATTCTGTGATTCTGTTGTTTGGCTAATCTTCACTTAGATGAAATATATTGCTGAAGTCAGCACTGCATGTTAAAAGCAGGTGTTACCCAGTAGGCTTTCTTCTGGTTTGCTGAAGATGTTTGCAGCTAGTGAGCTACAAGACTGAAACAGAGTGGTTTGTTTCTTCAGTA
The DNA here is from genome assembly GCA_013399225.1 of Rhipidura dahli. Taxonomy (NCBI): domain Eukaryota; kingdom Metazoa; phylum Chordata; class Aves; order Passeriformes; family Rhipiduridae; genus Rhipidura; species Rhipidura dahli. The sequence goes on along the minus strand of VXAC01004586.1, from coordinate 311,481 downwards.
GGACAGGTAGGTGCTGACCTGATGGAATGGGTCACTCCAAGGCCAGCTGACTTAGTTGGGCTTTTTTCTCCCTCAGAAAGAAAAACAGGAGGAGGGAGAAGAAAGTGGAGGTGAAGATGGGCTTGTATCTATAAATAGATATAAAACGTTACTGCAAAGGGGTGAGAATAGCTTGGACTCTACAGTTCTTAAAAATAAAATTTGAAGCACCGTGGTTAAATTTTGAAGTGGATCTAGGTGAGACAGTAGGAGTAATGAAGAAGATAGTAAAGTATTAAATCAGCAAGGTATTCTGCTTATTTTTGTTAGCAAAACCTAGTAATTTTTTTATTGGATTAGTTTTTTAAATTATTGATAGTAAAATTTTTTACAAGTCTGCCCAAAGTAGTACTCATAATCTGTTATTAAACTAGCTCCATTGTTAGACAAACTTGATCTGTTTTTTTCCTCAGTTAATGTTTGTTTTTTTCTCTCAACTGCTCACTGGTAGAGCCCTTATACAAAGCAGTTGTGTATATCAAAATGACCTTTTGAAGTATAATGAGGTTGTGTTTTGTGGTTTGGTTTTTTTTTTCCCCCAAAACAAACTGGTAAGAAGGGCTATTTATGAAAAATGCTTGGGTGAGACGGGCATAATGTGATTTTAAGCTTAAAATTGTCTTGAAGTAACAAATTTTGTTAGAGCTTTAAAATTTTTGAGACTACAATGTCGCTTGTCATGTGACTGTGGGAGGCTGGAGCGTTTTAAAATCAACTTTTCTAGCGCTCTCCTTTGTAAAAGATATGTGCACTTTACATTATGGTGTGAGAGTAGCTTTCCTTCTGGTATGTGTTCTCTCTTCCTGCAGAGTAAAAAATGCCTGTTTTGATTTCCCTTGCAGCCAGTGGTGGTTGATTCCTGTGAGTGCTTTCAGATTGACTGACCTTAAGTGTATGGGAGCAGAGGGTTGTAGAAAGGGTCTGTTGCAAAGCAGAGATTAATAGGCATACTCCTTTTTTTCCCCTGAGAACTACCTTCTGTTTGCATGCAAGTAATCTCAGGGAGTCTGAATAGGATGTTTCATAAATGGAAGGAGACAGATAAGCTGGGACTTCTCCAAGTGGTTATGTCTGCTTATCAGCAGTATATGGGGAGAAATAGTTTTTGTACTCTGAGAATTCTCTCTGGTTGGTGGTAGAGATGAAACAGGGTAGACAGTGATTGCTTGTTTCTCGTGTTTGAGGAGAAGGGAGCAAAGGAAGTGATAAATTGTCTCAGATACTAAAGACTTACGACATCAGAAGTTCCTACAAGTAGGAAATGGGATACATCAGGAAGGTGTGGGCTTTCATGCTTTAGCTTGTGGGATGTCTGGACACCATCTGTATTCTTAGAAAGAGATAGGGAATAACATTTAGCAGGAGCTAAATTATGTCAGTAAAATACACCCGATCAAACTCTTCAGGTTATTCCAATGCAAACCAAAATTTTCAGCTGAGGTCAGTCACTTCAAGAGGAAGTGAAATAGAATAATTTGATTGAAAATTATGATTCTACATGAGAACCTGTGATTTGAGAACTTTCTGCATTGATGGTAATAAATATTAGAGATGGATGTTCTCTGTAATATTATCTAGGTTACAATAAGTATTACTGTTTCTGTTTTTGTACTAGGTAATGAAAAGCACAGTATTCAAGTTGCTTCTCAACAAGAAGATGGCGAACCTACACTACAAGACATGGCTGTACTTATTGAACAAGTCACTGGAGTGCCAGTTCCTTTTCAGAAACTGATATACAAAGGTAACTTATAAATCTGCCGTGTTCTTTATAGACGATGAGCTTTCATTATAGTCACTTTCAGGTATCCATATTTTGAATGTCTTCAAAAAGACATTTTTATGCCACTAACTGTACTTGAACTGGTTTTTTTCCTCTCTCATTCTTCATTTAGGAAAGTCTCTGAAAGAACTGGAACAACCATTATCAGCACTTGGTGTTAAAAATGGTTGCAAAGTCATGTTGATTGGGAAAAGGGTAAGCATTGCCTTTGGACCATTTTTCACCTTAAACTATCATAATTTTTGTCAGTAATTCAGCTGCTGAACACAGAAACAAGCTGTTGTGTTAACCTAATTTTGTGTACCTATCCACAAAGTTGGGTTCAATCTCATGTTACACTGCAAATAACTGCAGTTTGGACTTCTCTGAAATGACATTATTGACTGGCTTCTGCTTTACGTTATTGACAAGACTGCCTAATCTGTGGTCAGTGCTCATGAATCTTTTGTGCACTGATGACCTTATCTGCTCATCTTATTTTTCTGGTTTAAAAGAATCTTCCCCAACTGCAGCTACTGTGTCTCGATAATCTGGGTTATTTCTGGTGAAATGATTTGTGGCTGCCTGTGCAAGTTGAGGATGAGGTAATAATCTCATGATGTAAATGTTGCCTATACTTTAGAAATAATAAGTGGACAAAAAATAAAAATTGCACTTTTCCTTTTCCCTTCAAATGATTCTCATTTATGTGTTTATATGCATTGCTGATTTAACTGGATTTGTAATTAAGCTTTGGAAGAAGCTTATTTGGTAGGTATTGAAATATGGAAAGGATAGCCACAGTGTAGTGTGTATTCTAAACCATCAGAAGCCTTTATGTCTGTGTCAGCACTGCTGCTTTTTAGCTGCATTGTATCTTTATTTGTTCCTTAGTTGTGAATGTTGTACTTTTGAATACACAGAATAGTCCAGAAGAAGAGGCTGAATTAAAGAAGTTAAAAGATTTGGAGAAGTCAGTGGAGCAAATAGCTAATAAGTTAGAGGAAGTTAATAAAGAGTTCACAAGTATCCAGAAGGTATGCCAGTTTTGTATCACTTTACATCTTTGCAAAGCAGTTTTGTAGGTGTATCTATTTAAAAAAACCCCAACAAAATAGTTTGAAGGTTTTGAGTAGTCAGTAATAGGCCACCCCGCTAAATGCCCAAGAATCAGTAGTAATTCTTAATGAATTTCAAATGCCATATATGTGTTTGCAAAATAGGGACATGGTACTGTTCAGAAGAAGTTAAATATTGTTTCATATGGGATAAGATATATTCTTTATATCTGGAAAAATGCAGAGTTCTCTCAAAGTCCAAAGAAGAAGGTCTATTACTTGTCTATCATTTAAGTAAACCTAACAGATCTTACATTTACCGTGTCAAGAATTGATAACAGAAGAATACAGATTAAGATCAGAGTCCCTATTACGCTTGAAAATACAGAAATAGTAAAAGATGTTTTCTACTGTTGTGGATTGACAGATTTTCTGAAGTGCGTATTGTGTAGGGTATGGGGTAATTTTGTTTTTTCTTCTTCAGGGATTTTTAGCAAAGGATCTCCAAGCAGAAGCACTAAAACAGCTGGACAAGAGGATAAAAGGAACTGCAGAGCAGTTCATGAAGACCCTTGAACAGATTGATGCCATTGTAAGTAACTAACCACAGGAGAGGCTCAAATCCCAACAAAAACTTACTTGATATTTTAATGTACTAAAAATTTAATTTGGCTTTGAAAATTGGTTAATCCCTTTGCTTATTTTTTCTTTAATATGCAATACTTGACCCTGTATGTCTCCAAAAGACTGCCTGGCAGCCTCTCTTTCTAAATGGTGCCAGTAATGCCTGTGTATGAATTCCCATTCTACAGAAAAGCTTCAATTGGGGCAGCAGCCCATGAAGACTACATGAATGGGTATCCTTTGCTCAAGCTTTGCCATTTTTTTACTTCTTGGCAAACTTACATGGTAACAGTAAAGGTCTGGGGAAAAAAGCAATGAGATGCACTTCATATTTTATACCACAGAGGAACAAGGAGGTCCTGCAGGCTGAGGGATTTTCTGGTCAGTCACATGTGGACTGACAGTACTTTCATCTGAGTTACCTGCATATTGAGGACTGGGTTCTTTCAAGAAAGAATATACTGGTGTAAGTGCTGAGTATATCCAAGTGCTTCACAGTCATTAGTGGATCATAACCTTACATTACATTTCCAGAGTATAATATTTATCTTTATGTGTCATGTAGTAGCTGAAAGCTAGCTGAGAATAAGGGTCTTGTGCAGAGATAAACAGAAGATTGCCACAACCGGGGTATTTCCTTGCTCTCTGTCTGCTGGTCATTCACTGTAAGCTTTGTTTTATAATTATGTTGCATATCAAGGATATAATAATATCCTTCTCTGAAGGAAAAATGGTAGTGGTGTCTTTGGGTCTCCTTCTTGCAACGGTGACCTTTTATTGGATTTTTTTTTTCAGAAAGATGCGATAGAAATACCTATAACTGGTGAAAGTCTACTGAAACAGTAGACTAAATCAAAGACTAATAATTTGAATTGGCCATCATCAAATGCTGTGTAATATGGATGTGTTCCTAGGAATAGTGGGAAGCTTACTAACTAATTTTTTGCTTTTGCATTGTGAGCCTATGATGATAACCTAGTCTTTGCTGTTTACTAGAGCTAACAGTTCTAAATACTTTTTTTTTAAAAACTGTACTGTATTCTGAGTATTTTGAAGTCTTCAAATTTCTGTTTCCTTTTGTGCCTCATATAAAGGAGAATATTATGCTGACAGTTACTGAATGCTGTTTGCTGTTAGACATAAAGACTTCATATAATTGATTTCCTGTATGAAGTGGCAGATTTACTATGTGTTGTCATGGAAATATCAATAAGGGGCCAACTGTCTCAATTCGATGGGATTAAGGCTTGTTTCTGACCCCTTAAATTTTTGATACCAAATCCTATTTAGAAAAAACCTCAGTACTTGTATTGGGGTGTGCAGTTCTGGAACCCAGCAGGCAGCCTTGTAAAACTGTTTCACTGCTTCCTGCTTAATCCAAGCTCAATTTCCCAAATTCGCTTTTAAGTCTGTTACTTTTTGTGTGGTTTAAACAGCAGCTATGCAGTGATGTATCTCCTTACCCAGAATACTCTGAATAGTACTGGCAAGGGACTTTGGGTCTAGTACAATGTTTTAGAAGACTTATAATCAGTGACTTGGTGCTTAGAGTGGGAAATAATGGAGTCCCTGCGCTTTGTTTCTTGAAGTTTTCTCTCTTGAGAAAGTGGAGCAGCCAAAGCTAAGACTAATTATAATTAATGTCTTTCAAAATCTGTAATAATTTTTGTTACTTTGTTGTATAAGAGCCTATAACATTGAAAAGTTTGGTGGTTTTTTTTTTTTCTTTTTTTTTTTTAAGTAAGTGAGGGTTTGGATTACTGGTGATTTCAGGTACAATGTATATATTTGTTTCTTTTAATATACTAAGCTGGCTGTGAGATTTGTCATGACAACTGGACTTCTGTGAAATCTTGCAGGTGAAATACGTGTAGGTGGAATCTTTACATAGAATGTGGGAGTTCAGTGTGCTGGTATTACACCAGGTCAGACAAACAGGCCATCAACTTACTGAGGCAGCTCAGCTGTACTGTGGTTGCAGTATATAGAGGCAGCAGTACAGAATGGTAATGAGGGTTGTGTATGAACAATAAATGGGTTCCATTGGAGTAAAAAATGTCAAATAGAAATGCAGAGTAGTAAAGTATTTTATCTGCTATGATTTTATCATAGAATTGGTTTATACAAGTAATTAGTGTTCTTGTCGGCAGCAAAGTAAAAAGCTAGTTCTGACACATCTGTTAAATGCTATTGAACATGTAGAAGTGCTGTTGATTCTGTCAACAGCATGTTAAAAAATTCAGAGGGGAAGAATGTGACTGACTGGGAAGAATGGATGATGCATTGTAAAGGTGGAACATACCAGCAAGCTCACACTATAAATGTTCTAGTTTTTTCCTTTGGCAGAATCATCAAAGCTCATTAAAGTGCCTCAGCTGCTGTGTGTTATTTGGATCACTCAAAACTATTCAGCTTGGTACAAAATGAGATTTGGTTGGTTACAGAGAGCGAGGGGTGAGGAAGCCTGCATATTGTTTTCTCTCTATTCTAGGAATATCACTCTCTTACTGGTAGCAGACAAGCTCATTAATTAGAGGAGCTGAGTCTGGAACTAAATACTTTGCTAGACACTGTGTGTTTAACAATTATGAATTTAAAAGACAGGATTTGGAAGGTGGAGCAGTAAGTTTATAGTCATACAGTAGTGGGGTGTGAGAGAAAAAATACAGCGTTGTCACTGCCAGAGGTGTGAAAGAAAAGTCTTGAAGGGATGCTTTTGGGTAGAACATCTGTAACTTAAGCATTTTAACATAAATGTGCCTAAACAGCTACTGCTTTCAGTGCTCCTAAGATAGTAAGACTTTAGGAGCATCTTACAAATTTTTGATGTTGTGACACAGTCAGACATTGCCATAAGCCACAGATCTTACAAGTTTTCTTCAGGAAGAATGCAGCTGAGTCTTGTTCAACAATTGAAGATCTATGTGTGTGCATTAGCCGAAGTGCTATTTATTTCATCAGTTAAAACATTTGGTCCAGGAGTAGAAGTCAAAATACACTACTTATTACAAATCTCAGTGAGAAGAACACAGGAAATGCTTTACTTTGTCACATGGCTCAGGTTTTAAATATCTGAAAAGCTTTTTCAAGAAAAAAGGGAAAGTTTTTCTGACAGTAGTAGGAATATTTAAACCCACAGTCATGACAGAATGTGAGCCAGAACTTGTGAACCAGCTCTAGTTTACATGAACATATTCACCAGTGTCACAGTGTGAGCACTCATTTTGTCCTCAAGATGGTCTCCTATTAAATGGCAGATTTTTTAATCTAGAAATGCACTATTGCAGAGAACAGATTATTCTAATGACTGAAAAAGAGCTTTCTCTTCTGAAATACGAGTCACTGATTTTGTTAACATAAGTTCACAAGAAATCTGTCAAATTGCATCTGTCGGTATTGAGGACGTTGATAGTGTTACTGACTCATAATTATGCTCTGCTGGCCCATCCTCCTTACCTGAGGATTTCTTTTAAATTATAGTTCCTCTGTAGAACTTACTTAAATTACAATGCTGTTCTGATGAAATTTAATTGTATCCTTGTCTCTGCTACACTTGTCATTGGGTAAATCAATACCAATTAACATTTCAAGGATTAAAAGAAAGAAGCATTCTGAAAAAAACCCCATCATTGTGCCTGTAACAAACATTTCCCAGACGTCTGGGAAATCTTTCCAGTTAAAATAAGGTGAGAACCTATTACTAAACTTCTTGAATTTACCTGGATCAATAAAAATGTGATAAGCTTTTCTTACTATAATTCTTTAATCTCTTAGCATGAGTTGTATACATGAAATCAGAACTTCAGTGGAAGGTACTTCTAAAGCTCAAGGAGCACTGCCATGTGAAAGGAGAGGTTTTCTCCAACCCTTCCTGTTTGATTTGTGTGCCCCAGATTGGCTGAGACCCTTGTGCCCCACCAGCCTGTCAGCATTCTGTTATGGGGGACCCTTCCCTGAGCAGTCCACTTGAGCCGAGGGTAATTCAGGTGACTTTCCTGGGGTCACATGCAAACACAGAGGCCCCCTCCTGGGCCTCCACACCTTTAATGGGTCTGTTTGTGCTCCAGGCAAGACTCAGGGACAAATGCCAACAGCATAAGAGGGACCCCATCATGGGTACCCACAGTCAAATATTTACCTGCTGCCAGTGACTGTAAGTGCCCTTGAAGGACTCACTCTAACAGTTTGTAGAATAGCACTGCTTTATTAATAAAAAAGAAAACTGTGGCAGGATTGCTGGTGATAGTATCTGGCTGCAAAACCATACTTAAAGCAATATACTGCCCAGTGCTAATCCTCAGTAATGGAGTCTTCCCTATTTTTACACCATTTCAAAGATACTTTTATACTGTTTTACGTTTAGGTGGAGCTATAGTGACTCTAGTCATGCATCATGTTGAGTGGGGGGTGGTTGTACTTTGAAGGTGGGTAATGTCAGCATTGCATCTGAGGTGACCTTTGGGGCTGCAGCTGTGCATTAGTATTGCATCTGAGGGAAACTTTGGGATGGAGGTGAGCATCTGTGATCTTGCCACAGTTGCTGGTTCAACAGCAGGAAATCTTCTTCCTTCCTTGGGTGCCAGCTGTTACATGGCTTTTCAGCTACAAGGTACCACCACGTTCCCCCTCTTGCAAGGATTTGGACAGACCCTGGCCATGCTGTCTCCAGTCCACCCCTCTAGGCCCCCCTTAGCATGTACTGTGTGTGGGAAGTCGGGCACACTGACTGAGTTCCATGCAGGGAGTAGCAACCACATTTTCTCCCAATAATTTTCCATATTGTTGTATCTGGGTTGGTAACTTTCCACTCTGCTCCTTCCTCCATTTCATCCTCCCTCAGCCTGTATGCTGACTACAGTTTCTGTAACTTCTCAGTTTTCTTGAATCTTACCCTTGGACTTTTCCCTACAAGCGTAAAAATACTGTCATCTCTCAGTGAGGGTAGAATTTTTAGCTACCACTTCCGCATTAAGAAAACCTATTGACAAGTGCTGCCATTTAATAACTGTTTTTTAAATAAACTAGTCTACTTACCAAGGTTACTAATTAGTTTAAAAAGGGCTGGTAGTCAAGAAAACCTGCACAATAAAATACTATTTGTTCTTTTGGATTTTTCAATGAATCTATTGAAAAAGCTTTTTTGTTAGGTGGATGGAGTGTCAACAAAAATCCTTTTTTTTGCAACTGATTAAAGTTGATGCCATGTGTAGCAGAGTGGTTTTTATTTTTTTTTTTACAATTGTATAACAACCCCAAAATATTTCTAGCTGTTACTGCTGTTGACATCCATTGTGCAAGACTGTCTGTGTTAATAAGTGTCCCTATTGGTCTGATGGTTCTGATAAGATAGCCATAAATAATAAATTTGACTAGCTTTTTTTTGTTTCTTGATTGACTACACTGCTCTGAAGTAGGTTCAGGCATCAGATACTATGAACTGGGATCTGTGGTTTAGGAACCAAAAGAGGAGAATAAAAAGACCTGGTGGCAACACTAAACTTAAAAATTGTTACTGGAAGCAGTCCCAGAACAAATGGAACTTGAGCAGAGCTTAAGGTGGTGTTCTGTGGCAGGGAGGTGGTTTTATTAAGAGATCAGTTGGCACTTTGAACAGAAATTACAAGTCTGTGTTCCCTAAGAAGCAGCACTCAGAGAGGAATGCTGGGTTTTTAGTTAAAAGAACACTCAAGAACAGAAAGGATCTACAGGCAGGAAAATGCAGACATTTTTTACTGTGTAAATGGTGGTTGGTTTGAGGATTTCTTGTATAAAACATGAGTGTTGTGCATACAAGAGATGAGTCTTTGAGGCTGTAATGTGTGAGACCCTGCAGTCCATCTTGCCAGTTCATCATGGAATATAATCATAGAATATTTAGGGTTGGAAGGGACCTTTCATGATCATCTTGTTCAACCTCCTGGCAATGCCATCCCATGACTCCAGTGATGGATCTGTCCCATCCAGCTGTTAGGGACTAAGAGGGAAACACCAGTGAAGTAACTCTGGAGGAGTTAAGGAGTGTTCCCCTAGGAAGGGGACACAGCTGACAGCCATGCTGAAGTGCCTCACACCAGTGCACACAGCATGGGCAACAAACAGGAGGGGCAGAAACCATTTGTCTGAACAATAAAAGAAAAGAGCACTGTTTTTTGATTGTTACAAAAGTTTATGTATCTAAGCCTCCCAGCTGGGCTCACATTTTGGCTAAAATGAAATAGATTAGGTTAGGGAAACCTCTATTCTTGAGCTGGAGTTAGGGTGGAAAATAAAAGATAAACTAGTGTGAAACTCCCAAGACTTTTATGCATCTTCACCTGTGAGATCACTGTTTCTAAGAATGTTAACATAAACTTTCTAGAATGATAATCATCTGTACAGATGTTTTTACCTGTTTAAAAAAAATCAAAATCATAAACCTGAGCACTGTTCCCCAGAAACACCCCAATTTCACATAGCTCAAAAAGGACAAAGTATGTAACACTTCCCAGGAAAACACAGATGAACATAATGGGTGGTAGGAGTACAGAAAATGATGCAGTTTGAATTAAATTAAAAGCTGACATCGTGTAACACTTCACATCTGTTGCCTTCCATGAGTACATTGCGGAGATGATCATATGTACAGCTTAGACTGGCAATGGCTGCATTATTAATGATACATTCTAATGATGGCAAGTGATTGAGTTAATGTATTTGTAAGAAATTTGTTCATGTTACAATCTCTGAAAAAAACCTTGAAGATGCAGCTCAGCCGAAGAGTTAATGCAGCACAGCAGAAAAAGCAGTGTGGGTAGTCTGTTGCTGTTTGTATTCCCTAAAGACATGGTAGATTTGCCAGCTCGGTTCTTTGCAGTCACCATGCTGCATCCCTGACTTTTTAATGACTTTTTCTTAAATATTCTTTCCTGTGTAATCATCCTCACTGAGCAGGCATGGCATTTTCAGGATGATTATTTAGAGGATTCTTTGATAATTCCAGTTTTTGCTGCAAATCTAATATGTTAATTTCAGCATTAAGCTGCATCAACCTGTTTGCTTATTTTACTGCAGAATCTGCCAGAGAATTTCAGTGATTGCAAACTGAAAAAGAAGGGGTTGGTGAAGAGGGTGCAGGTGAGTGTTCTTGGTTTGTTTCTGATGGGGTTTTTTCCTTTTTTTTTCCTCCATAAATGTTGGGCACATGGAGACCAAAAGTTTGTGAAAATTAGCTGCTTAGATTTTTTCAGTGTTTGTTCTTACATTGGTATTTCGTATGACCTCCCTCTGAGAGGTATTTAATAGCTTTATAAAACAGCACACAAAAATACAGATTTTCATAGTTCATGCTGTTTTCAAATAATGTTTGTCTTTGACATTAGTGCTTCAATTTATGGCTGCCTGATGATATGAGGGACTTCTGATAACTTGTAATGACTCCAGGATTGATCATTCCTCCTTTTTTTGGATCTTGGTGGACTGGAGTAATGACTGAGGTATGGGCAGCAAGGATGCAGTCAGCTGTAACTCCTGCTGACTTACTCCTGACCTTGCCAGAAGTGTTCTTTGGAAAATTTAGCTTCTATTGCAATGCACCAGCTTTCTACGGAGAGTAGGTCTTTCAGATCTGTACAGAAGAGCAGCTATGCTGGGGATGTAGGGTTTAATTGCTTTTCTGTTGTATGATGCTTGTAAATTCTTAGGCATTGTTTCCTTTGAGGCCTTGAATTAAAGGTTTGTTAATAAATACTGGAATTCACCCCCTGCCACTCGAACTTACATAAATGAATGGTAATGCTACTTGTTTTACTGGATTTCTTTGTATTGTGCTAGCTTTAGTGCCAGGTTGGGCTCCTAAAAATTGTTTTTGGAAGTGCCTTGCATTCATGTATAGAGTTGAAAGATTTTGCCTTTTACTGTAACCTTATTAAATACTTCCCATTGATGTTTCACAAGTTTTTTAGAATAGCCATCTATTTTAGAGGAAGGCCTACCCAGGAAGTACTTTGTAGGAGAAATGGTTTTAGTTACAGCTTTAGGGACAAAGCACTTTGTACCCAGTTACTGAGATAAGTTCAGGTAATGCAGGTGGAAACAAAGGTTGCTGGTGTAGCTGTGTTATGTGGGGTTCTGAACACGCTCTTGATTCCATGTGCCTAACCAAGGCAGCAAAACTTGTAATAGACTGGTGGCTGTTACCAACTTTGTGGAAGCTACTGGATCTCCACTCTTGGGTGAAGTTACAGCAGAAGGAAGTGGGGCTTTGTGTAAGAACTGCTGTTAAAGCATAAAACAAACTCTGTTGAGCAGAGATCAAAATTATTGATGTGCTTTTATAGGCACAGCATGACGCAGCTGTGGGTTATGAACCCTTTGAGGACTGCAGAAGAATCCTAAGGGGTTTCAGACCAGAGCTGTCAACAACAGTTTGTTTTTCCAGAGAAAGAACAGGAAAACAGTGGCAAGTTATGCTTATTATTCTTAAGTAGCTATTAACTGCCTTCTACTGCTGTACTACTCCCACATCTTCCAGGGAGGGGAGATAAATATAAAACAGTATCAGCCAGCAACTGCACCTTCACTTTTTCATCACTCAAGTTCTTATAGATGTGAGCTGATGACAGCTCAAGGGATTGGCTGGAAACAGATGATTCAAAGCAGTGTGATGGCTGAGGAACATTCATGTGGCACAACAGTTTGCTGCTTTAGAAGGAAAGTGCTTTCTTAGTGCCATTTTAATGTAAATAACATGAAATAAGTGGTTTGTCTGTCAGAATCTGGTGCAGACATAGCAAAAACAAAGGCAAGACATGAATAGCTAAAGGATGAACCCTACTCAGAAAGTTCACTGTAGTTGCATACCTTAGGATTTGCCTAAAACAATTTATTGGCTTAAAGTGCTGGTGTGTACAACCAGCATCCTGTGTACAGGATGAGCAAAGTGACCAGGGGCTGCTGGCTCCTAATTGCTCTCTGTGTGTTGCTCTACTTGTGAGAACCAGTGGGCAGGTTCTAAGAAAGCTTAAGGTGCTGTGGACTGCCCTTTTTGGAAAGGAGCCTTCTGTGTTTTGAGGAACACCAGCTGCTTACTGATAAAGATGAGTATTCAGTGGTGCGTTTTAGTCTTAAGAAATAGAAAAGGTCTTGGTTTAATGAAATCCTGTTTTAAATTTGACCGAGCAGGTTTGTCCCTCCCAGTCTTGGCCTCTGAAGTACATGCTTTAGAAAGGAGCTTAAAAGTCATGTTCCAAACTGAATGAAGCACTAACTTGTCTGAACCTTTATGTTTCTTACTGTTGTTTATGAACTTTGGTACTGGTGATGTGCAGCCTTGCTTTTACCTTATCCAATGTCATGTTTCTGTTGGATTCTGGGTAAAGGCAGGTGTGGATAAACTATTACCAAACCAACTGGAAAATGGTTGTTGAGTTCATATCTTCAAAGTCACAATAGAAACGGCAGTTTCAGTTCTTCAGAAGCACCTCCCACTGCCAAATTGTGTCTCCAATAACATTTGTTTGTTTCTTATTCTCAGGTTTTTCTTGCCCAGTGTGATACCATTGAGGGGAATATTGGTCAAGAAATGGACAAGCTACAGTCAAAGAATTTGGCACTGGCAGAATGAGGCATCGCCTTACATAATTAGGAAACATAATTGCTCTATGAGCAAGAAGAAAAGTTTGCTCTTTGTTTTGGAGCACATATCCAGCTTCCTTTTTTTTTTTTGACCCAAAAGCCCAGTCTGTTAGACTGGTACCAGTCAATCATTTCTTGCTTGTTGTCTTGTTTGCTGCTTGGTTAGAGCTATTATTTTGAAAAGAAAATCCTTCCTGAAGAATGGCAGAACTAATCTTTGTGATTAATTGTGTATCTTATGGACATTAAGACAGTTTAGTTAACTAAGTTATGAAGTTTTCAATGGTGGGCAATTTTGTCTGATATATCTTTGAGTTTATTTACAGCTTGAATCAAAGAAGGTCTATAATGGTACAAGTGCCATAAGTTGCAGTTGTAGGACTTCAGCTTGATTGAAAAAGGCAAACTGAGACAACATCTGGGAAAGTTGAACATTCTAGGAGACAGTTCAGAGCAATAAAAAACCCTACGCATTTGTATCTACTTAATGTTTGTATGCATTTATAAATATAAGAAAGCTTGACTATAAGGGAGTCGTACTATTTTAGCCTTAAATTGTCATAATGAATGGAATGTACTGTAACATGTATGGTACTTAATTTTGAGTGGTGCTTTAAGTTGTTACTGAGCTCCTTGATACAGACTTATGTTTTTTACATAGATTTCTGATGTACTGTGGTTTTTATAGATTATCCGTATTTTTATTATTTGTGTTCTGTCTTATGTTGAGAAATGAAATGAGATTACTCATGCTGCTCAAATACCAAGGGTTCAGTTCAAGCAAGATATAACTAAGAAGCTATTTCAAAAGGGTTTTTTTAATACTTTTTTTCTGATTTTACTGAATTCATGATGCTGTATTTAATGGGAAAATGCAGTGATTATTTCCATTATGGTAAAGCAATCAGTGAATCTTTATAATGTGTTGCAAAGAGACACAGCTTTATTTTAGCAGTGCCATCTGTATGAGGGTTATGACTGATTCTTGCAGTCAGATACGTGCTGTGCTTAACCTTCTCTGTTAGGGGAGAAGTCAGCTTTTGCAGGAGGCAGAAACATTGAGTGGGTGCAGCCAACTTTGCAGTGGTTGCTCAGAGGCTCTGACCAGACTGTGGAGCATGTCAGCCTGTAGGTATCATAAAGGTATAGTAGCTGCTTTTGCACTGATGCTCCTCGTTGGGAGGTCAGCCAGATACACAGCAGCTGGCAAAGCAGGGACTGGTAAGGAGCCTCTTTCTGTGCAAGAAAAAAAGCTCTTTCATCCCAAATGAGTCAGACTGAGAATGTTTAGAATTGGCCCTTAGGTAGTGAGCCATTCTCCATGTTTTAAGGTTAGCTGTGCTTTCAAGATAAAAATAGGAAATGTATGTAAAAAGATCTTAACTTCTAATAAGTTATAAAGCCTAAATAATACCTAAAGTGTTATTATTACAGTATTGTCTTTGATGTTCGTAATTGGAGGAACTTTTTTTTAGTGAAAAATGCCATTGAACAAAGGAAGTGATAACTGTGCATTAGAAAGGGTCACTTGTATTCTAAAAATGCTGGTTGACCATACCAAGATTTGAGTTACCATGTTTTTTGCTGTTAACCAGTTACTCCAAGCTTATATTTTTTTCGTTATGAAATTCTCTTGTCAGCATCTGTGAAGAACTCCTGAGGTTCCTAGGAGTTTCATGGTCTAAACTCCTAGGAACCTTATCTATCATGTCAGGTTATGGTATGGTAGGACTGTGGAAGGTTATTCCTAGGCTAACTAGTCTGGTCATGCTGCATTTTCCCAGCACTTTAAGGTTAAGAGGGGGAAGCATTGGTTGTAGTAATTTTTGTGAAGCCCTGCCCAACCTGTGGCTGCTTCTTGACCAGATTCAGCTGACTCTTGAACCACCAGCAACACTTGCCTAATTCAGGGAATGCAAACCACTTTCCTGTGCTGGAAAGGATCCTCACCCTCCCAAATGTGGGTTCTCTAACGTGTTGAGCTTTCACAGCTTCATGTATAATAAGCAAGTATCCTCCTGTGCCCATGGAGAGAACTGGGAGCTGTGGTCATGGCTAGGACTGTCCGTTTCTGCTGTTCCTATGTGGTTCTCTCTCAGGTGAGAACACTTACAGGCAGACATTGTCTTCCCAGCACTCTTTCTCAGCAAGTGCTGCTTCCTTAGATGTGCTTGTGTGAGTACATCCTCAGCCTGCATCAGAGCAAGGTGGATTAACTTTAGGATGTTCCGTAGCAGATCTTTTGATGATCTGGTACTTTGAGGCAAAGAGAGTGATGGTAAACCTCTCCCACCAGCACATCTGTATTCAGCTGAGGGTGGGTGTCCTAAGCCAAACCTAGCTTGCAGTGCTAAGTCATTTGGTTTCTAGGACAGAAGTATGTGTATGAAGACCAACTTCTGCAGTGGAAATTTTTTTGTCTTCCAGATATAAAAATGAGTTGATTTGTTTTGGAAAACAGATGGTTGTATTTAGAGTTATCCAAGACATTCTAGAGCAAATTGACTTTTATACTTAGTTTTGGAGAGGGGAGTTGTAAACATTTTTTTGTCATAATAGCCTTAAATTCAGTAAAAGCAAGCATCTGTGCTTTTGAAATGTGCAGCAGACTGCAGTTGGGAGAGGAAGGGGAAGGAAGAGGAAATTTTAAATACTCTTCGGAATTTGTAAATATAAATAACCAAGCTTAAGCTATAGTCTCACTGATTCTGTAGTCCAGGTGTACTGTCATACCTGTTTTACTACTGAATCATTTCCTCAGCCCAACCGTCTGCCGTGGTCATGTAAAAACAGAAGTTACTCCCTTTTGCCTTAGTTGTACTTACCCCATTGTCTTCCTCCAGTTGCTGTGTTGCTCTGGCTGTGTTTACACACCTTGGACTTGCCATCCTGGCAAAATGTACCACAGGATTTGTCTTTTATCGAAATGGAAATTGAATTGCACACGCCCTTGGCCCATTTTCTCTCCCAGATCCCGTGGGCTGGTGTGCGATGAACCAAACCCAACGTTCAGGGAACTGTGGAGTCTGGAGCCATGGGATGGGTTGCTCTCTGGAAACAGCACAAAATTATAGTGGCCTCTTCTGTGACCAAGTCCTCTGGAAGGTATTGTCGCTGTAAGCCTGGAGCAACACTTTTTGACTTCTAATGGACACTCGTGGTTTGGAGTGGAGCGCGTGACACCGTGGAAGTTGGCACTAGATTTTTTTGTTGACTTACATTATTGTACTATGATAAATGAAAAGATAAAAATAAAACACAGAAAGTTGTCTGCTTGGTCATGTTGTATTTACAGAGTTTGAACATGTTGTAGTCACTACATTCTGCATTTGGGCCGTATTTTAGCGGGGAAGGTGCCCACTGCTCTCGCTGGTGCTGCTGTGTGCGCCGCGCAGGGCAGCGGGAGGCACTGGGAGCACCCCGTGGGCGAGTGAGATCTCCCGAAGGGCACCGTGAGTTGGGGCCTCCAGCGTTCCCTGAATTGGCAACGAGACAGAGCTTTAGAAAAACTGGATTGGTTTTTGTTTTGGGTTGTTTTTTTAAGAGCCCTTTACACAGTTGTGTTGCACGCCGTGCACTGGTGCAGGTTGTCCAGAGAGGGTGAGGAGTCTTCATCCCTGGAGATATTAAAGAACCGTCTGGACACAATCCCGTGCCATGTGCTCTGGGATGACCCTGCTGGAGCAGGCAGGTTGGACCAGATGACCCTCACTGTGGTCCCTTCCAACCTGACCCACTCTGTGATTCTGTGCTTTCTGGATGTGGATGTNGCGCCGGGGGAAGATGGCGGCGGCCGGGGCGGGCGCGGGGCGGAAGCAAGTGCGGCAGGAGGAGCTGCGCCGCCTCATGCGGGAGAAGCAGCGCCAGAACGCGGGCAAGAAGCGCATCGACTCGCCCTTCGCCAAATATCCTCGGCACCGGGCTCCCTAGGGCTCGGCGGGGAGGGAGGGACGGAGGGTGCGAGGGATGGATGGAGGGAGGGGTCGGCGCCCCGCTCAGTGCTTCCCTTAACGCGGCCGACACGTACAACAGCCTGGGGCACCTGAGCTGCTCCCTGTGCAACGCGCCCGTGAAGGGCGAGCTGCTGTGGCAGACCCACGTCCTGGGCAAGCAGCACCGCGAGGTGAGCGGCGGTGCGGAGGGTGCGGGTCTGGGGCGGGCTTTGTTGTGCGGGAGCAGCGGGACAGCGCTTGGAAAGGGGAGGGACTGGGGAGAGGCCGCACCGCCGGAACGGGGCCTGGGGTTCGCTGCTCCCGGCTCATGGGAGCGCCCGCCGGCGTCAGGGAGGAGTGTGGGAACGAGCATGGCTGGTCCGTCTGCGTCCTGTTCTCTTAAAGCCCCTGCGGGGATCGAAAAGCCAGCGCTGAAAAGGGGGTCCCGTGTCTTTCAGGGGTCCGCTCCGCAGGTGAAGCAGTTCCCGCAGCTTTTGGCTGTCGCCTGTCTGCAGCTCGGACTTGGAAACCCCCTCGGGCTTGCGCTGGCACCTGTGAGCTGTCAAGTGACAGCTTATGTGGGGTTAAGAAAATACGCATTTTTTTTCTTTGTAATTTAGCAGTAAAGATGAAGAACTTGTAAAGCAAGTCAGGGTGTTTGTACCTTGGATATGACCCTAAATCTGGGGGGTTTTTTTATCCTTTTAAGTTCTGCTTCTACTTCTCAGCAAAACCTGAGAGACTATGTTTAATTTTACAAGTACTGAGGAAAAGACCAAAGGAACAGAGTTCATTGCCTGCATTCAGACAAGATGACTGTGGCAAGGCGATGTCTTTCATGCTGTTAAAGTACTGTGTTTTAATTTTAAAACACTTAATATTCCAGGACCTTAGAGTGGATGCAGCCTTCCTGCTCTTTTCTTCAGTGCCTTACTGCTGTCAGTGTCACTGCTTTTAGTCTTTCCTTTCTTACTGGTACAGCCTCCCTTGTGTCAGTTCCTCTGCCTCCATGTCACATCATTCCAGGGCCTGACAGAAGCACTGGTCTTTGTTTTTGTACCTGTGGTGTCTGTTTCAGTGATCTTGTTCTAGGAAGGGATTGGCTCACTTTGATGAGCTGTTGTAAAAGCACTGTATTTTAAGCTGCAATCCAAAAGTTACTGCTAGTAACATGTCCTGAATTTTTATTTCTTCACAGAGAGTTGCAGAATTAAAAGGCACAAAGCAGACGGCCGCTGGCTCAGCTGCTGGCACATTATCTCATCCTGTCAAGAGAAAAACAGTTGAGACAGAAAATACAGACCTGAAGAGAGTAAAAGGTAATGAGAGAGAAATGCTTGCCAGAATCCATCCATTTTACATCTTGAATGTTTTTGGTTTGTTTTGTTCCTGTGGAAGTGAGCATGAATACAGAAGATGTTGAGTTAATGTCAGCCCATTGCTGCTGGAAAGGGAAAAGTTGGCTTGCTCTTTCTTTGGGAGTTCTGTGTCAGGAGAAAACTGTTCTTTTGGAAGTTGACTTGGTTTTCTTCTGGGTTATTGGGTTAAATTGGGTCATGGAACTGTGGGCTTGGCCCAAATCAAGTGAGAAGCAGTGTAAAGTAGGAGCACTTGCCTAGGAGTAGTGTTACTCCTTTTCCATGGGATCAAACCTCTCACTGGTTTACCTCAAACCATGCACCAGAGCTCTTCCCAAAGGCAAGACAGATAATTTTTCTCCCTTGGTGCTACCAGACATGTAAATATATGAGATATGTTAAATGGATGTGTGTTTGGGAACTTGGTGCTGTCATGGAAATCCGAGGGGTATTTCTTTAGAAAGTGTGGATTTTAAGAAGTGTCTCTTGGCTGTTGTACAGGTACAGATGAAAAGCCCCACACATCTTCATCTGGGTAAGTAGATCTTGTTATTACATATGAATGTTTTCCATCTACCAGCAGCTGCATTCTTGCCCAGCTCTTCCTTGTCTCTGCTTCCTAGACAAGGGCAAAGGTTCAGAGAGTCAGCAGATCCCTGCTTCTGCCTGTTTTCTAACAGAGTTGTATATTCCTGAATGTGGCAGCATCTTCCTGGGTGGGCATAATTGTATCAACTCCTAAGAGTCTCTGAGAAAGCAGGAATTCTTTTACTGTAGCTGACAGACTTCTAGGGATTGACATGTGATGCTATTAAAGAGTTTGGACATAACTAGATTGTAGCACGTGCTCTAATAACACTGCCAATACTACAGAGGAGGTGGCAGTCTGAAATTAAGACAAAGTTTGAATGTATAATTAAATGATATTTATTAACAAAAATTACTAACAAATATCATCAACAGACCTTCATTAGGATGGTTTTTGTCACTTAAAATTCATGTAAGTGCATATGCCGCAGTTGAATTTTTACAGATATAGGACTGTGTTTCAAGTGGTTGGGTTAAGCATCTCAGCTGCCATTAAAAATTTCTGATGGTATTCAGACATCTTTGCAGGGTTGGCAGATGTCAGGTGACACCTGTGGGTCTCCTCCACACTTGACAAGACAAATTATTATCTTGCATAGGTACCATGTGCTGTTTCCTTGTAGGAATTTGAGTTTGTGTGCAAAATTAACACTTAAAAGGTTTGTCCATTTTTGAACTTGTTCGTATGATTAGTTTAAAATATAATGTGGAAAAATGTTTGGCTTGGAGGCTGCAGCTATTTTCAACAAATCTGTTTTCTCATCGCTGAGCCTGTGTGGCTGTTCTAAATTGCAGTCCTGGACAGCAGTAGGTACCCAAAATAAGTAGCAAATTACTTACTAGGTGGGAGAAGAATTACTCTAACCACCATTCCAATTTGTTACGGGTTATTTTTATTAATGTTCCTGATAGTGACTATCCAAATAGAAAAATGGATCTAAAATGTGTTTTTAGAATGAACCTGGGCATTTTTGGGGAACTTAAAATGATAGCCCTGAGTGTGTGCTGCCTTCAGGCACTGGCTGTGTTGGCAGCCGTGCAGCTCAGGGTGTTGCTCAGTATCTCACAGAGGGACTGGGCTGCTGGTGCTGGACTGGAATCACTGGTGTGAAGCCTCAAACAGTTGTGTTGTGGGCTCTTTATCAGGCTGCCAGCAGATTTTTTTGATGAAGCAGAGCAAGACAGCGGCAAGGTACAGCTTTCCAAGGGCCCAGGTCCCAGTTTATTGTCAGGGAATTACGATGACGATGATGACGATGAAGAGGAGGAACAAGAACAGTCAAACAAATCTTCTGTTGTCCATAAAACTGAAATTCCACCTCCAGCTCAAGAAGTAATACCTAATTCTCTGCCTGCAGGTAATGCTGACTGAAACAGTAAGTGATTCAGTAAGGAGAACCTGTGATTTAACTCATGATGAAAGGTTTTTTTGTTTTTCTAATTATTGCCGTTACGTGGTTGGTAATTAGGTGATGGGTGAGGGTGTATAATACTGGAAGTAGAGAAAAACTAGCAAAGAATCTCCTGTTATTACATGGTGGTTTCTCAGTGTGCTTATTGATTTTATGTTCTAATTGTTTGAGGCTGTCAAGGGAAGTAATGTCTGGCTGTTCTTCCCTTGATTCAATAAGGTACTAACTGAAATTCCTGTTTAGTAGGAATTTTAGAAAATCCCTGAACAGCTGTTCTTTTAGTCACAGACTTCTGTCCTTTCCTATAGACTTTTTTGACACCAAAACTCCAGCTGCTCCTATAGTTTCTCATTCAGGATCCATACAGAAAGCAGAGGTACAAGAGAAGGTAGTTGAAAGGTAAGCAGTCAAATCAAATACTGATAGTCTTGAGAATTGTAAACAAACATTTATCTTCCAGGAAACAGAGACTGTGATCACTTAGAAATCTTAACTTACTGTTAAGCTACATTCAGAATAGTTTGTATATATGTCAGCCTCAGGCATTATTTCAGACAGGAATCTTGCACCCCAGGGACAGGAGAAGAGATGGAGCAATGTCATACAGAGTCTGTCAGACATATCTGCAGATTTTAACACAGGGTGTGTGGGAGCTTAATGTCAGCCACTGCTTTCTGCTGTTTAAAGAAAACTGCTTGTTCTGTAGTAAGGGTTCAGCTCACCTGAGCACACTTTTACAGTGGTTTAGCCTTTCAGAAGTAGCAACTGTGCTGTTACAATGTTTGGGTGTTCAGCACACTGGAAAGAATAGTTTAGGCAGCATAAGCTGCAGCTCTTGTTTTAACAGTGAGATTTAAACCTTTCTGTGCAGTTCCTTGAAAGTGAGGAAAGACCAGGCTGAAGGAGGAAGCTTTGATGGTTGTAGATAAAACTAAGGGCTTAAAAAACTTGCTGTGTTTCTATATACTTATATAAAGGATTATGAATTTCATTCTTGACTATTTTTAACTCTGCAGTAAAGCAGATTGTAAAGTGTTAACTTTGGCTAATATTAGTCAAATATTTCAGGAAAGAAAACACTGCTGAAGCTTTGCCAGAAGGTTTCTTTGATGATCCTGAAGTGGATGCAAAAGTAAGTGATCTACTCTTTTCATGCTACTGGATTTATTTCTGCCAGTTGTAATGATTTTCTGAGTAGTAAGAATGCTTTTCCAGGTAATCAGTCATACTGGAATATAAGAAAATGACTGAACTTTTTAGGCTACAATAGACTATTTCAGTTGGAAGTGACCTATGATAATCATCTAGTCCAACTGCCTGTAAACTTCAGGGCTGAACAGAGGTTAAAGTTTGTTATTAAGGGCATTGTCCAAATGCCTTTTGAACACTGACAGGCTTGGGGCATCAATTTGGAAGCCTGCTGCAGTGTTTGCNGGACCAGATGACCCTCACTGTGGTCCCTTCCAACCTGACCCACTCTGTGATTCTGTGCTTTCTGGATGTGGATGTACGGCACGTACTGTTTATTATTTTTTACTTTTTTGTGTGGCTTGCCCTGAGGGCTGGGGTTTCAGGTGGTTTGTCCAGAGACGCGTCCCACGGCTGGACTGATGTGCCCACCGCGTTCAGCCGGCGCTCCGCAGGCTCGGCTCGGAGNAAGAAATGCTTCCTACTGTCCAGTTTGAACATCCCCTGGTACAGCTTTAAACATTCGTTGTGTAGGAATTAGACAACATGAAAAGGGATGGAGGTGGGCAGGAAGAGCTTGTTAAAATTGTCTCTTGGAAGGTATTTTTGATTGTGGTTCTTCTGTGGCTCTTAAATGTTAGTTGTTGGTTGGAGTGCTGAACTGAGATTTGGACAATCTACCTTTATTTCTTTGAGTCATCTCAGGAGAAGCACTTCAGCTAATTTGTATATTCAGTTTTGCTTTGGAATTGGGGATAACAGTTCTGTCATGTCCTTTGTGAGATCCTGCTGAAAAGTGCTGAGTTACTGTGTGACTGATAGGGTGCATTCTGTAGGAATGAAAATAGCTCCCATTATGGCACACACTGTCATATGTAGCACCGGTTACACCACAAGAGTGAATTTGGTCTTCAGCCCTCTTGTCTTTTAACACTTTGGGGTTTTTTGATGCTCAGAAAAGAAATGTAGGTATTCAACTTGTTTCTCAAAAAAGCCCCACAAGTGAAAATCTTAAAATTGTGATCAAACCATTCATATTTCCTTCAACTTGCACAGTGCCAAATGATGACCAAAATAAGCACTGATACTTGAAATACAAATCTTTGTTTTGTTTTGTAACATTTGCCACAGAATTGATGGCTTTCTTGCATTCTTTAGTGAAATAAAGTCTTGCAGGCTTAAGTCTTTTTTTATTTTCCTTGAGTGTATTTCCTTGTTCTCACTGTGGAAGGCTGCTGTATTTAAATTGCATTGTGATGCCAAGATGTGACACCTAAATTGGAGACCTCCCAAATAATGTTGCTTTATGTTTAGTTAGTCCCACTGGCCCAGCTGACAAACTTAGGTGTTTTATTTGCTCTGGCAAGCTTCTTTTGGTACCACTCATGCCCACGTGTTGCCATATGTGAATAGTTTTGAATACTGAAAATTACTGAAATATTGAAATATATAGCTTAAAAAGCGATGCTTTGGCTGTTTATTTTTTTGTTTCGTTTTCTTTTGGTTTATGTCTGACTAATTTAAGTATTAAATTTTTCAAATACTTAGTTCCATCATGAGTTGGGAAGCTTGTATAAAGTGGGAATGCCTGGCAGGCACAGGAGAATCTGCTTCTATCTGTGGGGACTCTGGTTAGTGAGCTTTGTTCTGATGATTGCTTCCACTGATAAAATTTACAACTGGTTACTTGTTCCAGTCAGCTCTTGCTTGAATTGCTTGCAGAGGCTCTTTCTTTTAACCAGCATTTTCTGAGTGTAACTAAGAGGAAGGAAAATGTTTGTGACATCACTTATACTGTGGTGGCTGCAGTCATTTGGTGTTGCAATCATACACAAAGTCATTATTTTAAAAATTACCTGGGCATTTGAAAGGGAGACTGTGGGTGTGAAAAATGTTTGTGTCAGGTATTTGTAAAGCATATAAATTCTGGATTAGATAAATATTTCAAGAAAAAATAATAACTTTAGTGTTTAAATTTATTGTAAGAAATACAAATAATTATGAATTACAAAAGACAACCACAATGCATAATAACACAGTACACACACATATGATAGAAAGAATAACAGAAAAATGAAATGATGACTATTACTTCCCAGTATGAGTTTGCTTGGAAGCTTCTAAATTATTCTATAAACTTAATTTATACTAATTGATTTTGTGTAATCACTCAGGAACAAAATGCACCAAACTGTTGCCTTTACTAAAGTGATGACTGATGTGTCACCAAAAGAGCAGAATGAATAAAGGAAAAATAAAACTAATGCAAAAAGATGGTGTCATGAATTATTATGTTCAAACTGCTTAGTTCTCCTAGCTATATAATTTCTACCCAGTCCTGAGTCAGGCATAATCTGTTCTCTAAAATACATTATATGCCACATCTTCCAGTCTTGAATTGTGGAAGTTTCAATTACATAGGTAGACTACCTTGT
The DNA here is from genome assembly GCA_013399225.1 of Rhipidura dahli. Lineage (NCBI taxonomy): Eukaryota > Metazoa > Chordata > Aves > Passeriformes > Rhipiduridae > Rhipidura > Rhipidura dahli. The sequence continues at coordinate 287,473 of VXAC01004586.1, read as the reverse complement.
TTATTTATGTGCATTAAAAGCACAATCTGGCTTTGATTACCTTGGCTGTAGATCTTAAAACACATTCTTACCACTACTACTTTTACAGATTTCACATCTTAGTACTTAATGCCATCTACCACAGAATAAAAAGCTTTGCATGTCATTAAAATTGGTTTTTAGCTGTACAGTTTCTTCTGTAAGCCAACAAAATTAGACTAGATTTGAAATACAGTCAGGCTACCTAACACCAGCAGACTAGTGACTGAAAAGTTTGGTACATTATGCCAAAGGCAAACAATTGACTGCTTTTTGGCTTGTGAAATGGGTACTGTATGCAATTGTACAGGCAGCTTACAGAAGACTGTAATAATATTCATCTGACACAGTGAAATGACAGACCATCAAACTCACTTTTGTTACTCCAGACATTCCACACCAGCCATTCTCAGTCAAATAATTATTGTTTAATGCTGGAGCCATGGATGTTGTTTTAGTCCAGGAGTAGAGTCAGATTTTTCCTCTGAAACCAGTGTGCAGCTGCACTCCCTCGCTCATATCCATTACTTAAACTGAAGTACATCAACCAGACTTTTCTGATAACATGGCATAATTTTTCCTATTTCTCCTGGTTTTTTTACAGTGCCCCGAAGAGTCATTAGACTTAAATTGTTAATAAACTATACATTTTCATGTTCCTTAGGTGAGAAAAGTTGATGCTCCAAAGGATCAGATGGACAAAGAATGGGATGAGTTCCAAAAGGCAATGCGACAGGTCAACACAGTAAGTAATGGAATCTATATTTATTAATTCTAAATACTATACACAATAAGGAAAACAACAGTTTCATGCAGCTCTGCAGAATGGCTGACATCTGCATTTGTCAGCTGTTTGTTTCAATGCAGTGTGTGGTTAAATGCACTTTATAAATGAGCAAAGGGTTCCTTGTATTTTTCACTTAAAGGAAATTACGTTGAAAAACTTTTGATCAAGATCCAGTCATGGTATGCATCTAGTTACATTTGTTACACTGTATTTTATTTAAATACTATTTGGCTAGTCTGTACCTCAGATCAGTGTCCCGTATGGAAACAGGACACAATTGTAGAGATATATTCATATTTTCAACTTTTAAAAACACAGAACAGAACACTACTCATTTGTCTGTCTTTTTTGAGAAGTATCTATAAAGTGTAGGTAACCTGGGTTTCATGTTTAATTTAAATGTACTGGAAAGGAACTCCAAAATCTGGGAAAGGGACAAAAGAGTTTGTGTGTGAGACACATAAACTGGCCGCAGTTTTTCTGTACTTCCATTTTTCACTGTTTACCATTGCATGGAAAGTCTTCCTGCAGCAGGTGTTTATCTGCCCTTTTGTACAATATAAAACTGTACCACAGATACCTGGTGTTCTGAGTCTTCCCCTGGAGTATTTGCTATCTTTTAAATCATTTTAATTGTAAATAGTTACTCTTATGTCAGCTGCTGAGAAAAGTGGTGCAGAAGAATGTATCATTGCTCATTTTGAAGCAGTCAGCACTATAAACAGAGCGAATGTTCATACAAAAGCGGTGGTGGATACATTTTGCTAGCATAAGCCATTCAGGTAATTCTTCAGCTTAGGAGGAATCTTCTCAGTTATGCGTGGACCATTGATTGCATAGCATCTCCCAGACATTCAGATTTGAGAAAGTATATGCTGAAAAAAATAACAGGTTAGAAACACTTCGGGATCTAGCGGGAATATTTCAACAGTATGTTCAATAAGTGTGTGTATTCAAGTCCCAAGCACTGGGATAGAGCTCCTGTTTCAACCTGGGACTGTGGGTGTGTGTAGTTTGTTTATGCTCTGTTTCAATTTGTAGTGTATTGAAAATTTCCAAAGGTTAACCCCAAAGCAGCCAAACTACTTTTGATTTTAAGAAAAAGCATTCCCATTGCAAATTAAACCAGACCTTTTTTTTTTTTCCTGTATTTGCCCTTGTGAAGATGGGAATATACATAGGGGAGATTGACACTAACTTGAGGTAGAAGGGAGCAGGGGAGGACACAGACATTGTAAAGGAGCAGAAGTGGAATTCAGGATGAAGGTGAATTTTCTCAGCACTTTTCTGGTTTAGATTTCAGAAGCAATAGTGGCAGAAGATGATGAGGAGGGACGACTAGATCGCCAGATTGGAGAAATTGATGAGCAGATGTAAGTAGATCAGTTTTTCCTCAAATTCTCTGTTCTCCAGCAGCAATGGATTGCTCTTTGACTCGAGTGATAAAAACACCTTTAATCTGCGATACTACCTTTCATTAATCACCTGAGTATCTGAAGGACAGACTCGCTCAAATTGCAGAATGATACTTAATAAAGACATGAATTTTGGTACAAAGGTAGGTAACTTTCTCCAAAGTGAGAACACACTGGAATCACTGAAACTACACAAGGCAAATTCTTGGAACAACCTGTCCCTCCTCCCCTGTCAAATGTCCTAACTAGTATTTCCCTGTGAATTTCAACTGATGTATAATTTATGTGAACATTTTTAAGAAACATCTCCTGTACTAAAAATGCCCTGTGGCAAACCCTCTGTAATTCTAGTGGAGGTTTACTTAAAGGTTTTATGGAGTGATGCACTTTGTTACATGAGGTGGTTTGGTTTGGTTTGTTTTGCTGAAATGGTGGGTGTGGTGGTTGGATAGGCACTGGTTTAAAGTCAAGTAACCTGAAAAACAGCTCAGTGCAGTTTGTTACCATTATCATGTAGCTCAACACTGAACAGTGATAATGGCAATGGTAGCAACTGAAAAGAAAGAGATGCAACAAAAAGAAGGCACCAGAAATTACAGCAATGCTTCAACCATCTGGGCAGGTTTACCTGCTACACATAATCAGTGTATGGTAACAACAGCATTGGGTTCAAACTGAACTTTGGTATTACAGGAATGTCTTTTAACAATGTTTATATCATTCTGGAGAGGGCTTGAACTAAACTTGCCTCTCTTTGAAGATTCATTTTTCTCACTAGCTAAGTCTACTATAGTACATAGAACCAAATACAGAAATTCCAGATAGATTTTTAAACTTTGTCACTGTAATTATTTTTCCCCAAAATAAGAGTTCCAGATAGATTTTTAAAGACTTTTTTGTAACTTTTTTCTTCTGAGTGTACTTAAATGCAGGCTATTTCAAATTAAGTTGAAAATTAAATAAATTCTTTGGCCTTCAAATCTTCAGCTATGACTGCCTGTAAGAGTCCTGTTGGTGATAGGCAAGGGGAAAGAGGATCCAGGTAATAATCCCTCCATGTTGACTCTTCTGAGCAAATAACAATGAAAGGAGCAAAGATAAATTTAAATCGGGCTGGTACTACTGGCATTTTCAACAAAATACCCTCTTTAAAATGGCTAGAATGGTTATAAAACACAATTCAAGGACTGAAATTTTACGTAAATGGAAACCTAAAACTTTTGGATTGTGTTTACTTAAAATGTTCTGTTATAGAACAGAGGAAGCAGATAAAGAATCTGAACACTGTGCTGCTTTTTTCAGAGGTGCCACTGCTAAGTTACCAAATTGGTAACTGATGTCACACCTTTCTCTTGTGAAAACCATAAATGGAGCAAAGAATGGTGGTTCTTGTGTGGAAGTGGATATTGGTCCTGTGCTTTTTAAAAAATGGTTTGTTGACTGCATTGCAGTTCTTAAATATCTGGATTTCTCATTGCTGCAGAACTGACCGCACCTCTCCTCCCCTCAGTCTCTTTCCACTCGGTTAACATGGAGAAGGTGCACTAGCATCTGCAAAGCTTATTCCTTTTTAATTGATGAGAAGCTGTAAAGCTTTTTTATCCAAAGTTGGAGGAGCAAAATCCAGCCCTGGACATGATCAAATTACTGTGGAAAGGCCCCAAGTGTTAACAGGTGTTTCACCTCCCAACAGTGAATGCTACCGCCGTGTTGAACTTTTGCGGAACCGCCAGGATGAGATGAAGGAGAAGTTAAAGGAAGCCATGAGATTAAGAGCAGCACAAGAGAAAGAGGAGGAGGATGTTGGTAGTGAAGATGAAGAAGAACTGCAGGATTTGCTGTCACAAGACTGGCGGGTGAAAGGGGCTTTGTTGTAGCATTTCTGCAACAGGGTCAATACTCTTTTTATCTGTGGTGTTACTTCCATTGTTAGAACGGAGATTCTTTTGTTAAGTATTTATTTAAAGAGGATTGTGAGTTAAAGAGCTAAGCTTATTAAAAAAATTTGTAGATCTACAGTGGTGTATTACCTGTTGTAAAAACTGTATATTGCAAATATTTTACAATACTGAATGCACCTTTCCTATTAAAATGATTGGTTTCCTACTGGAAGTATTTTAATGGGATTAATGAATTTATAAAGAATCTCTAAGCTTTTGGAAGCATTAGCTCAGTTTGGTAATTTTGAGACTTGGCTTATTGTCTGTAAAAGTAAAGGACTTGCATAGTCTACAGAGTTTTCCCAGACGAGCAGTTTAGGGAAAGGAAAATATTATGCATTTATGTTTTCTTAAAGTTTGTAAGTGCCCTTCTCTCCATTGCCCCAATAAAATATGTACATTTTTTTTTCAGGGTCTGATACAGTTTCTCTGTGTATGTAAGGACTAAACTCAGAAATGCTGAGCTACAGCTTCTCCACATTTTATAGATCCTGTGCCATAGCACTGCTGAGTATTTTTATTTAAAGTCTTCTGTTTTGCTTAGTAGAGCCATCATGTAGCACATCTCACATTTCTTGGACCAGAGGGATGAGAACAGAGTGGTTACACATCTGCATCACTAAATAAGAGGGTGACAAAATGCCTGAGAGGAAGGTACTGCACTGGAAACTGAGGAGGTAAAATAAGAGCTGCAAATACTGGAAATTTTCTGAAAGTACTATCTTAGGCACAGAAAGCATCTAAAATTGATTCTGCTCTGATAAACACAGATTAAGTAAAACCAAGAACCAACAAACTAGACGAGACTGGGACATGGAAAGCAGAACTACCTCTGGTAAGTGTCTATTTTTAATTTTTTTTTTTTTTACTTTTGCAAATCTTCATATATTTCAAATTTGCTGAGGACTTTAAAAATAGAGATGTGTGGCTTGGATGGTATCAAAAACTACAGTTGTGAAGAACAGGTTAACTTTTCTAAGATTCTAGATTTAAAACTAGTGAGATTTTAAAGGAAGAAAACAAGCTTTGCTCTTATGAAAGCATTCTAGTTACTTGCCTCAGAGATGGTTATTAACTAAGCAATAAAGATTAAAACTAAACTTAAGATGTTTGATTTGCCTGTTTTGGGGGAAAGATTTGATATGGCAGAAGCCCTTTCCTTATAGTGAGATGCTTTTTTATCACTCCCAATTTTCATGATCCTTGGGTTCAGCTCTTCCTATTTCTAAAGCTGTCAAAATTCAAGCAATGCTCCTTAGTGGGTTGTGGCATCCACACATGCCTGCTCACACGTGCTGGCTTAAATTGGGCTGATTTAGTAATGGTAAGTGTAAGCAGCTGTTGCTGCTAAAATGTTTGACGTGACACTGCAGTCTTATATGAATTAGGACTGTCACTGAAATAGCAACATTCAGAGATGTACTGAAAATACAGAATAAGCATTCAGAGAATATTGAAATAAATAATGAAAGTTTGAACAAGGTGGAGAAAACTCAGTTGGACCAAAACTGAAATAAAATTTCTTTGTATAGCATGAAATGTTTGAATATCAATGTCTAAGGTGCCTGTCATGCTGCAGTGAGAGATTTCTAGATCCATTTATCCCTGGAAAGAGAACTTCCAGCTGAGAGGGTGGTGCAGTATTAACAGGACAGTCTTCTTCCAAACAAACCAAAAGAGACTCCCCCAGTGTCCCCTGAGAAGAGCTAAGCTAAATTTCTCATGGTTCATTTTTATCTTTGCTTTTCACTGACCCCACTCACCAAAGCACACTGAACTTCAGAACCACTCTGCATTTGGCTTAACATCAGAGAAACAGGTGTGATTAATGTCAGGTTACACTGAGCATCACAGACATACATGTTTTGCCAGAATCGAAATGGTAATCTCTGAGTTTACAAATTACACTTCCATTTTGTACCTTTTTCTGTAGTTTTACTTTCATCTTGTACATAAATCTGCAAATCATGGTTTCAGCTGTGGATAGGTAGGAAATGAACTGAGCATTAAAACAGTTCAGCTGTTTTAGTCCAGTTGCCCTTATCTTTGGAGGTGTCTTGTGGTAAGAAGCTAAAGGCAGTGAGTTTAGTTACAGTGCAGGGAGCTTCAACATTCAAATCCAAACCAGTGCAGCCCACTGTTGTTAAGAATAGATGGCAGGAATAAACACCACATCACTCATCACTCTACTCATCCTTGCTGGAAGGGTAAAGATGGACCAGCCAGTGGGTGTGTGCATTGCTGGGGCAGTGACAGCATCCATCCCTCTTGGTCGTTTCTTGTGTAGGAGTTGGTGCTCTTTTCCTTGGAGCAATCTCACAGATCTCCAAATAGTGGTGCATCCAAATTTTTCACAGCTTACTGCGTACAACTGTACCCTTCTTCATCATTTGAAACAAAGCTTTTAGAGAGCTTTGTGAAGATGATGGGAGTGACTTCGTCCCTTGTGACCACTGACATGCTTGTGCTGTTGTGTCAAGAGGGCAAGAAATCATGCTGCTTTTTTAGCAGTGAAAGTAGCATGGCTGTAAGGGAGAAGAGGGAACTAACTACCCTAACCTCATCCAGTAGTCAAGCTAATTTATCAAGGTAAGTAATCTCCTGTATTTTAGAAAAACACAGGGATAATTAGTTTATAATCCTAAGTATGTCTTCAGTTTTAGAAAACAATTTTATGTACTTCTGATGAGCTATTCAGTTAGGTTATTAACCAGAGAAAAGAATTGTTTTTAAAAATATGTACTTCCTTAGTTTTTCTCACTTCTTAACTTTCTTCAATTCTATTTTTTAACAATAAAGATGAAAATAATCCTAATAACTAGCTCTATCAATAGCCACCAATAAAAATGAAATTTTAATTTGAATTAGGAAGACTATTTTAATTCTCTGATCTCCAGGATTTGCAGAAAACTGAAGTATCTGAGTTAGGGAGAAAGACATTTGTAATCCTTATTTACTGATATAATAATGGACAGTGCTGTCCAAACTTAGGAACTGTGGAATTTCATACCACCAAAAAGTAATTGGGATTCTCCAGCTCAGTGGTTTTGGAGCTGGTTAAGTGACTTGCGGGGACAGAGCGTGTGTTGCACGTTTGAAATGGAGTTCCAGGGAAGATCTTGCTCAGCACAGCTGCTGGTAGTTAGCTCTCCTCTGGCAAGGCCAGCAGTCACAAATGGTAATTGTTGTGCTAACTTCTCTCCTGCCCTCGAAATAAGCTGCCGCTGTCATGCCTTAGATGCGGAACAAGGTCTGTATTTGGTACAGAAGACTCAAAAGTGACTGTATAAAACCAACAAATTCACAAAACAACAAACCAAACAATGTTCTCATCTGCTAACATGGTTGTTTTTCCTCTACTGCCGTATTTAATTTTAAAATTTGCTTCAAATTGCAAATATGAACTAAAAAGAACATTACTATTAGCTTTGGCCAGGCCCCCTGCCAATAAATTCAATCTGAGAAGAGGCAAATTTTGCTTATTACCTGCCACTGTAAGTAGATTCTCTGCATTTTATTATCCTAAAAACACTGAGCTAGAAATGAGAAAAGCTGCATTACTAAAATATTTTCAGCACTTAAAAATACCTTTTCCTTATGATCCGTAAAGGTTGCCCTAGAAAAATCAGACATTCAGCCTGCATGAATTTTGTAGCTGTCACTAGAAACCACAGTGTGAGTATGTAATGTTACAGAAATTCCCTTTTGTTAGGTGCTGTCAAATAAATTTTACTGTTTAATGTCAGTTACTGTCTTAAGACACGTGCCAGTCTGTAGAGTGACAGGACACAGGCAGAAACTGATTTAATCAACCTTACTGAATTCCTTCCTGGAACCAAGCAAAGTAAGTACACTTCAGTGCCAAAGAAGGGCAGTGTTTTCTTACATCCCTGGAGTGTTGCTCAGGCCAAGAGATGGAAATTTCAAGTGTGAAGCAGTTTTTCAGTATCTGCCTTCATCTGATCTTCTGTTCATCAGTTTACTTAAAATCATCCTAGCCTGAGAGCTGGGAAAACAAATGTGAGCAGCTCCTTTGTGTAGACATCTAAACCAGGTCTGTCTTCCAGAAATGCAGTAGAGGCACTAAAGCCTTGCAGCATTGGTGGCTGCAGCAGACACGGGACAGAAGAGATCTCTGTTCAAATCCCTCCTCTGGATGCTGTCCTTGGAGCACACACTTTGTGTCACCAGCTGAGCAGCCTGACAGTGACAGTCTCCCCTGCAGAAGCCACGGTCGAACCACTGGATCAGTGAGTGTTGTGACTTTCCTTTAGATAATCATGACACTCACTCCAGAAGGGGAAGGTCCTGTCCCAAGAATACAAACAGTGCTGAAATACATTCAGCTGATATTAAGGCTTTGGAAGAAACTGGATTTTCAGACTGACTTGTGAAACCTGACAAAGAGCACCTTGCCTGTGCAGCCTTCTGAGGCTGAGGCACTTACCAGGTGCCTCTGTTCATGGCACCAGTGAGACTGTGCTGCTTCCTAGGAGCTTGACTGGCACAAATGTGAACCTTGGGGCCCACAGATGCCCTCTGGCTGTGCCTGAGAACAGAAAGCACTCTGTGTATTAGCAGAGGACTAACTTCGTTTATTTTCCTTCTGGTTGACTGTTCCAGCTAGCATTCGTGCTGTCAATGTTCTTTCACTTGAGAAACACAACAGAGCTGCTTGAATTCATTTGAGATGTTTCCAGAAACCTAATTCCAATTTGATGATGCAAAAGCTGTGGAATTTGTGCTGTCTTTCATCTGGAAACTCACAGTTGTGTGGGCAGTGACCTTTTCACAGCGAGTGCATGCTTCCTCTTATTTACCTTTGGGCATGAGTGGTTTACTTTACTGTCTCAGTTAGTATTATTCTTTACCTTTTCTCCCTTTTTTCTTTACCTCCTTATTTGTTTGTCTGTTTTGTACATTAAAGCTATTCGGGGGCTTTTTCTTGCCATTCAGAAATATTTTCCAAGTACAATAATGAAATTACAATAAGCTTAGATTTTATCATATTTCTGCCTGTATTTTTGCAAAAACCCTCTCAGAAGACTTCCTTCTTTGTCTATGTGTCTATTTTAGCTTTCTTCATTCCTCACACAAATGTGCCCCTGCACTAGTTTGTTTAAATCTTTTGGTTCTGCAAGGCACACGTGAATTATTAATGTGAAAGATACTACGCACCCCAGAGCTGCTGCTGCCCTTTGCCTGGCAGCTTTACTGGGAGAGCAAAGCTTTGACCTACTTAGTGTTGAGCTGCAGTAATGTTCTTTTTTTTTTTTCATTTACACTAGCCAGGCCAGCCACAGAAATAACTTTTGCTGTTGAAGAAATGAAGACTTATGGAGGTCTCCGCTGTCACATCAGCTTCAGCTCTCCTTTCAAGAATGGGCAGTTAAATACGTTTTAAAGTAATAAATATATATTTTAAGTAATAATAACAGAGAGTTCTATCAAGGTTAGTACTACAGCCTATAGTTTTTCTAAGGGTTGGAATAACTAATTGCCAGCATGGGTAAGGCCTCCTGGGTGCTGGGGTGCAGTGAGCTGTTCTGTAATGTCCCTTGGCACCTGTCATCATCAGGGCTGATGCCATTCTGTGGCTGCATCTGCATTGAAAAAGCTGTTCATTTCTACAGCTCTCCAAGCCTGTATCCATGTCTTGGTCGTGCCCTGATTCCAGGCTCAGACCTGAGAGCTGTCTGTACCCTGGAGACCATGGAGAATAATTGTGGTGTGCCCCAGGGCTCAGCAGGGGCAGGGAGGGGAAGCAGGACCCCAAGCTAAAAACATCAAGGCAGGTAGAGAGACCTGTAACAGAGCAGGGAGATGGAGGTTGTACACTCAGTCTTGTGCCACTAAGGATGCTACTCTTGCACTGCCAAAAAGCTGCTTTCTTAGGAGGCCAGAGCAGTTCAGGTGACAGTACTGCCAGTACCCCAAGAGAAGAGGGGGCCAGAGCACAGCCAGGGGTGCTGAAATGCAGCAACAGCCCCTTTCTTTTGCTTATGTGTGAAACGAGAACTTGAGGCTATGACTGCAGTGCTTCAGCACATCCAAAAGAGGGTCTGAACAGCTGGAGCAGGGTGTCAGGGCAGGAGGAGGCAGCTCCTGGGCCTGCTCAGCTCTCCATTCCCCCTCTTACTGCACAATGCCAAGCTCCCCCAGCTGCTGGGCTGGCTCCTGGCAGGGTGGAAGGTGCTGACTGGAAGTCTCACCATGGGGCTGTGCTGATGGAAATGCGGAATTATGAAGGGCCTTAGCAATACTGTACTCAGTATCCAAGTCCATTCTTTTGTTCCTGTTTTCCTTTCCCCAGTATCTGATCTATAAATCAGTCTGAGAAAAGACCAGAGATACAAATCAGTGGCTGCTTGTAACATAAAGCCAAATTTGTCTTTTCTATGCAGTGTGAGAAGTTCTCAAAGAGCAGCTTCGTTAAAAACCAAATCAAGTTTTACAAAAATACTGCTTACTCTACAATTGCACAATCTGGGTCCGTCTAATCCTGAAGAGACTCCTCATCCCTGACAAGGGGCTAATATCCTTCCTAAGGCTGCCAGTCTTACACAGGTGTTACACTCTTTCCCAATGAGCACTGGGACCTTAAGTGTGATGATATAAAACCTTTAATCATTGATTGAAAACAAGCAATTTGTCTGTGATCTTAGTTTGACAATCCATAAAATAGTGCTTCTTCAATGACAGGTTAGCAACTTGGTTACAAAGAACAAAGTTTAAGCAACACAACAGTTGTATGCACAAAGCTACCACGTCTTTTTTTGTTTTTTAATCAGGAAAAAATTTATTTATAAAAACGTCTCATTTAACTTACTGTCGAGTCTCTAGCTGAATACAGTGCTTTAGAACACTAACGGCCCATGCTTTTATACAGATTAGCCAAAGCATGAACATCAATGAAAATTAACCCCCGAAAATAACTTGTCTTTGCTTTATGTTATGAGCCACAACAGTGTTAAAATTGGAACAGTAATGAAAGCAACACAAGAGTTAGGAAGCACAGTTGCTTAAAGAGTAAAGGAAGTATTTTCTTTTGATGTCTCAGAATAATAAGAAAGTTAGAAATGGCAGAAACTCCTCTGTAGATTAGTCCATAGAAAGCATTGTCTCATGGGGCTTTGGAAAAGTCCTGTCTGGTGGCTAATGCACTAGGGCCATGATGACATACATTACAGAGCCCCCAGGCCAGTAACTTCTGAAGACAGCCTAAAATGTAGGAACAAAAATGAGGAAAATAAAAAAAAAAAAAAGGAAAAAAAAAAAAAAAAGAAAAAAAGTCTTCTCACTATTAAAAAAATACCACTTGAGTACAACCAGCATAGAACAGCATTTCAGTGCAGGCAAGTTTTCTCACACAGAGTTTGGTGGTATCTTTTTTTTTTTTCCTTAAATGTCAATTATTGAAACAGTTACAATAGTCCAGAACAATTTTACAGCAGTTTTCTAGAGCTTTTAAATAGCTGTGGTACCTTGACATTATTCCCAGTTTTTCCTTCATTATATACAACAACAACAACAACAAAAAAAAAAAAAAAAAAAAAAAGGGGGAAAAAAGGAAGCCACAAACAAACAAAAAAAACCCACAAAACCAAAAAACCCCCAACAAAACCAACCAAAAACCCCATTTGGATAAGTGCAAATTGTAACAATGGCAGTTCTACAAATGGTTACAGTGACAAAACTTAGTGCAAAGGTGCTAAGGTGAAGAAAAGCCCACAGAATACAGAAATGACACAAAATACTGAGATAGTACTTAGCCCTATACAATAACACACTTTGAAATACCATGTTTTAAAAAGTATTGCATTTGCATTGTGTTTTAGTTTATATTAAAATGCACTGAATACAGTTCCATTGTTAAAGCTTTGTGTCCAAGGAGTGCAAAGTGGATGAACATAGTGGGCTAATGGGACTCTGGATTTGGAAATGGTGAGGAAAACAATATTGCATTACTGAGTTATGCAACAGAAATTAAAAAGAAGGTGGATGGACAAACAGAAAATGCAGTTAAGAACTAGTTCCAACAGCTGGCAACCAGCCACTCCATTCCCCAGCTCTCTTGGCTTTGGCTGCAATTACCTGTCTGGTTTTAGTGAAGTGCTTGGTAAAGGGATGGGATCTGTCCAGGCAGCAGCCTTTGAATGACCTCTGAAATGCTACATGTGTTTCATGATTGCCATACAACCTGACTGCATGATTAGTGGGGAGTTAAACAGGGATGTATTTTGTACAGAAACCTAACAAAAAATGGTCATTTTGACTGAATAAAATACACGTGGGAGGAAGTATCGGACTAGTGATGGCATCTGGTTTGTACCTGCTCTGAAGTACTGACAGAAATAAGCTCTGTGTTGGTATATGTAAAACATCTGCATGCAAAACGAGGAGCCTGCTCTCTCTCTCTCTCTCTCTCCCCCTCCCTCCCTAAAGCAGAGTTCTTCAAGTTACGTTTTTCCAAAGCAGAGAAAAATGGTTGCACCTTTTAAAAGAATCACGTGGAAAGGCACAGGTGCCTGATGTTTTTTCCTGACTGTTTTCCAGTCATTTTAATTTATCAGTTTTTCTCAGACCAGAAAGCTTCACTTGTCGTACACAGAAATACCTGAGGTTGGTACTTCCGAGCCCCCATCTCCTGCTTGTAGGCAGATTTTGGGGCAGGGGGATAGGGGCCTTTTGGGAGCAGCAGAATGACTGAGGAGGCCAGCAGCCCTTCACAGAGCATTGCAGGGGCACTAGTGATCATGAGAAGTGCTGGATTTGCACATTCTAGCAATAGGAAAAAGATGCCGCTTTGCCATAAGGAGTTGTTCTGCAGTTGGAGGGATCCCTGCAGGTGTGGCTCTAAGTGTATTTCTATGCTGGGCAGCATTGCTGCAGCAGGACCCGGCCATCAACACTTTGCCTCATTTATGTTGTTTCCTTCTCTTCACTGTGTCTCCCTTGCTGGGCTGGGGGCAGCCCTGCCTTGCAGTGGGGCTGCCGAGGGCCAGCCCTGTCTGCAGCCCCGTCGCAGGGCCGGTGTCCGGGGAGCAGGAGCCCGGGCTGGCCGCTGCTGGCTGTTGGAACTAGTTGGCAGGTGGTGCCTGGTGTTAGGTGTTATGGAGAGCGGAAGACGACTTGAGTCGGCAACAGTTAACACTAGCAATTGAACAGAAAATAAAAGATGCCGTATTGTTTCCTTGATAACTAGGAGCTACCACAGACTCTTGGCAGAGCTGGCAAAGCTTGCATTGTGTCTCATCCCTTCAATATGGAGCAAACTTCTGGCGGTCAGATTTCTTAACCCCACTCGTCGAAGGAATTTTGGCAGTGTAAGCGGACAAACTCCCCGTGGCCCCCGCGGCGGCCGCGGCATTTAGTGCCAGGAGTGGGACAGTTTTCATGCCAAGCAGACTGGAGACAGGAACGGCATAGTGGGTGGTTGGCAGAGTTGGTAGGGGAGGGGGGGTACTGACGGTAGCGGCGGAGGCGGCCGCCAGCACGGCCATGGAGGTGGGGGTGGAGGTAGGGGTGGCAGACTGAGAGAGGTTCATGTTGAGGTCAACAGGGGTCGTGACGGAAGCGGTCTGGGTGCTGACTTTAGCCATCTCTAAGCTGCAAACGAAGAGAGGAAGAGGAACAAACAGGTTGGGAGGGTTCAGCCAGGGTGGTGGGGCCGGGAGAAGGAGGAAGAGGAGGGAGGGAAGAAGGGAGGAGAGGACAGCAACCACGAAAGGGCAGGATCCAGGATTAGATCGGTGGACGAGGGGGACAGACGAGTGGGAGGGAGAAGGGGGAGAGAGAGAAAAAAAGGGAAAATGAGGGTCAAAGGAGGAACATGTTATGTGTTAAAGAAGAGAAATAACAAAAGGGTTTTTCATGATTTGATGGGGAAAACTACTGAGACTCTAAAGTTCTTTCAGAACAGAAAAAAAAAAAGAAAGAAGAGGGTATGGGGATGTTGCTAGTTCATTTTACAAATGAAAAAAAGAAATCTAAGGAATGCAGGTAATGGCAAAAAGATGGAAAAAACGGAACTTAAAAGAAAACTTAAAATAACTATGAAGTTTACTCTCCAGCACTGATATGGTGAATTTTGCTTTTCAAAATCAGGGTATTTTTGAAAGGGGGACGCGGGGGGTTTTCGTAATTTTTTCAGTATGTCAGTTTTGTGACATAAATAGTACCCTTTGTCATTTTGCTAGGATGAGAGGAGACTGAGCAACCATTTGCTGCTCCCATTTAAGGCATAAAGTTTTGATTGTTTTGGTTTTTTTTTTTTTTTTTTTAAGCAAGTTAGTTTTTCATTTTATTCACTGTGAGGTCAATGTGCATTTTTCATATAAAACAAACCAGATTAGCCAGTGCGTTCACTTCAGTTTGTACTTTCCCCAGACTTATTTTTTTTTATATCACAACAAAATATTTATGCAACCTACTTAGAAGTAAATTAGTAAAAAGGAACACTGCAGAACACCCCGGCTTCCACAGCAGTGGTATCACCTTTCTGAGCTCGCAGCAGTGGTTACAGTGAACATGACAGAGCTTTCCAGCTGACAGACAAGGTACCACATGGATACAACAGACACATCCTCACACAGACCCCGCCAGCACCAGAAACTTCCAGAGCACCAGAAACTTCCAGAGTGACCCAACCTCCGAGCCCAAGGCAGTGATGGGCTCCATGGGGGATGTAGGAATCAAACCACCTTTGCTTTAATCTAACTCCACCCAACAGCAGGCAAGATGAGTTTGGCCCATGTATTCCTGCTTTTCTGTACATTTTTAGACATTAAAATACAGTAATTCCAAGGACAAAATGTTTTTTTCATATGCCACAATTTTTTGCCTAGATAAATCCTCCCTTTGCCCATTTGCTTGTTGCAGCTTGTGCACTGGCTTTGGGTTAGCAAGTAACACAAATACCAATTTCAGGATGCTTTTTGCAGGTGACTCACTGGGAGCTATGGCAGCCTAGCATAGAAATAGGACTATGGGTTAGAAAACCTTTGCTAGCTACAGTTGTATGTGTATTCCTAGTAAGTTTGGGATTGTCTTTTTGGCAAGTACTAACTTGTCAGTCTCCTGGGCTTTCTCCTGAGATGAGCTGAGGAGCTGTAGGAGCTCCTTGCTTCGAGAGTGAAGGGCCAGCAAGCTGCTGGCTGGCCATGCAGAGGACTTGGTGCTTTATTACCACACCCCATCAAGCCCAGGGAGGCTTCCCAGCACAGGGTTTCTGCTGGTCCCTGTTGGGGACTGGGTGAGCAGCTGTAGCCAGGCTGCAGGCTGGGAGGGGAGCGTGGTCACCGCACACTGGGCTTGGAACAGCCTCACTTTTCCTCGCCTTAGACCCAGTTTTGAGAGTAAGAGCCCCATGGCTGCTCATAGCCAGAGAAAGGCAGTGACCAGCACACTGCCTGCCTCATGGAAGGATGCAAGGATCAACCAGCGCTGTGTAGGGAATGGGGACACTGGACTAGAGCTTCCCAAAGCACTGCTGCTGATGGCAAGTCTGAAGGGCACCTGAAGCAGGTTTGAGCTGGGCAGAGGAGTGTGGAGGAAAGAGGGAAATGCTTGAGCACCGAGCTCCTCTCTTCCCCACAAAGAGAGCTCTTGGAGCATAAACAGCAGCTTTTGCTGGGAAGCTGGAAGGAGAGCAGCATCTGTGAGGAGCTGGGAGGGAAGGAGGGCAAGTGCATGAAATTCAGACTCCTTTGTGGGAGGTGAAATTTTGATTTTCCTGCCCTGAAGTCTTTATCTGTCCCCATGGATGAGCAACTCTTAGCTTTTTTAAGCAGAAATAAGTGCACCCTTGTGCTGCTGGCCATCTACTCACACAGAAGGATTTAAGTCAAGACCACTGAATCAGAGACCCCAGCTCCAGTGTACATCCTCAACTAGGGGGTGTAGGAGCTACATGTGATGCCCTAGTATGTTTTAAAAACTCAGTTTATACAGTTGGTTTTTCAGTATTACTCAGTATTGTTCTGGGAGGGAGGCCCATAGAAAGGTATTGCAGGACTCAGTGTTTCAGTGACTCCAAATTTTTCTACTGTGCATTCAACAAAACCAAAAAAATCCTTACTGATATGGTGGGGGTGTGTTTGAGCCTAAGCTTTTTCCTGCACCAGCAGGGAGAACAGATCCCACAGGCCAAAATGCTGGTGTTGGTAACAGCCATACAAACTCCCTATCTCTGGTTTACTCACACACGTACAACTGTAGCAGTAATCTGCCCTGCTGCCCGGTTATTACTGGTGGCAACTCGTGTGGTGGGAGTTCATCAGGTTCATCAGCTATCAGCTGCCCCATGGCAGTGGCAGTTTCCCAAACCAGCTGTGGATGCAACAACATTCCATGTGGAAGTGGGTGAGGCAGCCTTCATACAAAATTTCATGGTGACAATTTGACAGTGTCCCTTTGCAGACCTGCACCTTCCGAATAGACACACTGAAGGCCACATCCTGCATTACCCAAAACTGGTGAAAAGAAGAGAGCAGGTGTGGCTTTGGCAGTCCTGTCACGTCTGTGAATGAACCTCTTGTAAAAAATACCTTCAGGAAACTGCCCTTCAACAAGGAGCAAGTGCTGCTGGCTACGTTCAGTTATATTCCGAAGTCAGATATTACACAGGAAAACTAAAAAGCAGTTCAATCTTAATAAAAGCTAGAAGATGGAACTGGGTAATGAAAATCTAGTTACTGCAGTGGAGACAAGTTAAAGAGACAAAAGGTTTTACAGGAAAAAAGACATTTCTACTGCAAACAAGCTAAGACACACTCTATTTGTACAGAGGCCAGCGCTCGGGTAAGCAATACAGAATCAAACCAATACTTTAGAAAGATTTAAATGTGTCTTGATATTATATCAATATATTTATATATCTATAATTTAGAATATACTATTTACATATCCAACAGCAGATTGCAATAAAAGTCTTGAAGCAAGCTGATAAATTATTCTACAAAATAGCAACTTTGGTTTGAGGATAGCTTGAAGATACACGCAGTATGTTGCAGGAATACTGTGGATAAATAATTTTGGTTTTTTACATCTTATGTTGCTGAAAGACATTGGTTTATGCAGAAATACTGGCCCTGGAAACCAATTCCCGTGAACAACAGATCTTGCAGGGGAGATCTACCTTATGCTGAATGCTGTTATGGCTGTTATTTTTTCTAATTATTATTTTCACATACCAGGGCAGTCTGGGTACTGTCCTCGTCTCTTCCCCAAAGCTGTTTTATGCCAGCATCTTTAAAAGAGACAGCATCACTTGTGGCAGGTTTAGGAAGTGGCTCCCAGCACACAGAGGCAGCAGCAGCAGCAGCAGCAGCCTGGCTCTGCACCTCTGTCCTGCCCGAGCACCTAAACCTCACTTGAGCAAACCTCCCGCCTGCCTCACAGCTCCTCAGTTTGCTCCAGTGCGACTGAACTCGCACTGCTGCTGTGGTGGCACCTGGCTGGATAGCAATGTCTCACGTGAAAGGAGAGGTCTGGAACAGTGTCACTTTTTAAAATGAAAAAGCCACCTTAACTGCCTATGTTACCTTACAGCTTAATTTATTATACATTACTTTAAGAGTCTTCATTTACAAATGAAGTCACTTCATCTAAATACAGTTCCAACACATGGTACATAATAATATATGATGGTTTATTGTAGATTATGGTAACAGTTGACTTCTATCTAGAAATTTAACAGGAACAAAGTACTTTGTTTCTGGTTTCACAGGGTATAGATAGAGATCCGTGGTATATGACTGCTGAGGAGTTTTCTTCTTTGCCAAAGTATGTTAAAAGACCTCATATAGATCCCATTCCATCAAAAGAATCATTAAACAGAATCAACAGAAGTGTGAGAGTTCACAGGCTTTTCTAAAGTGAGTCAAACAGTTTTGTTCACTAGAGTTTCTGTCTCTGGTGAGCAGCTCACTGCAACTCCATTAATAAGTGCATTATTCTATTTGCATGCTTTAGCTGTCTTGAAGATCTTAAATGGTTATCTTCCGAGATCCAGATGCATGCCATATGGTGTTTGTGCAACTAAAAATGAAGGGGTCTATTCTCGTCTCGATGTGTGGGGAATCCCTGAACACCAAGAGAAGAACATATCCTTAAGGGTTAAAGGAGGGAACACATTTTTATTTGATTACAGGGCTTACGGAAGTGACTTATATTTGCTACAAAGAATATAAATCAAAAGAGCTGTAGGTTGTTTTAAGGTTCTGGAAATGGCTTATCTTAGTTTTCACAGTGCCATCCCTATATATGTCTTTCCCTAGGAAGCTGCTTTCAAGCTAAATTATAAGAAGCAGTATTTCTGTTTGCTATAACACAGAACTGCACAAACATCCCGTTCCTCCACTCCAACCATTACAGTGGTGCACTGCAGAACTGGGATGGACAGGAGGCTGGACCCACAGGAAGCTGCAGTCACAGGCAGCCCCTACATAAATAATATACTTTGTACTACCTTAACAGCAAACATAGTTAAACACAAAGCTTGATTCATATCACAGTATCTTTGTGGGGGTAAAAAAGAAAGTAAAAGAAAAAAAAGCCATAAAATACAGAGCTACTCCCCCTCCCCCACAATATATTGCCTCAGTCCAGCATTTACAAGTAGATCTAAGAGACAGCACTATATTCATTGCACTTTCTTCTACTCATAAAAACAAATAAAAGTGGGATCAATTTTAATATTTTTCTAAATAATCATATAAAAACTGTTAGAGACCTAAGCCATCACCATGGCTTAGCTAAACAGCGAGTGCTTTCATTAACTCTGGGAATGAGAAGTAGAGAAGCAGATAGTCTCACCCTGTCTCATTAGGGAATGCTTCTTACAGATTTGTGGTGCTGTCTCTGAAAAAGTAAATCCTGTGCCTCTTCAGCAACCTAATGTCAGTTTATCAACTGTGAGTGGCAATTTCCACTCAGTAAATTACATCTGTTTTGCAATCTGTTTCACTATATTTGCCATTTAGGACAGCTAAAATGGGTCTGTGAAAAGTATTTTCCTCTAAACAATTTATGATTGTCATTTCATTTAATTTATCCACTCACATTTTAGGTGGATGCTAATGTGAGTATTCAGATTTTGCAGCTTTTGGCATTCAACATGTACCTGGAATTGCACCGGATTAAGCTCCTTTCCATATAAACCAACAGCAAACACAGGTTCTAATGATACAGGCTTTACAAACCATTAGGAATTCAGTAATACTATGCAAAATGGACACTGCAAAGCAACTTTCTGGATCTACCCAGGACAGACATTTGCTGGAGAGCAGACAGAGCAATCTCACAGAAGCATGATCACTTACAAAGCCAACTTACCTTGCATTAATGAGGTACTGTGCTAAGCTGATGTTTGCAGGGGATCCTGTGATTGTAACTTGTCGTTCTGCCGAGCCTTCTGTGGCATTAGCAATCTTGATCTGGGCTCCTGACATCTGCCTGATTTCATTTATCTTACTGCCTTGTCTGCCAATAATGCAGCCTATTAACTGGAGCGGGACAAAGACTGAGATTAGTGCCACAGACACAAGCAAAAACCACTTAACTGCAATCTGTAGTATTGCTAAAAACATGGTTATGAGCAGCTCAGTAGCAAAACAAAGATTTTTGCTCTGCTGTTTGGAAGGAATCACTAGTGCAGTCTATTGGTTCTATGTTCATATGCCTCTAGATCCAGTTTTGCTGCTACGTGGTTAAGTCAGTATCTTATTTCTGCTATTTCAAAACTATTTCACTGTCTCCCATGGCAGAAAATGACAGCCTG
The DNA here is from genome assembly GCA_013399225.1 of Rhipidura dahli. Taxonomy (NCBI): domain Eukaryota; kingdom Metazoa; phylum Chordata; class Aves; order Passeriformes; family Rhipiduridae; genus Rhipidura; species Rhipidura dahli. Next base: position 267,532 of record VXAC01004586.1, on the reverse strand, counting down.
CTGAGGTGCTGAAAAAAACAAACCACAACCCTGCCTGACTTGCCAGTGGCAGCAACAAGACAAGAGCAGCAGCTGGAAGTCAGGCTGAGCATGCACAGCTGCTGTGTGTGGCTCTGCACCTTTCCAGAGCGCTGAGCGCCCTACACCTCCCTGTGTACACGTGGTTCTTGCTTGGCCAGGTACTGTGCATTAAAGTCAGTGGGATTTACAGCTCTCTGACTGCAGGCAGAAGTAGGCATAGGAAGAGACTGAAATTTGTATGCCTTTCTTTACAGAAACTTCCCAAAACTATTATTTTGTGAATAGAACTGAGCTGTGTGTGTGCACATGCGTGTCCCAGGGTGCTGCTCCTGCAGCATGGGGAGCCCCCAGGAGCAAGTGGGCACCGAGCCAGCAGCTGAGGCTGAGATGTTTTGGGTTCTGTAAGGGTAAGGACGGGGATTTTGTTCTGTGTTAAGGAGGGAAGGGTGCTAAGAAGCTCAGCCATTGCCAGAATAGGTAGAAAATGGAATTACTCTACAGGTCTGTTGATGCTGGGATAATGTTGCCAGTTTTGCAGAAGGATGTGCCAAGATGCAGAGACTGCCCTTCCCTTCCCACCCTTCCTACTGCTTCAGGCCCTTTTGTGGTGCTGTAGTACTTGGAGTAACTGGCCAGAAACAGATTCACATTGTCCAGACATTTTATCAAAAGAAGATAAACCTCCCAACGCAATCCTTGCTTCACACTCAGGGACAAACAGAAAGCCAAAGTGGATACCCAGGTAGCTGAAACAAAGACCAAGCTGTGACGAGCACAAGAGGAACAATCACAAGGGGAAAAAATGGGGTGGCAGGAAATGCACACAGGGTTTCCCATCCTGTCACAACAGGAGGGCCTTGCTGAGCTCCCTGGCCTTATCCCAAGGATCTCTCTTAGTGTGTGACTACACATGCCAGTGCAGAGGACTGATGTGAACTTCAGCAGGAAGCCTCTGGCCTGTCTGTGTGCACACCAGTGTGAGCAGCACAGGGACCCCTCTGCTTCGGATGCCTCAGTCTCTCTGGCCTCCATGGTCTGCAGGGAGCGCAGGAGAGGAGAGCACCAGAGCACAGGCAGAGAGGGCACCTGCCAGGTCACTCAGGAAGCTGCCACTTGTAGGTGCTGGGGGTCCTCCAGTGATGCCCAGCTTGTCACCCAGGTGGGTCAGTGCAAAGAATGTGCCATCTCCTCGCTGTGTTTGAGTTAGATAGTGAGGACTGGTCCACACTCATCAAGGACACTGGTGATGCTGGTGTCTAGAGGAAAGGTTTGGTAACCTTTGGCCTGAAGTTCTGCAAAGTCACCCTTCACTGCTGTGACAACAGGCTGCTTGTCTCTACAAGCCATGACATGGCCTGTAGCTCGTGCAGAACACACTACTCCATCTGCCATGCAGGAAGGACAGTAGTGCTGGGGGCTAGGGCTCTCCCTGGGATGCCTTTCTCATTACATGTTACTTACATTGAAATTTGAGCAGTATCTGAGTATGCAAGAGCTTATGTGTTCTTCAAGAAGTTGAAGAAACATTTGATTTTACACAAAGATACCTGCCCCAGATGCCTTGCTCTGAGAAGGAACCATGTCAAACTGCATCCAAACACCTTTGGCCCATTTGGAAGAGGAGCCAAACCTACCACAGACTACCACGCCTACTATACACTGTAGTTTAATACTACACTTATTAATAAATATAATCATCAGTTGCACAGGCTCCAGTTGGAGGCCCATCAGTCATGGTGCCCTCCAAGGTTCTAATGCTGGGCCCAGTATTGCTTAACTTACTCATCAGTGACTCAGACGAAGGGGCAGAGGCTTCCTCAGAAAGCTCACTGATGACACAAAGCTGGGAGGAGTGGCCGGTACCCCAAAGGGCTCTGCAGCCCCTCAGAGGGACCTAATCAGGGTGGAGAGATGGGCAGAGAGGAACCTTCTGAAATTCAACAAAGGTGGGGGCTGACCTGCTGGAAAGCAGCTCTGTGAAGAAGGACCTGGGGGTCTTGGTGGACAATGAGCTGTCCATGAGCCAGCAGTGTGCCCTTGGGGCCAAGAAGGAGAGTGTGATCCCGGGGAGTATTAGGAATAAATAACACTGCCCCCAGATCAAGTGAAGTCATCCTCCCCCTCTACACAGCCCTAGTGAGGCCACATCTGGAGTGCTGTGTCCTGTTCTGGGCTCCTCAGGACAGGAGAGACATAGAGCTCCTGGAGCAGGTCCAGTGGAGGGCCACAAAGATGATTAAAGGACTGAAGCATCTCTCTTACGAGGAAAGGCTGAGGGAACTTGGCCTGTCCAACCTTGAGAAGAGACAGCCGAGAGGGGACCTCATTGATAACGAAAAATATCTGAAGGAAGGGCACCAAGAGGGTGGATCCAGGCTCTGCTCAGTGGTGCCCAGCAACAGGACAAGAGGCAATGGGCAGAAACTGATGCACAGGAAGCTCCACCTGAACATGAGGAAGAACCTCTTCTCTGTGTGGGTGACCAAGCACACGAACAGGTTGCCCAGAGCAGTTGTGGAGTCTCCCTCACTGAAGATATTCACAAACTATCTGGACACAATCCTGTGCCATGTGCTATAGATGACCCTGCCTGAGGAGAGAGGTTGGACCAGATGACTCAGTGTGGTCCCTTGAACCTGACCCACACTCTGTGATTCCTTGAATACTTGTATTCTAAGTATCTATCATATACACATATGTACATACACACACACACACACAGAGTATGTACATATATACAAAAAACCTCCCAAACCCAAAACAAAACCAGTGTGAGGTATAAAATGAAGTTTCCACTGGTATTTCAAATTCCCACCTAAGGCTTACAGACCACCTGAGCAGTAGCTTCTATCTCTGCCTTTATGCTCCATAGTCCATCTGTCTGACAATTTCTTTTTGAACCTGTTTCTCCTTTTGCTGTCCAAGGGCCCTGGCAGGACTTGCAGAGCTTGCTGATGTGCTGTACGTACATTTGTTTGTACACCCCAAAATTCCAGATGATTCTTGATCTGTGAGCACCAGGTAAAAATGGTTCCATTTCCACTTTCTCTACACCACCTCCATCTGTCTTCCCCTACCTCAACATACCTCATTTCTCCTTGTGCCAAAAAACCTCCAAAGAAACCAACTCTAAAACACACATTCTGCTTTTTGCCTTTTTCTAGCTTTACTCTGTTCTTCAGTAAGGTTCTGCTGGCACAAAGGGAAACAGGACTGAGTCAGAAGTCTGGACTCTTAAAGGGTGGGACTCAAAGGTCTATAATTTCTCCACCCCAAACTCCTGATGCCAATAGCTTCTCCCAATACGCTATGGCATCTCTGGTTCAGGTACCTCTCTTCCATTTTTTTATCTTCCCCATAATGCTAAATAGAAATTCTTTACACATATATAGATATAATTTTCTTGTAATGCTAAAGCAGTGACAGAGTCTAATAAAAGAGTTCAATGCTGCACAGCACTGACTGACATAGGAAGTGGCATGGAGATTTTAAACACTGATAAAAAAGAATCAGCATCCTTTCTTATAACGTAGTGCTTGTAAAAAGGGCCAAAAATTAGCCTCTACAGGAGGCAGAGGGGTTGACCATGCCAGTCCACAGGTATTCATGGTTCTCCCTTGGTTCCCTGCTGCCAACACAGAGCAAGTCCATTTGCTTTGGCAAAGCCTCTGCATTAGCTGAGCAAGCTCCTCATGAATGAGACTCTTCAATCTCTTTTCAGAAAGATACAGGCTGAAACTTAGTTTCAGGTTTGGCTTGGTTCGTTTTGTGTTTTTTAACCAGAAGGTCTGGGGCAGAATACTCTACAGGGGGAAGTATCTCCTGAGGCAGGATTACAGTTCTTTACAGGCTTGCAGTAGGGACTGGAAAAAGATGCTTAAATACTCTGTATCTCTTAAGAACAAAAAAATAATAATGTTAAGAAATTTCCTTGCCACGACAATGCAAAATCTAGACTATAATGATTGCACAGACTTTGCAATAAGCCATATAGAAAACTGAGAAAACAGGTGGGCTGCTCCAAGAACTTTTGCACATGTGGGTGCTGCTCATTTGCAGGGAAGTATTTAAGGCACCATAGGGAAATAAAGGCAGTTCTTCAAGTCTGCCATATGCATCTTGGATGGATTGACACTTCTGTTTCTATGGATTACTGATCAGATTTACAGCTGCCTTAAAATACTCTTGGTGCTTCCTGAGGGCTAAATTGCTTTCCTGTTGCTTGTCCCTGACTGCCACTCCCACATAAATGCAAAATATGCCCAGTTTTTAATGAGACAGATTTTTCAATTATTACTGGTTTCTTCGAACATTTTGGGGTATTGACTCATGAAATCTTAAGACGTCTGTTATTTGCATCCAAGGATGCCATGTCTTTCTTTTAAGATTCTTTTAAGGACCTGTTTATGCCAGTCTATTCTGGGATTTAGGTAACAAACACTTATATTGTGTAACTTGGGCAGCAGAGGAAGGACAGACGAGATGCCAGAGCTTCTGTAAGAGGCTTTGATGAACAAAATGAGATACTAGATAAGGACCAAAGTGACTTCTGAGATGGACTGGGAGAAGTGTCCTCTTTGTTCTCTTTCTGGAGTTACATAGAAGTTTTGAAAAAAACCTAGAAAGGCAAATCTTCTGAATTTATTATTTGGAGAGGAAGCCTCAGCTTTTAGCATGTGGAAAATAACTTACTGTAAAATGTATTTTTTTTATTCTCCAGTATCTCTTTGTTATTAAGCAACAGGCTAACTGCCATTGTCAGCATATTGTATGAAGAAAGCAGCATGATGTTGTTACAGAAATTATTAAAAACAAAAAAACTGTCACTGCCTAAATGCAAGAGGGAGCGAGGGAAATTTGTTTTAATATGAAGCTACTTAACTTGTAAATGGCTATTAATAGCTATCTGCTGCACACTAGGCTAAACTCTCAGCTCCTTATTGTCTTTATATCTGATTTTTCTCCATTAGATTCTTACTGAGGCTTTGGCTCTATGTGTTTATCATTATTCTGGTTTTAAAAAGTATGTTGCGGCACATGTAGATATACAGTGACTTCTCTGATAGCTGCAAAGCACGTAGGTATTTGCAAGTCCCATGGTGTTCCAAGGTGTGCTGGGACTTTTACACATTTGGTAAGAAAGCTGTGGAACTCATGCAGCACAGGGAATCCCTGGAGTCAGAGCAGGCAGGGGACAAACCACGTGCAGCTTCAGGGCTGCACTGCAGCTCCATGCCAGGGCCTGCAGCTTCCTTGCCTTCAGCCACATAAACAATCCCTGTGCCACACTGACAGACTGTCCATCAAAACTGGGACTGGGAGATGCTTATTGAGAAAGCAAAGTCAAATTGCCCATGCAGGCTTTGCTGCACAGCTGCTGCTGCCTCTCCCACCCTGATCTCCCTCCACACACAGCATCTGACTGATGGTGCTGGTGCCTTCCCACCCACTTGTATCTCTCCATCTCCCTCATATGCTCATTTCTCTTTGAATTATTAAGGTTATGAAAGACCTCTAAGATCACAGAGCCCAATGATTAACCCAGCACCACCCAAACCAAGTCTTCAAGTGCCACATCCACAATGCCCTTTGGAACACTTCCACATCTCCTTTTGAACACTTCCAGGGATGGTGATTCCACCACTTCTCTGGGCAGCCTGTTCCAATGTCTGACCACCCCATCAGTGAAGAAATTTCTCCTAATACCCGATCTAAACCTCTCCTGGTGCAACATCCTGAGGCCATTTCCTCTTTTCCTGCCACTTACTTGGGAGAAGACACCACTCCCACCTGCCTACAGTCTCCTTTCAAGTAGTTACAGAGTGATGAGGTACTTCCTGAGCTTCCTCTCTCCAGACTAAACAACCCCAGCTCCATCAGCAGCTCCTCATGGCATTGGAGCTCAGACCCTTCACCAGCTCCCCTGCCCTTCTCTGGACTCACTACAGCTCCTCAATGTCTTTCCTGAGCTGTGGGGCCCAAAACTGAACACAGGGTTTGAGGTGTGGCTTCACCAGAGCCAAGCATGGAGGGACAATCACTGCCCTGATCCTGTTAGTCCCTGCTGATAGAAAGAATTACATTTTTGGCACTGGGTTGTCTGGAGAGCAGCCCTAGTGCAGCTGTGATGGGGATACGGGACACCAGTGTGCATGGGAGACCCCAGGGAAGGCACCTGCAAAATTCCTGAGCAGCTCCTGATTGCTGATAGGACAAGAGTCCATTCTTCCCTCTGCTCTGCAGCCCTGGGTGCACACACACACAGGCGCACACAGAGCGCAGGTGGGCAGCACCAACCTTCCGGTCCTCTAATGCACACCTGGACACCACAGAAACACCAGAACTCCCTCTCACCACCTGCAGAGCCCCTGCAAGCTCTTCCTAAGCCTAACCCCATTTTGGCTTTGGCTTTGCTCCTTTAGCAGCAACAGCAACAACACACTGTGGAACCAGAAAAGCCTTCTGTGAGAAGCACCATGTGGATTCGTGTTTGCTCTTCACCAACAGCGCTGAGCTGGGCATTTCACACTTCGTGGATGAGAAGCTGATGGTTTCTAAAAATTTCTACTGCACTACAGGACCCAGGGACAACTTTCTCCCTCTCTTTCTCTGCTATGAACCCTGAAAGAGAGTCAGAAGAGTGACCTTGGATTTACATCTCTGAAGCAAGAACAACATTTGCCTAAAAGTGAGATTAAGAAACTTAAGCTGTAAGGATAAAGAGGGTGCTCCTAAAAAATTCTCAACATAAAATAAGTTGGGTTGCAAAGCAGGAACTGATAAATCAGGAGGGCATTTTTTACGTAACAGAAAGCTTACGAAATCACAGCACTCACACCTCCACTTCTTTGTGATTCTCTATCTTTTTCTTACTGTAAATCATTGCCACTGAGTTTAATAGGGTTTGCACAATATTTTAAGTATCTCTTAAGTGATATAATTGCTATTTATGATCCCACTCATGCCTGAAAGCTTTTTTTACTGGAGGAAAAAACTTCCATTTTCCAAGTGGCTCATTTGTAATGAAAACTGAAAAAAGACCCCAACCCTGTTTGCAATGAAATTGAATAAAAGGGGAAGGTGTTTCCATGTGACACCCAGAGTACCAGTTGAGCATTTTGTGAGGCTGTTTTAAGATTCAGCACCATGTTGCTCATGGACACTGGGCCTGTCGATCACAGCTGACCCAGAGCTGCTGGAGCAGGAGTGTTTCTAGCCCTTGTTTTTTAAATAAACCCTTATACTGCACCTTTACATACCCAAAGTAGCTTTTTTGCTCAGGAAAAATACAGTCTCAGGTAAGTGCAGGGTTCAGTGGCGAGGGGCACAGAGGGCTCCAGCCCAACCCACAGCACACAGGGCTGCACAATCTTCCACCCCCTCTGGCCCCTCTGCTGAGAACACCCGTGCCAGTGCCACCTGAGAGATGTATTTCAGGAACCCAGGCTTTCATAAGGCCAGTGAAGCCCTGCGGAGCTGTCACCATGGGGCATGAGAGGGGACAGTCATTCCTGCTGCTTCCAGCCAGCATTTCACCAACCCCTTGCAGCCCTCCCCACAGCCTGAGTGCTGCACAGTGGATTCCAGGGCTGGTGCTTACAGAGCAGCCAAAGATTAGAGGTGTCCCCTCTGGTGGCAGAGGAGCGAGAGAAGAGAAAGAGATACGGACTATTGGTCCACTTACATCATTGGGAATAGTAAGCTCATGGGAACTGGTTGGAGTAGTGGCATCCAGTCCTATTCAGGGGACAGAGGGAAAATGTTACGCCAGCTGTTCGCAAGAAGGGCAAGACACAACAAATGAAATTTTAAAGAAGGACACATACAGAAAGGAGAGAAAAGGAAAAAAAAGAGAAAAGAAAGGAGAGAAAAAAAAA
>VXAC01004586.1:162134-257134 GCA_013399225.1 Rhipidura dahli | reverse complement strand
CCACTGCCCGAGCTCTGGGGATCTCTGAGGCCCTCAGGACCTCTCTTTAGTCCAGCTCTGCCTGCTGGGAGCAGAGCTGGGGACACTGAGGGGGCCAAGGAGCACAGGGGGTGGCCACTTTCCCTCCCTGATCCTCCATCTGCCCAGTGACACCAATGCACGTAGGGAGATGCTGATGCCACAGCAGCAAGGGGCACAGTGGGGAGGGGACAGAGCTGCTCAGGGGATGCCCTGCCCTCACCTCCAGCTCCTGACTGCCACGTGAGTGCAGAGCCATGTGCCAGCTCTGAGCTACCTCCTCTGGCTGCCAACAGCCACAAATGCCAAGTGTCAGCAACAGTGTGCCCCGGGGCACCTCAGGGAGTTCAGGCCCAGGCTGCCATGCCAGCGGGTACCTGAGCATGTGTGCTGATGGCAGCCTGTTCTGCAGTGCCTGGACACAGGGCCAGCAGGCCATGCTGGAGACAGGAGCATCATGGAGACCCCCAGCACAGTGGGTGGTCTCATCTTCCCCAACAAGCCAAATATCCTCCCTCCAAATACAGCCACTCTGCACCACAAGAGCAGTGCAAGGGGTATAGTTTCTGGTGTCATTTCTGGCAGCACTGGGGTGAGGTGTGGGGGCACAAAAGCACATGAGAAAGGAGGGATATGGTGGCATGCCTGGCACCAGTTAGCACAGCCCTTTGTCTCTCCTACTGGTCCTGTTCACCTCTCTGCAGCAGCCTACAACAAACAAACTGCAGAGGGTTTAGGATTTTCTATTATGCATGAAAGGAGTGGCATGTCAGAAAAAATTTAATGTGCTTGTGCTTAGACAGGCAGGAAAGCCGAAGGACAAATTATAACATAAATATTTGTAGTGGGAGAATTATAAACAGGAACAGAGCTGATTAGCTTAGTTTGCAAAATGCTTATTTGACAAAAGGCCTCTTAGAAAGTAATGAATCCTCTGCAAATGATAAAACAATTCATTTAATGGAGTTCGGATATTAAAACCTTTAATGTCTCAACTGCATGATGCACATTTCTGCAGCAGAATTTCCCTTCTGGAGAAGAAACATTTCATTTAGTTTTTGAGTTAGTTATAAAACCAGGCCAAAATCTGGCAAACATTATGCACAAAGGAAGTTTTCAGGGAGAAGTGTAAGCACTCAGCTCAATGGGAGATTCATGGGCAAATGTATTCAAGTGCATCCATAGGGGATGGGCTTCACTCATGGGTTATATACCACAAGAAAAGGTTCCAGTCTACAATAACAAATGATTGCTGCCATCAATGGGTCTAAAGGAAACATGTATTCCAGCAAGTGAACTTGTTTAACTGTGTTACCAAATTAGGACAACCTGAGTGGGGGCTCTGTGTTCAGCCAAGCACAGGAGGAGCTTCAGGGAGGTTACAGTGGGTCCATGAGCAAACAGCGGATTTGGAAACCATGCTTTGGTGTCTGAACCTCTGTGCTGGATCACAGGAGTCCTTTTTGGTCTCAGCTATACTTCAAATGCAGCTGAGAACATCTTTTACATGGCTTTTTCCAAGCAGTGGTCTGCAAACCAGCAAGAATGCATCACAAAAAAGTCACTAGAAAACCCAGCAGAAGCCACCCCTTCCCCCATCATGCTGCTCCCTCATACTTCCACGTATACATATGAGGAAGCAAACAAACTGGAGAAGGAACAAAAATAAATGAACATTCAGTGCTCAGACCAGGTTTACTTGGTTGCTTGGTAGTCCATGAAAACCATCAAATCAGAATAGACAAGATGGACCTTGAATTTTCTTTCAAAAAAAAAAAAAAAGAGAAAGGTTTTAATTTCTTAGACTGTCAAAAGATCATTTGATTGATTTAGCTTGAGAAAACAGCCTCTGTCTGCTTTACTCCTTCTCAGGGGAGTCATGTGTTTTTGGGGCTGAGGGCTGGGGCTTGCTAAGCACAAGCCTGATTAGAGGCTGCTGAGACACCTGTCCTGTAATGTTCCACTGAGCACATGGGCTATGGATCTGCTTCCATCAAAGTCAAGGGCAACTTTCCTACTGATGTAAGCAACAGCAGGGATGACCTGGTCTGCACACCCTCCTCAATTTAGACCATCCTACTGGTAAGAGACACAAAGCAAAGCTGCACCCTCAGAGTACCCATTTAAACACCAATGTGGCACGTGGGGTAGAAATTTCCAATTTAACCACTGCACATGCTAAGTAACAGTAAGGGGCAGAGGAGAGCAGTGTTCAAGTTCCTTTTAGTTTTGTTACACAATGAACTATCAAAGAAGCACAAGAGAATTAAAAGTCATACTTAAAGTGGAAGAACCCCAACTTTTAATGAAAACTAGAGATTATATTTTACTAATGTTACTTATTTTACTAAGTGTCAAAAAACCAAAATCTTTTCAAGACAACCATGATGTCATTTAGAATAGAAAAATAACTTCTGATAGTGTAGCTGAAAGGTTGAATGGAATTAACAGTGCTGATAAAATTTTACTTTTGGTATTAATTTCCACTTATAAAGCCTGGTTAAAGTGTCTTTCCATACTGGTGTCCAAACACACCTTAAGCATTTTCTTAAAAAGTCTGCTTAGTCAGAGCACACAGAAATTCAAAGCACACAGGTGTCTGCCTCTTACACTCTTTCTCCCATCAACAAGGTTGCATTAGAAAAGTGAGAACACTTTTTTTAACTGATAAGACAGAAGATGACAAGAGCTATTAGACCCAAAAATAGGACACTTTCAATTATTTATACAAACTGCTCAGCACCCTCTAGCAAACAGTTTCAATACTTTTGACTGGTGATACATAGAGATGGTCTTTGAAGGCAGTGGCAATTACAACACTGGCAGAATGGGCTGCTGCATATATATATATGTATACACACATATACACATATTTCTTAAAGGAAAGCACTGCAATGTAAACTTATAATTATGGAGTAAATTATTCAGAACTTTCAGTCATTGACCAGTTGCTGGCACATTATTTTACATTTCAATTCAGCTTTGGTCATTAAGGAAGCAGATTTCTTATTCTGACCACAGCAAGTAAGAGCAGTAGGTTTGAGCATGATGAAAGCTACTACAGCCAGGTTATGAAAAATCTGGATATAGATCAGAACGAATCATTACAGAATAGAAGGTAAAAAAATTCAGACAAAGCTCATGATAAGGGCTGTCAGAAGCATTTTGGTATGTGCTTGAGAAGTGCAGGAGCTTCCTTATACACCAGCAGATTGTGATGGCACGGGTCATCACACCAACAATGCCAGCAGCACCTTGGATCCTCAGTCCCACCAAGAACTCCATGTCCAGCTTCTCATATGATCTCCAAATTGCCTAAGGTGGCACACAGTCCGTGCCATCAGCCCACATCCTCTGACAGGGTGATGACCTGGGATGGGCTGATGGGGAGGAGGGGGCACCTGCCTGCAGATGTTCCACCTACAAGTAGTTGGTTAAAAAGAGACTTTGGCGTCACCTTGGAGAAAAGATTTAGCTGGGTGGGGGTGCTTTACTGCCAGACAGGCTTTACATATGTTAATCCTGAATAGAGAGATGTTTGCCTTCCTCTAGGCTGGGTTTATGGGGTTGATTTCCCTTGAGGTGAGCAGGGCTTGCAGTATCTCACTCCTCCACTACTTCTTGTAGCCTGGTGGCTACACAGCTCCCCTTGTGACCCTCCAATGGTGTTTTTAGGGTATTTATCACCTGTGTTCATCACTGGCTCTTCAGTGAAAGCTGCATTTCCCCTGCAATGGATGATGGCAGAGCATTCCTGCTACGCCTCAGCCACATGCTGCAGACCCATTTCAGACATTACTAAAAGACACAGAAGAACCACATTGCTCGTGGGATTTTAAAAGAGCTGACTGAAATAGCTTAAGGTGAAGGAGGAATCATCAAAACTTTCTTACATAAAAAAGAAACAGGACTGCTGTTCCTGTGTTATCAATCAGGCTGTTCCATGCCATGGTTGGGAAGGTCTACACTTGCATGTAAGTAGTTCCAGCCACCTCAGAATTCCATTGCTACTTGGTCCCAGGGGACTACAAGCAGTGGCAATTACATGTATGTAAATCCTTACTACAAAATACACTGTACACTACAAAAAGCATGAAAACTATGAGAGAAGAATGATGCTTTCATGAGCAGAAATGTCCTGCTGTTTTATCATCTCTGAAAACTGACTAAACTGCTTATACTGCTGGTGAAGCTGCAAGTTAAGAATAAAAAAATCCCAATGCCTACAATAAGAAGGGCTGCCCCACTCAATGAGCTCCTGATTTGGACACCTCTCAATCTGCAGAAGGGCAAACTTTTCTTAATTACAGAAGTTAATGTCAAATATTGGTAAAACAACACATGGTCACAATTTTGTGCAAAGTTTACAATGCAGTGTTCTCCTGTCCTGCAAACTGTAAGCACACGAAGTCAACAAAGCACATCAATACTATACCAGGCAAGAAAGAGTAAAAGTTGAAAACTAACAGGCGCTGGCTGAGGCTGGGCCAGGACGGTGTGGTTTCCAGCTGAAGCCAAAATGGTGTCTGCTCTTACCTGGCCACCTGCAAAAATGATAGGTGCAGAGGCAGGTTTGGGACGGTAGGGGATGGTGGCACCTTTGGGTGGGGACTGCAGACAAAAACACAAAGCAGTCAAAATGCAGAATGAAGCAGAGCTTGTATTAAAAAAGATGACTCTTTATCTTGGTCACCTCAGACAACAAGGCATGCAGATAACCTAGCCCAGCCCACCCTGTCCTCCACCCCATCAGACCAAAAGCACGATAGAGGGCTCCTGTCTGGGTTTTTGGGGGAGGAGCTGAGGACCTGACTGCATAGCCAAAACAGGCAATAGTGACACCTATGCTACTGTCAGATGATGCTATGAAGCTTCATCAAGTATGTTAAGGCATTTCAGGAAACATGGGCACAATTTGAAAATGGTCAACGGTTTGGAAATTACTGGCATTTTCAAAAAAGGTTAGAATACCCAGATTTTTATATAAATTTATTTTGTATCATTAAACCTAAGGGCTAAAAAGCTGCCATCAAAATGAAACTTTATGGCCTTATGCAATGACCTAACCCTAAGGAAGCAAAAAATCCTGGCTGGTCAGAATTTTCCACCCTATTCTGCATCAGAATAAAATATGTTTCTCTCATGATGACTGAAGATCCATGCTGGACCTGGTTGTGGTCTGACAATGTCATGACAGCCTTTGATTCCTCAACCCTGCTGTCAGAGGCTCTCAAACATCAGGAAAAGCAGAATCTAACAGAGCCTCTGGAAATCCCTGGCACGGGAAGGGCAGATAGAGCCCCAGGGGAACCCATGGCAATTGACAATAATGCATTTGAGCATCTCCTGAGTGAGAAGGGACACGCTGGATGCTCGCTCACCTCCAGCATCACCACGCAGATCTGCTTCACACACTGGATGATGGCGTCGGGAGTGCCGGATATGGTCACGGCGCGCTCCGTCGAGTTGGGCAGCATGTCCCCTGCCACCTGCACCTGGGCTCCTGTGGACTTCAGCAGAGACACAGCGGAGACACTGTCACTGCCAGGCAGACCATGGCACCTCTCCAGTCCTTCACTGACGTGATGGAGGGGGATGCACCCCTAAATATTTTGTCTTTTTTTTGCTGGACATGTGGTAGAGCACACATGGAAACTCCTACCCCAGACACGGATTTGCCTGGTCAAGCCAGTTTGCCAACACTATCACTCTAGGGAGGTTAGTCCTCAGTAGCTGTTAGTGAATCAAACTGTGATTTTGGGAGAAGCATTTTAACCCTCTCAAAGACAGAGAGCTGCAATGCTGACTGAAAAGTGAAAAGGGTGAAATGAAGTACTCTTCAATAACAAAAAAATAAAAAGAAAAAAATCCCAGTAATTGAAGAACGTTGGCTAATCAAACGAGTCACTCCTTAATCTACTGACAGATGGCTCTTTAATCTACTGATGTCTGATTTGTGTCTCTTGTTGAAATTTGGGGCTGTCTTATGCTATATAGTACAGAAGCACTTCTAAATCATAGTTAGTGTTAATTAAATATATGCATATGAACCCAAGAAGGTAATGAGACACTTTTGAGGGGTTTTTTGCTCTGTTTTCAAAATTTGATCTTGGTACTAGTGTGTCCTAGTTAAAAAAAAAAACCCAACAAACAAAACAAAGAAAGAAGAAAATACAGGAGGTCCAAACAACCCTTGACATTATTACACAAACAAGGAAGACCTTTTCAGTCAATAGAGAAAAACCCAGGCATCTGATGCTGACTAAGCTTTTTAACATACTGCACAGAAGATCTATTCCTGACTGTTAGTGCAATACAGTATTTGGGCTTTAAAAAAAAGAATTTTCAGTAACCACTGACTTAATGTCAGCCAGCAAGGAGTTAATTTGTTTTCCTGCTGTTTATACTCAACACACAATATCCTTCTTTCCAAAGACTGATTAATGTACTGATTGCATCTTCTGCTCACTAGTACTGCTTAAGGCCAAAGTATCAATTCCATGATCTATAACACTTTGGAATTTCACCGTAATTTGATCAATCCCTCATGCTTTTCTTTTTTTTTTTTCATAATCATATCTTGAAAATAGTACCGCAACCCTACGTGTTGTTCCTGGGTGCATGACTGAACACAAAGGACCATCCCTTTTGCAAATTCTCAGTGTGCTGTGTGATGATGAAATTAAACTACATCTTGGGCTGGATGCTCCTTGTTTTCCCCCTCTTTTCTGGTATTTGCTTCTAACGTACCCTGATGGGTATCTGTACATCCAGCACAAAAGACTGCCAAATACCAGAGTCATTTCTGCATCTGCTTGCAGTGCTAATCTTTTTTATTCTCTGACTTTGGTCAAATACCAGTAGCAAGAAATGAGTTACACTTTGTTCATTATCCTTGTACTTAGGAAGATGTGCAGTGTGAATTCTTGCTACATAAGCCTTATCAAAACACCTATTTGGCCAAACACTATCCTTTTACTTCCTCGTATCAGACCATAGGCAATTGCTTCTGAAACTGTGCTCACCAGGATAATCACCTCAGTCATTTTATTGAGCCAACAGACCAATCTCACCTTTAAAATCCTATATCCTGAGCACATTCTCACAATGCTCCAAATGAAGTTACCAGTATTTAATAAAAAATCCAAAGTATGGACAGCTGTAAACCTAGAGCTAAGCAGTCACCAGTAAACAGTTCACATTCATGCCTGCTCCTATTATACCACAACTAAGAAATCAACTTAAAAGCTCCATAAAACCTACTCTCTTGAACCCACATTTTAGATTAAAAAAAGGAAGCTTCAACTTTGTAGAGCCTGTTTTGACACAGGCAAATTTAAAAAAATGGATCAACATGTTATCTTAGTATTCAACACTTCATCCTATGTCAGAATGAATTTAAATTTAGAAGGAATATTGACACTTTCTCTAGAAAAACAATCCATTTTTCTGAAATGTCCTATTTAGATTTTCTCTAGATAACTGTGCATGTATCAGATTTTCTTGTATGAGTGATTACAAACATCAGATCCTTGGCTTGGCATGTGCTATATTATTACAGTCAGGCATGGAAGAGTTAAAACAGGCACTGTATGATACTTTTTGCATTTTTTGGTTAGACAAAAAAGCGGCTGCTAGCACACTGAATGAATACCTCTAGCTGAAGTCTGGACTACATATAAATTCTGCATGTGTTCAGAATGCATCAAATCAGGTCACCTGTGGCCCAGTGACATTAAGAAGAAACAGGGAAGGAGCATGAAAATCACACTTTCCTAGAAAGTAGATCTACTAGCCTGGCATCCCCAGTGCTGCTTGGGCTTTTCTCTGACTGTAAGGGTGGTGACTAATTTGGAAATGGCTGCACCTCTTTGACTTGGGGTCACTTGAGTATTGCTGGGCAGGGGTCTGTGCCCAGAGAGAAACTTGAAGAGCCATTTGTCACTGTTGCTTTGCTTGATTGTACATGAAAGACTTTATACATTGTAAAGCTATTTCTCTATTTCACACATGGTCTTTTGTGTCAAGTAAAGTACAAGTCCAGCTGTGCTGGATTCCCTGTCTCTCCCAGAGCAAGGCTTTTCCAGGTTTTTCATGCTCATGTTGGTGTGATCAGCAAAGTGCAGGGGGTGATGCTGGCAGGGCACACTGCAGTAGGATGCTGAACTAGCCAGTGCCCCCAGCACACATCCCAAGACTTACCTCCCTGATTTCTTTGATTTTGGAACCTCCTTTTCCTATAAGAGATCCACACTGACTTGCTGGGACGACGAGCCGCAGTGTTACGGGCGGTTTGCTTGTCACCGTGCTGTTTGTCATCGAAGCGTTGATGTCCTGTAATCACAGTGACAGCAAGTATTAGTGGGGGATTTGTCACTCCTCGTGAGCACTGAAGGGCTCAGAGCAAATGCCCAGGCTGTCTGTGGAGACCTGGGGAGTGTGCAAGCAGCTGTGGCTTGTTTTTGTGGCAAGGAAAGCCCACCACAGCTCCGCCGGTGATACACCGTAAGCACGAAGCGGCTCTTGCCAGAGGAGCCCTTCGGATATCCAGCATTGCAAGAGCCATGCTGTGGGACCAGAGGGCAGGACTAGGAGGAGGAGGTGGTGTCTGCCATTAGACCAACCAAAACATGTGGAAAAGGCAATGAGGCTTTTGGATTCACAGGCTTCCAAAACCTGTTTTGGTGTCTTTTTCAGCACCTCAGTTAGAACATTCAACACTGTATAATACGTCTCTACATTTCACACGTTTCTTCCCAGATTTGGTTCAAAGGAAAACGGTTAAAAGAAGGAATGACAAAGAACCTGTGATTAATCAGAAGCTGAGAAAATCAGATGATTTTGATAAGTGTTTTGCTGCCCTCTAGATTTAATTTCTCTTTTGTAGTAGGTCCATAAATATTTGTAGCACTACACAATTTCTAAAATCTTTTCCAACACGGTTATGCAACCAGAGTACCAAAGGCTCAGCAGAACAGCAATTGCCTGTGTCCAGGTAATGTAACAAATATCCATGGATCCCACTATCCAGTGAGACTACATTACACACTCCCATAAGCACTTCAATATACTACTTGTTGCAAGGTTTAAATTGCTTTAAATATATTTTGTTTGTTCAAAGTCTTGTAGGCAAGAAAAAGCATCCCTCTAAAGACTTCATCAGAGAGGAAAAGATAAAGTGTATCTTCCCACTGATCAGTGGGATGCTTTGAGGGAGCTTAGGATCAAAAAAAAAAAAAAAAAAGCCATAAGCTGCACTGCAGCTGTTCAACAACTCATGAGAATCTCAGAGCGTTTTGGTAACACTGGCTATGAGCTGGGAAGACTCTCTTCTCCATCTGTGAGGTGGCACGGCACAACTATTATACTCTTCACAGAAATGTTACCAAAAGATCAGGACAGGAATGAGAAAATATGCATTTCCTACTAAGTCATTTAAGATGCAACATGAGTTTCAGCAAACAGAACTGATGTGATTTCCTAAGCTTACAGAGACTATCACTTGTCAAAAAAAAAAAAAATAAAAGTTGCATAAATTGTGCAATCAGAACCCCAAATTATAAAAAACCCTATCAACAACAAAACTACTCAAACTCTGCACATCTCACTGAACCTGTGTGGGAGTCCAGCGACACCAACACTGATTCCTACAGTACCTCCCCAAATGTGATGGCAGCATTCTTCCATCCAAGAAATGGCTTGGTATTACCTACTTAGTTTGAAAGAGAAGAAAATAAAATCTTGAATGGAATGAGGCATTGCATGTGACAAGACAGCTACCAAATCATTCCCTCTGCCAGCCAGCAGTAACTCACTGTTGCATTCTGTTTAGCGGCTGTGTCAGCAAGAGATTGCAATCCAGAATAAAGCCAGAGGGATAGCAGAATTTTGCAGTACCCACATATGTGAGATAAAGTTACACTGATTTTTCAGCTGGAAGATGCCATCTCACTGTATCATGTTTGTGCCAGGTGGAGGCACATGTAGGTAAATAATCCTCTTCAGCCACGCAGCATGAAACCTAATAATGTCTCCTACTTTCATACCATATGTGGTCTGGCCTCAAAGCCTTCACTGAATTTCCTGCCTTCAAAAGTACTTTGCAGGAACTGGAAGCCACTGTTCTCTTTATTTTGCCCTCATCATTTAAGAAGAGCAAAATTGAAATATGCGGGCTCAGCAGCATGGAGTGCAATGAGGAACTATTCCAGCTTAAAAACATGACAAAGGAGAAATAAGCAGAAAAAAATCCCCTTCAGAACTACAGGCTTCTGAGTAGGGATGGCTGGAGACTTTCCCACAAAACAGTCATCTTTCAAACTGGGAGATTCCTATTTTTATAACCTCCAGCTTTTTGTGGCATTGCACCCATTTCTTCAGGGCTCTAGCAGACACTAGAGCTGGACCTTGCATGGCTTTCTCCCTGCTTGGTGGGCTGCTCCTCAGCCAAGACAGGCTAACTGGGAGCCTGGAAGTGCTGAAGAGCCAGTAGCATGCCTACCTCTTGGCATCCCAGGGTCATAGCATGTAAGGCTTCCCAAGGCAAGCTAACCTGGCAGCTCTGAAACCCACCATAAAAACCCACCAAAAAAACCATACCAAAATTCTTCCTACTGGTTTCAAAAGAAATGTTAAAACATCCAATTTTCACAGCAAGAAAGCTTCTGTGAGGTGGCTCCTCACTTGGAAATGACCACCCCAGGACGGACCACAGTTGTACTGGCAAGAATTAATGTTTGTCAGAAAGGCATCATTCTGTTTTTATCACCTTGCTTTTCTCCTGTCCTTCTTCCTAGAGCTGAGCAAGTTCTTCATAGATGTTTGCAGAGGAACAAGGATTCCAAAAACCCTTTTCTTATTTATCTGGAGAAGGTCTGACTACCGAGCTGTGCCTGCTGCTTATTCCAGTGCTTAAGTACCATGTGCTTTCAGTGGATTACGCAGACTTACAAGCAAAGCTAGAGCTGCCCCACTCACCAGGGAAGTTACAGCTTCATTTCTTGGGTCTCAGCCAAAAATGACTGCACTAAAATGTCCCCTCTTGTAATTCCAGTGGTCTGCCTGGGTTAGTGCCATTTTCTCACAACTCTTTTTCTCCCTTGCAGTGAAGACTGTAGGTATTTATGTAAATATCTACCTATCTCGTAAATTCATCATAAGGCTGCTAGAAAAGCAACTCCATTAGGAAGGCTGTCAAAGCCAAGAGATATAAGGCCACAGAGCAACCACAAGGAGAATATAACTTTTCTTATTTTTCTATCTACCTGACATATTTTGAGATTTTTCACTAACATGAGAAAAGCATTCCAGGACTTCCATGTCTTCCTAGACCTGGAAGTATACTTATCCCAAGTATACAGCTGTAGGGTTGAATTTAGGGATTCAAGGTCTTCATGTGGGCATGCATAACAAATACCAGAAAGATCCCTCAAAGCAGCAGTCTCACATATGCATCTTTTTTCTTCTGTTTCAACATAGCTGCAATAACCAGAGGGAGAACTGGTTTTTTTGAAATGGCTGAAGAACTCTCCAGCAAAAAGATATGCATGAAAAATAGTACTTGGTAGCTAGCTAATTTGTAATTTCTGACAAAACACACTATTTTGCCTCCAGAGCGTTACAGTTACTTCTTTTTATCGGCAGGAAGATTTATAGGAAACCCAACTGATTATATGAGACATATTTCTTAACCACTGTTCTTTTAAATATACCACAAACCAATTATGTTAAAACTAAATACAGATATTTCAGAAAAGTACTTGATCTGCAGGGAGTGCCAATACTCCTTTGCTAATACTCATATGAACTGCCAAACTACCCTGTAAAACCAGCAAGTGCAAATAAGCACAAAATCCAGCCAGATGCCTGAATTTCAGCTTTCTTTGCCTATTGCTACCTATGACTATGTCGCGTTGGGTGGTTGCCTGGGGATCTGATGCTGTGCAGTGTTTGACGTTTTTATGAAAAATGCAGCGTTATTTCCACTGAGTACTCATTTTGGTGGGAACTGGCAGGGATTATCTGTACTAATGATTCTCTCAGCATTTTACAGGATAAGAAACATGTTTTTCCTGTAGAGAGCATCAACACTGGTTTCTTCAGGACTCTCCAGACTGGAGGGTATAGCACTGTACACCAAGCTATCTTTTAAACTAGAAGAAACAGGGACTGGTCCATGGTGGGTAGGAGATGAAGAGGAGAAAGAGATGGCAATAGGAGGTTTTAAAATTGGGTTAGACAGAATTACTTGTGGGGTTCTGCAGGTTTAAACCTCAAAATCATTATTTCATTAATAACCAGCAAGAAAAAAACCCCAAGCATTCTTATAAAACATGCTATGCCACAAAACTAAGAAATTTCATCAACATATTGAAAGACTGGAATGTCACACAGGAAGATCTGAAAACCCATGAAAGACTGAAGAAATACAAATTGGATTAACATTTGCAGTACTTAAAAAAAAAAGGGGGGTCATTTGTCTGGAGCTGACAGAAATGTTTGCCAAGACTGAAGAGGTGAAAAGACCTGAGCAGGAGCTGGGGACACCCACCAGGCAAAGCACGGCTGTGTGCAAAGCACTACACTGGTAGGAGGTGAGGCATTTCCAGCAGTGGCAGGGATATGATAGCATGATAAGTTGGGCAGGGGACTGTTAATGCTGCTAAATAAGCCTTTGTATAACTTCATTTGAAACCTGCCCACAATTAATGCACACATTTAACATAAAATGTAATTGGAAAAAGGTGGACAGGGACTACTAGAGTCATGAGAGGGGTGGGGGATGCATGCTCTGAAAGACTGTGCTTGGATCACTCTCTCTTGGATCACACTGGCAAAAGCAAGGGTGTGAGGGGATAAAATCAGTTTCTAAATATATATCTAGAAACAGAATTATCAGGGATGAAAAGTCAAGAATTATCTAAACTAATGGCTAGTGCTGGCACAGAAACAAAGCTGCATGAACAGTTCATGAATAAATGCAGGTGAGGAGCACCTAATTATCAGGTCTAATTATCAGAGACCTGAAGTTGTGGACTCAGTATCAGGAAATAGAAAATAATCTGTTTTTTGATCATGCTGTGAAGCTGCAAGTTCAAGACATACAGTTTATTCTAGAAGACAACTGCACCTGATGACTTATGAGCTCTCTTCTAGTCCTGTTGCTCTAAACTTGGAACAATTGCCATGGGTAAATAAAGACACCTGTCAAAAATTCTCATCAATTCCACTATCTCCCTGTGCTATGGGGAGATGTGGTGACTAACCTTGCTGACTTGGAGAAATAAGAACTCTTAAGAAAGGGATTAACATCCCTCTAGTTTAATCCATTCTGGAGAGACCCTGCCCTTTGCTTCTGCTGCAGGTGATTCAGTCCGTCTGCAAGCTCCTCCATTAGGAGAAGGTGAACTGCTTCCTTCAGGGGCATCTGCCTCTCCAGAGAGGACAGGAGAGGTGTCTGGACTAGACACACATTTTTCAAAAGCAGAGGGAGCTAAATCCTCTCCAGAGTGACCAGGGCTCATGTTCTGTACTCGGCTGCCTTTTCTGTGAGGTTCTCCATTAAAATGGTGATCATATCTAATAGTAGTTGGTCCATGAAACTGAAGGAAATCTCAGCAATTTAGATACATATCTGCACAGAACAATTATTCTACAGTGAATTGAGCTCTTGCCTTACTTATTCTGAGTGCCTTTAATTGGTTTTAAACACAAGCTTTAAATGTGATAATTGGTAATCATACAGTTTGTTTTTAAAATAAAAATTTTCTAGTTAAATGAGTTATATATTCATTTTGACATATATAACATTTACATCTATACCAACTGGATTCATATAAAACCAGCTAAAAGTTAGGCAATTATTCTTTTCAAATCAAACCCACAATGGGAATAGAATTTTTCCAAGACATTTTTCCTACCATTAATGCACATTACTAGAAGCAATTGCTTTTCCATGAAGCCTCCAAAAAAGCAAAAGAAATGATCAAACATCTTGTAAATTGACCCATTATTTTTCTTCAGCATTGCTGCCAAAAGCATTTATAAAAATACAACCACTTTCATTGCTATTAAATAGAACATTAAACAAATCCCATTTAACATTAAAGCAAACATGAGAAAATTCAAACAGTGTTTGTATTTCAACTTGAAGAGAGAAAAAAAATTATTTGCTTACCTCTTCAAATTTTAGTGCAATCATAGAAAAAGCTTTAAAAATCGCATCTGTTGGGCCTGTTATTGTCACAATTCTCTCTGGACAAGTCCCTTCTGAAATATTGATTCGAGCACCACTCTGTCAAAAGGAAAAAATATTTTTCAAAGTTATACTTCCCAGGGAGGAAACTAAGTAGGATTAGGGACACAGTCTGGAAAGGAATACCTTGAGGCATCTAATTCCCTCCCCTACAACTGCAGCCCCAACATCATATAATTTCAGCATACAATGATCACATTCAAAAATTCATGTAACTGTGGGATGCTGGAGTCTGTCTGGGTAAGTCCTTGTGTGGCCTTCTTCGCAGTATGGAAACAGCACCTCTGTAACTCAAAGTTGCAAATCATTGCATAATCAAGTCTTTTCCCTTCCCTCTTGCAGGATTAACCTTAAATACGACTGGAGCTACACTATTTAAGGGAAGGTGGTTGTCTCCAGGAAGCACCTCCTAGAAATGATGCACCTCTCTGGTTTGGAGCCCCAAAGGTGGGGCTTGGCCTCTCAGCCTCTCTACTGGAGCCTCACTTTGCAGTGGGGTGAAGGCTTCTTGTAGATGTGCCTCATGTGAAGGCAGCCAATCAATATACACTGAGCAACCCTTTAAAGGAATAGTGATAAGACAGGAAACAGCAACAGTAATGTGACAATAAGGCGAGGAGCCTGCTGGATGGAGTTAGACAACCAGAAGTCTCGTCAAGAAGCCAGGCTGGCTCTCAGGTATACCTGGTCCTCTTTATGCCACTGTGGCATTGCAGAGAAAATCTCTGAACCAGCGGGTTTTATATATTTATAAATTTATATTTATATATATTTTTGATAGATATTTAAGAGGATCTTGGTGTAAGTAATGATCACATCCAGTTCAGGTAAGAGCCACCCTACGTGTTTCCTGAGGTTTCAGTCATGGAAATGTGTTAAAGCAGCCTAAGAAGTCACTGGACCCTCAACTTACCCACAGGCACTGACCAGGTATCAGCAAATTTAAAACAATCTGGGTTAGTTTGGCACTTTGCCTGCAGGGTCACCACGCAGCTCCTGTGCATCCCAGCCCTTACCCACAGCTTGCTGCTGCTCTACAGCAAGAGACTGTGCTCCCCCATATGACAGCATCCCCACACAACATGAAAAAAACCAAAGCTCAACAATACTAGAAAAATCCTGCTGCCACAGACCTGGGTACAGAACTGAGGGTTCTGTACTTTTCTTTAGGCCTGAAGTAATCTCTGACATTTCCTCAATGACAGAATTGTCTCTGACATTTCCCCAAAGACAGAGCTACATTTCACGCCATAAAGATGGCATGCACCCTGCCACATCTGCCAGGGAAATCAAAATAAAAGTTGCATTTTGCTTTTAGAGAAGTACTAAAGAAGGCAGTCATTTAAAGAGGGACCAACTTATCATCATGTGGAGACACAGACTTGTAGTCCTGTGCTGATATAAAGATGCATAAAATTCCATTATTAAAAAAAAATAACAAAACAAATAAAGTGTCTTCTGACCACAGATACATTACAGAAGGTGTCCAGGACTGGAAGAAGAACATTTGATATTTATCTTGAAAGACAGACCAAGGATCATATGTATTCTCTAAGATGTTTTACTCAGAGTCAGAAGACTCTCAAATGACAATTTCCCTTCTCGGCATACAATTTATATACAAAGATACCTGCCCATGATCATAATTAATAATTAAACTAAAATTTGTTTAATCAACTGTTATGTTTACTTAGTACACTGGAAACAGTTTTTCTTACCTATTTTTTCTTTAAGTCTTAGCAAACATGTGAAAACCTGGGTGAAAAAGTCATCAAAAAAGGAGCCAGGAACTCAGTCAGCCTGACAATGAAATCCCTATTGTGTATATTTAAAGATGGATGTCTGCAATTTTCTTTACTAAAATACTTTGACATTTCCTTGCCACAGACCTTCTATCAGAGCAGAAAATAGCAAAGCTGCTGACACAGTAATGTACTGAAGCCTTACTAGGGCCAAATTGACTTTTCTTGAGGCATCCTCTATCTACTGCACTCCTAAAGTTTTAAACAGTAGGATCTGACTTTTGACTTGTACTTTAGCAATTGCTTCAAAGCAGAAAAATTATATAAATCTGCAGGTAGGATGTGCTGCCTTGCAGGACCAGTGTGGGTCAGTAGCCTCCAGCTTAGCACACTCCTCTGAAGACAGCACAGCTTGTTTTGTGGCAGGGAAAGAAGCTGCAGACACTGGGGAGGCTGAGGTTTATGCAATGCTCTGTTTTAATCCTTTTGTGTCTTCAGCCTTTTCAAAGGATGTGGATGGCAGATGTGCAGGTCTACCCTGCCCACATCCACTCATGGCTGCAAAATGAGGAAAAGCTTAGGCTTTGCCAAGACATGGCAGAGAGATGCTCTGGCTTACACAAGTCTGGCTCCAGCTCTGCTGAAGCTTGTGTGTCTATGCTCAAACTTGACGTGCATCAGTCTAATGCTTGCTTTCAGATTTTTGGAAACTCTACCAGGAGGCCAAGCCAGGTGCAGGACTGATGTTGGCATGTTAATGAAAGATACAGTGGGTCTGATGCACAGAATCATGCTGGTGAGCTGTTCCTGAGATAAGACAGCAACAGGCACATCGCTGTGGGAATGAAAGACTCCAGACTGCGGCGGTGATAAGGAGGTTACATTAACAACAATGTTTAATTTAGGCCAGCATATGGCCACCGCTTGCAAGGAATGGGGATGTTAAACGATATGCCCACTTGATGGCAGCATCGGTCTGCACATGCTGAACTCCCTGTTCTCTGAGCTGGAAAGACATGCAAGTGAAGACATCAAGGCTTGTCTTACCTCCTCCCTCATCTTCTTCACTGTCTCACCTTTCTGTTAAGGAGACATAAAAAAACCCCGTTAGCCTGGGCTAAGAAAAGAGAACTCATATACAATATTTTGACATGAATATAAATAAAGTTATTTTCTGACCTTTCCGATAATGCTTCCAACCTCCTGAAACAGAAAAAAAAGAGACACCGTGAATGATACGATTTGTTACAGAAAGGCATTTGTGCTGTTTCTAAGCTATTTCACTATCATTTATTTCAAAGCTTCAGTGTGAAGCATAGCTCCCTTCCATTGTTGCTGTATACAAATATGCCATGTTAGATACAAAAGGATGGACTAAAAAAGCAGCTTTGCAGCCAACTGATCGTACAAGAAAAACACCTTTAACAGAAACTGATCTCGTGGTTACAGATCAATCCTGCAACTAAAAACACAGACAAATCCCCCTCAGGGAATGAAAATTTAAGAAATAACAGAACTGCCCAATCTACTGGAGAAAATGTGGTGTAATACAAGCATCAGAGTAGCTGCTGGTTTCTCCAAGGGCAGGCATTTACCCTCCTTACACCTTGTAATGGTGAGAGCTGAATTTCCACGCTACTGAGTGTTATTGTGTAAACACCTGGTGGCCTGTCTTAATCTCCCTATTAAGCACTTACAGAACAGTAACTGCTAATCACTTTTTAGGGATTTGGGAATTGCTACTGGGCTCCCACCATCTTCCACGAAGGAAAGAAAACACAGAGAAGTGTGGCTGTGAACAGCAGGGGAACAACGAGGCAGTTCTGGCAACATCCCAAGGGTTAAAAGCTTGGTGAATAAAACCAACAGGTTGCAAAAATGAAACTTTTAACTCTAAAATGAGCAGTCTGGACATATTACACAATCATGCAGCTATGGCATCAGACTGGAAAACATCTGATGAAATGCCCAGCTAAAGGAAAATAAACTCCTCTCCTATTCTAAGACTGTGAAATCTACAGTTAAAGATGTCTCAGACGGTTGAGCTGTCCTAGATGTATGATACACCATTTCCCCTCACCCAGTCCATACACTTAAGTGTGATCCATCCTGGAACACAGTCTGAAGTGTAGGATTTTTGAAATTGTCCTCCAATGCTCTATCCAGTCACGGACTCATGATAAAGTAGTACTGACTTCACTCTGAAGGAAATAATTACCTGCAGTGACTTTGAGTTATTTTTGCCAGTTGTTTATAAGCTCATAATATGAAGCTGTTTGTGCTTGCAACTCCTCACATCCTGCTCACAAGACATGAAGACTCTTCCATGAGAAGAAGTTACCTATTTCAATGAACTCTGGCACACTGTTCCTTTATGCTCTCTGCAAGTCAGCACGTAACACCAGACTGAGGGGAACAGTCAGTACACTGCTGGACAGGCTGGAAAACTGGGTTGAGGGAAACCTCAGGAGTAGAACAAAGTCAGATAAAAAGCCCCATGTCTGGGATGGAAAAAGCCCATGCAGCAGGACAAGCTGGACAAAAACTTGCTACCTTAAAACCGACTGCAGAAAAAGTCTCAAGGGTCTCAACTCAGAACTTCAACATAAATAAACGAGTACATCAGCAGTGTACCCCTGATCAGTCAAAGGCTGGACTGTATTAGCAGGAGTGTAGCCAGCAGGCTAGGGCAAATGACTCCTATCTTTTTCCATTTGTGAGACCATGCCTGGAGGATTGTGGCCTGTTTTGGGCTCCTAGTACAAGACAGACAAGGACACACTGAGGTGAATACAATGCAGGGCCACCAAGTTGGGCAGGGGACCAGACCACAGGACACATGAGGAGAGGCTGAGAGAGCTGGATTTGTTCTTAAGAAGAAAAGACTTGACAGGCGAGTCGTACTGCAGTTACAATAAGGAAAGCAAGCTACAATATCCAATTCCTACTCAATGTGAGGGAAAAAAGTTTACCATGGAGATGGCTGGACATTGAAACAGGCACCCAGAGAAACATCATCCTTAAAGGTGTCAGAACCCAGCCTGGGCAAGGTCCTGTATAATCTGCTCCAATGGAATCTGCTTAATTCAGGTGGTCAGACAGAGACATTTGGGGGTCCCTTCCAACCTCCACTGGTCTGTGATTCTTCAGCCTTATACCCACTGAAGTCAGTACCTTATTAGCCACAAAGTTCCTCACTCCTGTGAGGCCCCTTCTCAGGTTTATTTTCAAACTGTACTTTTCCTGTTTCCCATTTCCCTTTTTTATTTCCCTTCCAACTGCTCTTTTAAGATGGCATTCTGCTCTCTAGTACATACTGACCAGTGACCAGATATTGTCCAGACAGAAAATGCAAATCTTCCAGAGCTATCTGCTTTACAAACCTACAGTTCTGCTGGCTGATGCAGAGTAGACCTTTACACTTCACACAGCTGTGTGAGTGTTTTTGGTAAAGCTGCTTGTGCCCATTTAGGGCTGTGAGATATCTGCACCTCTGTACATACAAAGCAAAGAAGCAGCTCTGTGAGAATGGGAATGAATGGAGTGGACTCACAGCAGTTTTCTGTCTTGTAACCAAATTACTGTAATACTGTCTCTTAATATGCTGGTTTAGGTAACATCTTTTCCTCTGGCTAAGACAGCCATACCAGCATGCTGTCTAGGTTTTCAAATGAGATACAGCTTTTTTGTTAGTAGCGACACAAATCTGGGACACCCATTTCCCCAAATTTTTAAGATCTTACTATTTTTTGTATTACCATCACAACTCTGCCAATCTGCCAGTAATTCCTCAATGGGCTTAGACAATACAAGGAATAAGGCTCTCAGTGATGGCAAGCCCTGGGAATCCCCCATGTCCAGTAGTTCCTATCTGACCACTGAGCACATCTGAAAGTTTTATCTTAAAAAGTTCTTCCATTCTTCTTAGTTCCAGCTTTCAGAAATAATTCCTTTCATAAAACAAATTCTTAGGAGGTAGAAGGACCTTTTGCTACGGGTAAGAGCATTCTGTTTCAGTTGCTATGGACAAGCAACTACATTTCAGTCTATGGTATAACTTCAGGTTTTGTACACCTGAAGTTTCACTAGAATCCATAGACCTGGTCTTGAACCTCCAAGGCTCTGTCAGTACAAACTTGGAATGGAATGTGTCCCAGTCCATTCAATCATCTTGGGTCTTAATGACAGGTGCAGTTCTTTCAGAAGCAAATGGATGGGTCATAGCTAATAAATGCAAAAATGTCTTCCTTGGAAGTAGGAAAACATACTTTGCTTTAGGAACAGAAAAGCAATGTACTGTTTGTAGCATTGGTAAAAAAGACAGTCAATTTCCAACAAGGAAATTAGGAGTATTTAAACAAGCAAAAGAGAGCATAAAATATAAAGATTCTCAAGCCGCTTGTTTCACTGAATTCTGTGTGAGTTTTGCTTTGGATTTAAGTGGGATCAGGAATTCTACATGACCGATCATCACCTTGTTACTTATTAACAAAGTGTACACACTACCAAAGAACTGAGTGAAAGAACTGTGTGAATCCCACTGAGAAAAAATATTTCAGTAAGACTGATGACCAGTTCCTTGGAACATGCTAGCAAATGTCACTGTAATCATACAGAGTACTTCAAATCTCCGCCTCATCAAAGGGTGACTTTAGAGCTTATTCTGTAAGGCAGTTTCAAAACATCCAAGCCAATACCACCTCTCCCTCTACACTGGGAGATGGGATTCTGCTTGTCAGTGTGAGGTAAGGTCACGGGGCAGAGAGAAGCACTAACTTTACATGGACATTTCTGATTTTTTCAAAATTTTGCTTCCTAAAAATTACTAAAAAAAAAAAAAAGGGAATCGTTTTAAATGGGTCACTTCAGACATTTCCGAGGCCTCAGCTTTTTCTAAGAAAGCTTCTAGATCATGTCTTTAATCATGAGAAACTTATTTCAGCCACAGAGTAAATCAAAAGACTCTTTTCACTTCATTCTTCAAACTACCAGAGCTACTTCACAAAACCTTAAATGTTTCTTTTTGCAGTCCAATATTTATTCCATACAGTTTCTTACATCACCTTGAAGTAAGTTTACTGCTAAATGAGATAACATTTAACACCATTTTTATGACACTCGAGTTTTAGCATTATTTCTAACTAAGGTTGCTTTAATGGCTTTATCTTCTTCAGAAAATGTTTCTAATTCTGCCAGACACCAAATGTGCTGTAGTTAAGTACATAAGATGTCTGTCATCTACACTGGCTCATTACAAGTTAGGAGTTCAGTGTAAGTCAGGCAGCCACCCCTTGCTGCAGTCCAGGGAGAGATAATACAGGATATCTTGCTCCTAAAAAAGGAGGGAAGAAGTATTCCCAAGGGTTTTTGGCTTTTCTCGTCTGCAGTAGAAGCAGCCTAAACTGACACTACCATATGCAAAGTTTGGTGAGAGAAGTCCTACAGCTGATGTCAAGTTCAGCCTCAGTGCAAGTCAGACAAGTGTTTAATTCAGCTGTATTAGCAAATTATTGCCTATTACAATAAACTAACAACTCCTGAACTATTCGCTGTTTTCCAGTGGTCAGGAATATAAGCTAGCAGTAACTATTTATCATCAATTTCAATCTGATTTATTGACTAACCATCCACATGTAAATATAGTGGAAAAAGTGATATGATAATTACTGAGTTTCACAAAATCACATTTCAACAGCAGATCAAAAAGAAGTGCACAAAAAGAAGTTATAATGTGGGAACTAAAACTCAGTGGGACAAAGACAGGTCCAAGCCAACCCACCTGGCAGACTGATGCTAGAGCTAAAAGTGCTACCCAGGCTCCTTGGCCTCAACATACAAACACCCAACCTTCAGAAGCAGCTGTGCCACAGCACCCATGCTGGATGAACAGGATGACTCTAAAAGGTTGCAAGTGTGGGTCTGCCTACACCCACTGATCCATACTCACACACACACGGAGGTGTATTTGTGTATTTGTGCATGAAGTCAACATATACATGCAGGTACTAAACAGATGGGTATCAACTTTCCTTCAAGGAATGACAGTAGTTTGGGATGCCTATCCTGAGATTCACCAAAGAGGCCTCAGTTTCAGGTGGTGCTGAGTATCCAGCCCAGGTAATGCCTTCCAAAGGGCATTACCACCTGGTGGCAGTGCCTCAAGCTGGGGACCTCACACTTGTGCTCAAGGAGTTGTTTTGGAAAACCCCAGGAAAATTTGAAATCTACATGCTGATTTCAGATAGCCTGAAGGTAATTCTCAAGCCTGGGGGAGTGAGTTGTCATCATGATTTTCTTTAGTAGGAAATTTCTAATCAAGTAGATAAAACAAGAGCTGAACCTCACCAACAAACCCTGGGAGACTGCCCAGCATCAGTAAAGTATATTGCTAACCAACCAGCCAATTCATTGCAGTAACTTGAGGAAAAGCAATGGTAAAAACAGGAGATGGTTTCTATAATGCTGAAATGTAGCATATAATATTATTTGCACTCCTTATTCACAAGAATGGGATGAATTTTGTTCTTAATGAACACTTGGACGTGGTGGACCCATCAAAGAGCAGAAAGCCATTTCTGCAGATTTTGCATCCCCTGTGGTGAAGGTGGCACCAGCAGAACAAAAGGTGGCAGCCAAAAAGTCTGTGAGTCAAGGCTTTTGCAGGGCTTTTGATAGTAAGAAAACTAAACAAAGATATAAAACTGGCTGTAGAAGAAGGCTGTTTCCTAATCAATTATCTGGTGTATCCTCTGAATAACAAGAAAAAGAAATCAGTCATATTAAGAAAACAAGAGGGTTAACAAATGGTAACAAACCTTGGTTTAAAGATTAACCTTTGATCTTTAAACATGAAGTGTGAAATTCCACGACTTTTTCTAAGTGTGAGGCTGGTTTAATAATTACTGAGTCCTGGAAAACCAAAACAAAACCAGGTAGCTATTGTGGGGCAATAGAAATTGCTCTATTATGTATCTGCACAGGTATTGCTCTATTATCATGCAACTTTTATTATCAGTGCCACAGAGCAAATGGAACAAAAACTTCTTAGGATTCCTGAGATTAAGCCATGTCTAGATGGAAAACACATTTAAGAAGTAATACAGGAATATAAGTTTTCACCCCAAAACATCTGACAAAGCACAGGCTCCCTCCAAAAGCCTGAAATTCCTTCAGGCAATGCTCTGATTGCACATGCTAACCTGCTTTCTATGAGCAATGACAAGGCAGATCCAGTAGGGCTGGGCTCTACCAACAAAACAGCTTTGAAAGGAAGGAAATACAGCCTTCCATGGTAGGGAAACACATCTGTCATGGGACAAGGAGGGATCCTGGCAACAGGATCAGCTGTGCTGATGAAGTTTCCCAGACCTGGACCAGTTGTCTTTCTCCCATCCATAAAGAGGCATGAAATAACTCAACTGTCTCTCTTCACCTTTACCTGAGGACAAAGTTGCCAGTAGTTGACTAAACTCATGAATATGCTTGCATGGAAGATCCCAAGAACATGTTCAATCCACAAAGATGTTCTGAACACCGTGTTTACATGGAGCATATGGGGCATCAACATTTCTCAAAGACTAGAAGAAAAGTCAGTTTTTGGAAACATGATGTCATGTGTCAACCTCAGGGAAAAAATGGCTGCCTTGGATAAATTGAGAATCTCATTTGTGTTCTGGGATTATGTGGATTAGCCCCACTGACATGGGAGATCTCATGTTCCTAGGTGATGCTCCAGTAGTCACTGTCTGATGCTCAGCACCCTAATTTAGAAATGCACTGCGGTCCAAGGCCTTCCTTACTGAGGCAGACCTTACGCTGACAAATGTGGTAGTGTATGAGGAAATCTACAAATTATGGTTATTCTTTTTTTTGGGTAGCTGTGCCAATGGGCATTTTTCCTTTGGTTCTTGACAGCAGATGGCTAGCCAGCTTACATTCAGTTTTGCACTTAAGGTCCCAGCCTTGCCTGCCAAAACCAACCCAAAAACCAGTTCTGTTCCTGTGCTTGTCCCCACACCTGTCATGCTGAAGCAGCAGCACTGTGTAGGGCGTGTGCCTTCTGCAATCTCAGTTCATTGCAGTCACAGATCGAAGAGATTTTGTTTGGTAGAAGTGGGAACACTCAGCTGTGGAGTTCGTTTCAGGGGACAGAGAGTGCCCAGGGGCTGGGGGAACTCTCTCTCTTCCTTTCTGCTGATTTTTGACACTAATGAGAGATTCTTGGCTGCTCCTACAAACACACTGAGAGAAGATCCATCTTGTGTTGTGCATTTGCATGCAGAGTTTTGTTCCATGACCAGGGCTCTCAGGTATCACAGTAATGCAAGCAAACAAAACAGGAACTATAACAGCAATAGGCAGGACAGTAAATCCTCATAATACCCTGACAGTGTTCGTGGAAACTGGAAAGAACAGAACAAACACTGGCTTGATTGGCATTTTATGGCTCGGATTGTATTACTGACAAGGTGATTCTTAAAAGTTACTTTGTTGCATTCTGTAGTTCAATAAGTAAAAAATAAAAAATGAAAAGGCAGAAGGGTATTACCTTTAAGATGGGGAAAATTAATTTCTGTACTTGCTTTACAGTCTTTCAGGGAGGCAATTAAGCACGCACCAAAAAAGTGCCCAGTAAAAGAAATCCCTGATGCTAAAATGGTATTATCAGTACTAATGATAAAGGCCATTTTTCTTCATGATTTTATTCTGTATTTGAGCTGGTAAGTGTAAGCCATCAATTTATAAGTCTAAATTTTCTTTCTTTTTCTTGTAAAAATTCGGTATGTAGCAACACAAAGTAATCATCAACATGTCTGAAAGTCACCACTGAAGCTGGATGTAAGTCTACTGTATCCAGTACTTCCAGTGCCACAAGTCATCCACTGATCTGCTGAAATAATTTTGAACTCAGATACCCTGAGTTCCTCAGGGAATGTAAAATTAAGCTGTAAGTACTGGAAGTTAAGTGCCTAAAAATCAAGGCACTTATGGGGTTTTGTCCAAACCCAAACATTTGACTGCAGGTACATCTTTCTGATTCACTAGTGCTGCATGAGAAATGTATCACTGAGCAAATGATATCAAGGAAACAAAAGCTCCACTCAGCCATCATATCTTTTCTCCACCAATGCAGATTATACAATCTAATAGCACATGTGCTACTCTTTCCCAAACATGTCTAAAATTTGCATAGGAGACTTACAGAACATAATAAAAATCTCAATACCAGAAATTTTTCTTGGGATTCCCTTATTAGATTTGTTTTCAAAATAGTATTTTATACCATTATTTCCAGCCACAAGCACTTGCAGCATTCAAAATAACTACACTCCATAATATTTGTATTTATTCTCTCCATGTATTTATGAGAATGGCTGAAGAAAGCTAGGCACAGTCTCTGCAGTCTCCTAAAACTTTTGTTATTTTTCTGTGAATTCCCCCTCTGCTCAGTCTTTGCCATCACTCACACACGTGGCACCTGCTGCTGAGCACAGAACCGCAGGTGTGATTCTGCCACAAGAGCGGTAAGGTAATTACCTTCTCTTTGCCCCGTGATGCACCAGCGCCATACATCCAAAATTGCACTCACTTTTGCTGCAATAGCTTCCCTCTCCAACTTAGCATATCCCAAATGTGCCACTCTCTAGACACTGCCACATCTGATGCTTTTTAGCCTTTTATGCTTTCCAGATTTCCTTCTGTCACTGAGCATGTATCTTCTAAATTACCTTCTCCAGTTAATTGCCTCAACTCTCCAATTTACACCTCTCAGTATCTGGCAAGAGTCCTACTTCCCTGCCAGTTTTCCCTTCACTCCTTCATCCTACCTGTAAATTATTTCCTTGCTCTGCCTAACCATCCAACTTCATTAATCCATTTTGGTTTTTATTGCTGAACTCCACTCTCTTTCTCTAAAAGATTCCTCAGACTCAATACATTACTATATTCTACTTTGGTTTCTTGCAGACTTCACTGCACCCAATATGATTTCATCAATGCACATGTTCACACACTGCCTTTGGAAACAATGCATTATTTCTCCTGCAGGTTTGTACTGGAGGGAGGAAGCAGAGATTTTTGTACCACCACTGTGAGATGGAGGTGGATCTCACAGTGGATTTGTGACCTGCTGCCATTTCTGTGCTGGCCCATTTGAACATTTTCTCCCGTTCCACCTCAAGGACCCAGTTTTTAAATCTTCATTAAGCTGCTTTCCTGAGATTTAAGATCTTTCTGCTGGCACAGTCTCTTTACCATCCACATCTAAAATTAACCTTTAATGGTGAGTCTCCAAAGTCTTAATCAGCCTGTTAATACTGGCTGTGAACAAAACCAAACTAGTCCAAAATCATGTAATCAATTATCCAGTATAGTCAAAATAGGTGCTTTTTCAACAGTTATTTCTTTCTGAGCATGAACTGACCAAAGCTAGTTCACGAACACTGCAGATGTCAAGTGCTAAGGTATGTTGGCAAATACCCATGGGCAATGCTACAATTTTTCAGTCTTTCAACCTCATTACCTGTGGCAGTAAACAAGGAAAAAAATCATCCACAAGCCACGGGAACAGAAAATTCAGCAACAGGTGAGCAAGGAATAGTAAGAAAGGTGGAGCTCTACACCTATACCCTATAACATGCAAAGAGCCAAAATAATTTTTATCTTGACAGAAATTTAGAAAGGAAGAAAAAGATAAAGTTCTTCTGGGGACTGAGCTCTGCCTCTCCATACCGAGGGCTCTGATGGCTGGGGGCTGTTTGCCCATGAATGCACATACACTCCATTTGTTTTCCCAACGCCCTTCAAAAACACTGATCTGATCTGGGCAAATGTTGCTATTCTTGCCTTTGCTGGAAGCAGAAATCTTGCACTCCCTGCAATATTCCAATTTTGCCCAGAAATTATAGTTTTGAAGTAGACAAAGATAATAAAATACCCATATTCATTCATGGCTCTGTCTTACACAGTGATTTTACTTATTTTACTTCAAGAAACAGCAAGAATCAGATGGAAAATACAAAAGTAGGGCACTGTGAAGAGCTTCAACTCATATTCTGTTTTTCTCTACTGAAATGTATGAAACAGCTTTATTTCCTAATGTGGTGCATCTTTCTCATTAATAAAGGATGAAAATGCGTATCTGCAGTATTTAACATATTCTGTATATCCAACTGCATGTCCTTCAAACAGCTCTTCTGCTCCTGACCTCTCTGGAGCAGCATTCAGGTAACTCGGTCAAAAAGGTGCTGAGCAGCAGCAGCTGCAGCGCCTGTGAAGCGCAGCTTTACAGGATGAATTTAGTTTTGTCTGACTTGTCCTTAGAAACCTTCAGTGATGGATGGTACAGCAAGCCCAGGCAGCCTACTCCCCCCCTCACACATCCTCGTAACAAGTTTTTCCTAATCTTGCTTTTAAGATTTCCTGCAAACACTGACAGTTGCTTCTCTGTGGATGCAAGGAATGCCTAAGCACTGCCCTTGCAGCATCCTCGCCAACACCTGCCCTCTAATTCATCACCAGAAAATGTGAAAAAGGTTTTGTGTTGTTCATGATTTCTCTTCAGCGCTGTAACACCATCGTAACTTTTTCACTGATGTAACATGGCACAAGATGAAAATTAGACCTTTCATCTTACATAATCACAAAATCTCTGAAGTCCCAGCTCAGGAGGACACCTTTCATACCAGGCCCTGGAAACACTGAGGTTATCCTGAGGTTAACCTTTTATACCTCGCAGTGGTTGGCTTTTTGCTGGGCCTGCACAAAGTCATTTTCCACTTCCATTGATAAAAAAATTTGCTGCCCTCCCTTAACACCACGTTTTCTGCCATAAGAATATCAAGACTGTGCCTTGCCTTGTTGGCAGCTGGCTGCTCCCAAACCTTGCTATGCTGTGGCTGAATGGCTGTGATCCCAGGGGCCATCCCAGCCTCTTCAGCCAGAGGCTGCACAAAGCCCTGCAGGAGCTCAGCTGGATGTGCAGACGCTCCTTTCCCCAAAGCAAGAAAAAGCAAAGGTGCTGATGAGCACTGTCCTACCTGCATTGGGGAGGCCCTCTTCCCAGTTGTTTTCCTTTCACTACACAGTACTGTTGTCTTTTGTTATTGCCACTTAATTTGTTTGTTTTTATGGGTTTTTTTATTCATTACCATCTTGCAGAGGTCTGTCTAGTCATATAAATCCTAATTTTTCTGCAGGTATAGAATTTATCTTAATTGCCTAATTAAGATGTCCATTCTTGACTTAAAGCCACTGTACAAATCACATGAAAAGTACATGCTGAAAATTTCCTAAGTCTACAGGACTTACAGCCAAGATAAGGAAACACAGTAGCATGAGTTAGGGACTTCCAACCACAATGCATGCCAACAACACAAAGCACATAGGCTTTCCCTATGCAAAGGTACACTGGTAATAATGATTTAAACACAGAGAGTTAAGGTTAGTGGAGAGATCCTAATTTTTCCATGAAATGGATTAATAAATAAGTAACTTTAAAATTATCTTAATTTAAAAGTAACTGAATCCAGTTTGCTACTGTTATTTATAAAACCTTTTTCATTTCCCCTCTTCTCTCTCAAGTTATAACCAGCTATTTACAGGCCAACTTCTGCTTCTAGACAAACTTTTTTGTCTAGAAATACTAATTAGAGATCAGCAATTTCCACTGATGTCATTACCACAACAAATCTCAAGTAAGAGTCTAGAAATGTCTTTCTTCTTTTCCAGAGGCACATACAGTTTTCAGAATGCCTTCTCACACTGAGATCATATTGATTCAGACATCCTTCATTCCTCCGTATTATTTCTAAATCACAGAAATGCCATCAAAGAAACTGAAAGTGCCTGACTTTTATCACCAAAATAAATTCTGATTTAATGTACTCTTTCCAATACTTAGGCACAATAGGATGCATGATTAGAACATAGTGGAGCTAACAGAATACCCATCGTGCCTTGTTAACTGGATGCATTGTATAGATCCAGGTAAAATTTGGGCTTTGTAGCTTTTGTGGGTTTAATTTAGACCCTTGGGGCTACATATGCACTGAAGGTTGGACATGTAACATCCATTATTGTTAAAAGCAGTTGCACACATAATCAATGATGTTTAACAGAGAAAATGAACTTCATCTGATTTTATTTCTGATTTTAAAAAAACCAAAAATCCTAGCCCACAGTTTAACTAAAATGTCCTGAAAATTACAGATACTTGATTTTTGCTTTAAAGGCATGATTCTGAAACAAGCAGAGCTGTCTGACAATGATTAAAAAGGCCCAAAACACCATCACCTAAGCACATGGGAAATCAACTCCAACCACTAGGGCTGCTTATACCCACTGGGATATGTATGTGTTCAAATGCTTTCATGGACTGGGACCAGAACCCAGCAGAACCAACCCTGAAGACCTGATTTTGAGCACAGACATGTGTACAGATTTTAGGTGGGTTTTGTAAGAGAGTGTTATTAAATTTGTTTGACAGATCCCTATTTAAGATGCAGATTTACACACCAGATGCCTGCCTGAAGCTGAACATTTCAGGGGGAAAAAAAAAATCAAACAAAATGGTTATATCATTTCTGAGGAAAAACATAATTTCATCTGACATAACCTAATTTCTGAGGTTTTTAATTTGCAAACTTAAGCTGTACCCCCTCACACTTCTCCGTAAGTAAAATACAGTGGGAGATACCTTAGTGGCCTATTTGTGTTGTGAGTATATAATACATGTGTTCATGCAATAGGTTAAAAACATCTTCAGTTTTAAAATGTAAAGGTATTTTAGTTATAAAATTAAATTCTAGGAGTAAAAATACTTTTTTAGATTTATATATACAAATTTGATCTCCAGAATAATATGTATATATATATATTCACTGTTTTCTGTTAAGGAAGAGACCAAACCATCTTCTTTATATAACATTCAATTCATTAAGCCTAAAAATGCCTGGAGTTGCCTGATGCAAATAATACAAATAAACCTATGAAATGTGGTTTTTAATTAAAAGCCCACTTTATGATCTGTCAATGTGAAATAAGCAGTGACCAGACTGTTAAGTCTGACAATACTGAACTGGCATTTTGTCCACAGCACAGATTTCCCACTTATCTGCATGCTTTAAGTGCTGCGCTGGACAGCAAGGAAATGAGAGTCAACCTTCCAAACCAAACTCGCAAGGGACCTGGACAAATCCCTGGCATATCAGAGGGCCCACTCTGATGACATGTTAAACCAGAATAACGAAGAGCTCTGCCCCATTTACATTCAACAGAAACAGACAGTAACTCTGTGGCAATTATTTCATGGGAGTCAACGTTCCAGTATCCTAACAAAACCCTGCAAAGCCCAGCAAATGCTGAGAAAGGCGAGCTGTATGCAGGTCAGCCTCCTGCAAGGGTCTGCCCAATTTGGCTCACTATCAATGGAAGAACTCCTTCTTTTTGCCGCTGGATCCGCTCAAAACGGGTTCGTTACAGGCAGGGTTTGTTTCAATGAGCTCGGGCTGCTGTGTGAACTTCAGCAGGATTCCCTGAAAGGCAGGGGGCGATTTTTTGGCCGTGGCAATGGTGCTTTTGACTCACGGCAGAGGAGGAGCAGACCCTCTGTCAGTGTTACTGCCAGGCTCTGCTGGTAGCTGCACACACACTCAACACCCAGGCAACATAAAATGCTTCACCTTGCCATGCATGAGAAGGCGTATGGTGAGCGTAACATTGAGACCTCCTTCAGATGCTTTTCCATCCTTCGTGTTCATCCTGGCCTCGTATCTTCAATACTTGAAAGTAGCTTCGTTTTTCTTCTTCTTTTATGCTTCTGTTCACTTAATCAAGCTACAGAGAGAGAGAAAGAAAAAAAAGAAAAAGTACTATTGAGTGGCTGAAGCTACTCTGAACTGAGAATATCATGTTGTACAAACCAATTAACATTCCTTCCTTTGATTTTCTGGACTACAGTTTAGTGCTGAAAAGGCTCCTTTGATTATTATTATCCCTCCCCATCCAACTCCTTAGCCCTTCACCAATTACAAGACACACTCCCTTCTGAAACCTTTAAAATTTTCTTAACTTCCTGTATTTTGAAGTTGAAAGAACAGAGCACAGCAGAGTGAAATACATTTTCTTCTGAAGTGCATTTTGTTAACCTCTGCAGTGTGTATATGCTATATACATATATATATACATGCATTTTTTACATGTGCCTGGTGATGTTTCCATTTCTCTCCTTGTTGCTACCTCTTTCTCTTTTTGCTCTTGCAGAAGAGATATTTTTGTTTTTTCTCCAGCTAGAGAGAAATTAATTCTGAGCCTAAACACTGATCCCTGCCAGCAACAGAGGATGACACAATATCAAAGACATCTGAATAACTAAGAGCCACTTGCTGTTGTAAATCTGGCCACTGTCTGACTTTGTTTTTGTCTATGAGGCCCAGAGGTTGCTCAGTCCCTCAAAGGCCAAAGCTGAGCTTCAGCCCTAAGTGGAAGGAAGATTTTTCTTAATTCCTAATGACAAACTGCAGATTTTCAGTCCTTTACAGTGCCATAAATATCCTAAAATGCTAATGAAAGCTGCAAGGGCTGGCTTTGAAGGGATAAACAAGATGCATTATGAGTTTATTAATGCAAGGACATTTATCAGCACAAACAAAAATGCGGGCAGGAAGGAATATTACCAAGGGCAGGCAAATTCTGTACTCCTTATTTAGTTTTGTCCTTTTCAGGCTTATCTAATAGAGCATAAAACCCTCAAAGAGACATCATGCCTCTCAGTAACCATCCCTTTCTGTTACCCATACTCTGTAACAACCCTATTAGCTTTGCATCTTTGGGCTTCCCAAAACTTTGCCTTGCACTAAATATAAATAGGGCACTGGCTAATGAGTGCTCCTAGGGACACCCATTCTGTATTTCAGAGTGTACATAAGTGTTTCACTGTTGTGACAGGCTGCTCTACCCTTGCCAAGACTGCTCAGGCATGGAACTAAACAATTGGAAGGGCCTATGGGATCATTCTCCTAAAAACACTGGAGGAAGTATCATGAGGCTGTTTCACCACTTGATTAAGCTCTATCCCAAGAGTCACTAAGCACTTTACCAGACCAAAGTAAAGCCCACCTTGGCTGAACATGTTATGTGTGAGAGAAGTCAACAGCAATTCTTAAACAAAGAGCATGAGAAACACGTGGAGTGATTCCTGATGGACATGTTGAGGTGCCAGCAATCAGTGATTCATGGTACCCTGGGAGACTGCCTCCAGATCTGCATTTTCCATAGCCACTGGAGGACAACTCCATGAATTTGTCTAGGGGCTTCTTGAATGCATATATCTGGTCTCCAAAAGTGGTGGTCTCACACATTTAATATAAGTGTGGAAAAACATGCTCCACTCTATCTGGCTTAAATTTGCTCACTGAAGTTTCCCCTTGTTATACATTTTGCCCTGTGTGTGTTATCAGAAGACCATCACACCAAGTCACTCTTCTGAAGCTGCACCTTGCCATTTCAGCCAGGGCCTGTGAGTGGCCAAGCCACTCCTGGTGTTTTTGCTCCTGGGAAATATGCTGGAGGATGCAGAGTTTTCTCTCAAGCCTCTATAGGAATGCTAGTGCCACAGAGAGTTCCTGTGCCTTCAATGACTGCAGAATAAGTGGCAGACATGCCTAAGGAGAGATGAAAAGAGTGAGAAAGAGCAATTTAAACTTCTCTCTTCTCCTTCCTGATTTTCCCTAACCCAGCATGGACTCAGCAAATTTTATCCCATATGCTCCACCACCCAGACCACGGCCGCTGCTATAAACCCATTTATTTCACATTTCTAGGCTTATCACTTACATTACATATTCCCTATCCCAATGGTGCCTGGGTGAGAAGACAGAAAACAGAAGCAGCCTGGCCATGTCTCTGATGCACCGTGAGTGCAAGAAGGTGAGAGGAAAATGTTCCAGGGCAGATCCTAGGGAATGGCAGAGAAAGGCATCAGCTGTACTCTGCTTGTTTAAAGTCAGACCAGGACTCAGGGGAAAACCTGCAACTGGATGACCACGACAGCCCCTTCTGACAAGTTCACTGTGGAGCAGAGGAGATGACTGTGGTTGTTCCCAGACTGAGAAAGGGAATGGTCTCACGCTGCTCACCTGCTCCTTGCTGAGGCATTATATCGTGGCTCTGACAGCCCAGCACTTTTTGCTCTGTCAGAGATAACCCAGCCAAACCCAAAATGCCAAACAGGAGCACTTTGGTACATGAACAGCAGCCTAGACCTTGGCAGTCTGGACTTTATGGGAGCAGCACTGGCCGTCTGAGACCTCTAGAAGCCAATGGTAGCTTTAGGACATGCTTGGAAGATTTCAAGAACAGCTGTGCTTCAAGTAGTAGCAAGGTATGTAAGACCTCTGTGGATCAAAATTCAGTGATGAAGGTACAGTTGTGTTGCTAATGAGATGTATTCCCACGTGGGAAAAATAATCCCAGGCTAGAAACAGGTTTACAGTTCCCATGGTCTTTTACTACTGGGATGCTACAGCATCACTTTAGGAAAAAGATATGGAGGAAAATCTTTACCCCAACAACAAACCAATCTTCACCCAAGCCTGACCTTTTCCAGATAAAACCTGAAAAAAATCAGTAATAAAGGCTAACACCTTATGGGTTCTTTTTAAAAACCCATAGGTTAGAAATGAAATTCCACCACAAATATTGTTAAAAACATCACTACAATCTGATTTTATGAAGGATTTCGTCACTGTCCCTCCTCCCAACAAGCTTAAACTCTTGCACCTGGCACTGAGAATCAGAACAGATGTCTGGGAGAGAGCTGAGTGTGTGTGTGCCTGCAAGGAGTTAGGCAGCTGTGTGAGATACAAAAGGAATTAATTCAAAAAGGCAGTCTCGCATGCTAAGGAGGAGTATTTAAAACCTATACATATACCAAGAAGAGAGAAGACTTTTTACTATGCCAGGTCATTTATATTTGCCTCAGTTGTCCCGAGAGTGCAAGTATTCTGGGTAAAACAATTACAGCTTTACAAAGTAAACCTACTGTTAATGACCTGGGTATTTTGGTTTTAAAGACAGATTAAAATAAAATATATTGTTGTACTTCATTACTTTTAACTAATTAAAGCAAATTTTTCTGCAGACAACATTAAAAACATGCTGATCTCCATCTCTGTGTACATGCGAATGTCAGATCATGGCACAAGGAAGAGAATGGTTCCCTCCACAGAGCCATCTACCAGACAAGCAAGACATCCATAAACCTACTGCTGTCATATACAAGTGCATTGTGAATATTTAATCAGTAAAATAATTTCCCTCTCCTTTGCAAAGTCAGCATTTTGAACAATTTACTGTGTTCCTGCCTCGAGTGTGCCTCTCTGTGAGCAAACAGGAGGCTGAACACAAAAGGCTTCCCTTCCTCAAGCTCTGTGTAGGAAGGTCCCATGGCTATGCTTGGGGCTGGGAGAGCTGAGTCTCAGAGTGAAAAAAAATCAGTGGGTCACACTTTTCCTGATGCCAGAGGAGAGCCAGAGGATTCCACAGGTGAGCAGAGAGTACAGTGCAGGGAGGCAGAGTCAGTGGCATGGCTAACTGTTAGAGTGAGGGTATATGCGTTTTAGCCTGCCTTCAGCAGAGAGCTGACAGTGACAGGAGGACAGCTGGACAGCATCTTCTTCCTGACCTCGGGACTCTGGACCAGAATGCACAAAATCCAATGTAGACCTGGGACTCTGCAGCTCCAGGTAACAAGCAAAAAATATCATGCCCACAGAATAAAGGAAAATAGCTCACATCCCAGCAAACTGCAGATCTTTGCTTCCTTTGGGGCTTTTCCATTGTCCTGTGGATGCCTCCACTACTGCTCATTATGTAAAAGCAAACATTTTTCTTCAAGTACAAAAAGACATCCAAATGCATTTTTAAAACCACAACCTTTTTCAATCTTCAACACAATGGATGTGCAGTCTTATGCAAATGCCTCTTATCTGTAAGTATGTGTTTCTATACATTTTTAATACTAGCTGTCACAAACTGGCATAAACCCTCATGTCCTATAGGCTCTACATACACATATTCACTACATACAATTTTCTAACAGGCTTTTCTGTAACTGGGTAGATTAAGGGAATAAAACAACAAGCAGCTAAGCCACATGTTCATCAGACTACTACAGACCCCCAACACAGTTCCTTAGGGATTTCAGTGAATTAATAAAAGCTACAAGATGAACTATACAGCTGAAGGGCAGTGTCACAACCCCCACACATGCACACACATGAAGGTTAGGAATCCTTGTGGCTGAGGGGACAGTATGAGCTGGCTGCCTAAAACCTGAGACATGGAAAGTCAACCTCATGACTCCCTTCCTTCCTACCCCTCAAGCCTACTAATTCCCTCCAAGAAAATAAGCAGACCACTGCAGAGAATATGGCTGCACAGTGCTTTAAAAAAGGTATTTATGTTAAGGCGACCACTTCAGGCATGCAGGATAAGAAAGCAGCAGGCAGGGATGCCAAAGATGAATAAAATCAACATAGTACTAAGGTAGACATCAGGCAACTGATCTCTGAGTTTAAAGCCCAAATAAATTATTTGACATCTGTGAATCTGCCAAGAAAGCTACTCATCTCAAAGATCCAGAGGGATGCAAGGAAGGAGGGAGAGAGAGTGCACACAGGGTGAGATGGGGAGGAGCTGCACAGTCACACAGGTGTGCTGGAAAGCAAAGAGATGCAGAGACAAGAAGAATAAAGGCAGGGAGAAAGAGAGAAATGAAGCTTCAGATACCTGATACAGAGAACAATGTGAGAAAAATCAATGTGGAAGCAAGAACCACCTGGAAATATTGAAGGAGAAAGCCTGCTCTGCTGTGTGAAGTCTTGATTATATGGTTGTTAAATCTGAGCTGTTAGGAAGGAAGAAACCGGCCAGGGCACCCAACACAGCATTCTCTGTCTTTGGGCCTCAAAACCTCTTGAACCTAATTATGATGCCTCATCACCACCAACTGAAAAATGTAATTATGAAGAAATCAAGGAGGAATCTACTGATGAAATTCAAAAGAACAAATCCCATCTGATCCACTGGAAGAAAAAAAAAACAAAGATAAAAGTATAAGGAAATTATAGTGACTGACATTAGAAGAAGCCACTTCTAATTGACATGAGGACAGCTAAACTCAGTCATATAGTTTCCATGTATCTGTAGGTTTAGAAAAGATAATTTCTCTAAGGGAAACATAAGAACATTGAATCTCTCACAGTAAATGTGTCATTTTCATAATATATGGAAACATCCCAAAGGAATGGGAGATAGGCAGATATCAAGCCATAGGCATGGGGGCAGGGAAAGACAGAGAATGAAAAAGAAGACTAAGACATGAGCAGAGTAATGTGAAGATGAACAAAGAGATTTATCCTGAGTTATGAAGAAATGGAAATTGGACAGCAACACTGCTATTATGAATAAACAGTTCAGAGTTTCATCTGCTTAGCAAGAACTCCAAAAAACCAGTATTGTAAAAAAAAAAAATAATAGCAAGAGTGAATAAAAAAGAACAGAGACACCTGAAACACAGGAAGTTATGAAAAGGCTGTAGCTAAGTCCTCTTGATCAGAAGACTCCAGGTGGAGGGAGACCTCCCAGGAATTGGAAGAAACACTTTCATGGATGATAAGAAACAACCTGTGCTTTCAGCAGAGCACAGTTCTTTGGAAGCAGATTTATGCTACTTACACAGTTTTAGTCTTTCATTTAAACTGGAGGGAATACAGGAATGGATAAGGAACATAAATTACCACAGTACAACTGATGACATTATCAGTAGAACTGACATATTTGGCCATACAGTAAGGCTTAAAATTAGAAATAAGTTGTCTGCCACAGAAACGTTCATGCTATCAAATGAGGATATAACTACTTTGCTTCCAAGCTCTTTGATAGGCTAGGCAGCTATTATCTAT
Source organism: Rhipidura dahli (assembly GCA_013399225.1). Taxonomy (NCBI): domain Eukaryota; kingdom Metazoa; phylum Chordata; class Aves; order Passeriformes; family Rhipiduridae; genus Rhipidura; species Rhipidura dahli. The sequence goes on along the minus strand of VXAC01004586.1, from coordinate 220,157 downwards.
GGCTTTTCACTTGAAAGTAACATCTCTGGATGTCAAAGGACTAAACAGGGTAATTACCCAAAAAAAATCGGCAAAAGTTATTCCCTCCCCCCCACAAACCCAACAACCACAACTCTAGCTGTAATCCAGAGCAAAACCAGCTCAGCTGCAGTTGTATTAATTTGTTTCAAGGAACATTATTTTAAGAAATGATTAAAAGGGATAATAATCAGACAATATTTACAGTTTCAGCTGAAGCAAAAGAAGACAACTGGATATTTGCTAAACATACACTGCTTCAGTTTCTCTGTCAACAGGAGGATAAAGACATCCACTGTTACTAAACCATACTGTTGTGAGGTTACTAAGAACAAAAAGCTCAAAGGAAGCCCACAATAACACAACAGTAATAATAATGACAGCTCTTCAAAGGATTTCTCTCCCAATAATAACTATTTGCAAAAGGAGAAATCAGGCTTTGGAACACTCCAGTTTTACACAGAAGCCTCACCAGGAGAACCTGATTAATGAACAATAGCTAAAGAAGCAGGTGCAGTATCAACCTTTCTACTTTATCACTTCCATCTCCCAAATTACTGGAGAGGACTCTACACAAAGGAATAAGATTATACACTTTATTCACATCCTTATAATTTATATCCCCAAAATAGATTTAATGCAAATCTCTAACTCTTTTATGAAGAGAACAAGATCTGCAGAACCTGGCTCCCTTAAATCGTCATATTATGGTCCATTTTAAGTAGGGGGATAGTTGGTATGAATCCAAAAATCTAGAAATGAGAAAATTAATTCTTTGTGTTACCAGAACAAAGCATGCATGTGTCAGTTGGCAAATGGGTTTTTGCTAAAAAGGTAAAATAAGATGAAAGAACAGCTCACAAATGAAATTTAAAGAAACACTAGAGAGAAGAAGGATTCAAGAAATTCATAAATTACATGCTCAAGGAGATATAAATAACAACTAATAAAAGTAAGTTGAATATGGGTCACTAAGAGAGCAGTAATTGAGTACACAAACAGATATACAAAATTCCTTTTTTGGGGGGAAATTAAGTGGTAAAGTATTAGTTCAAAAGTGAAAGGGGTTTAAAGAGCAACACACTACTCCACTAGTTAACAGCCACTAACACAAGGCAGTTACACAGTGTAGCAAGCCCTGTACTCCTTTTACTAATTATTGTAAAAATATCTGTCAGATGCTAAGCTCTGTACTTACTACAGATAGCTGGAAGTAGCAGTTCTGCCAAAGATGTGAAACTGATAAGGAAAGAACAGGATGAAAAAATAACAGAACAACTTTTATAGGCAACTGCAAGTATAAAAACTGGCAAGACCCCAGGAATGCTCCCTTTTGAATGCAATTTTATGAAGTATGTGAAGTGACACCAGTTTTTCCTTGATATATTTAATGGTGTTTTGCCTGAGGAAGAACCCATCCTATCTACAGAAGAAGCTGCCTTGTGTTCTCCCTGCAGCTGCCTTCATGTTCTCCCCAAAATGAGAAATGCCATCACCCTATACAACAGACAGCTCATCTGCTGAAGATCACTGGGTGTCAAATAATCTTTGAAGAGAATAGCAAAAGATTAGAGACTTATTTCTATTCTCAACTGCTGAATGTTTAGCTGCTGAACTTGATGTATATGAGTCCTGCTCCTAAAATGGATCACTTTTCCTCACGCTCGTCGATAAGCATATGCTTCAGGCAATTACACTGGTTGTTCCCTTTTTGATTTATTAAAGGAACTAAACAGAAACACATTTATTGAATGTTCTAGTTATAATGCTTTTTTGTAAAGCCTTTTTAATAAACAACATGATATCATGAATTTATTACAGGAGGAAAAATCTCAGAAGCACAAATAAGACTATTGTCTTGTTCACAAATTTTCTACTATCAACATTTAATGACAAATTACTTATTTAACATAAATTAATGCCAAAATGCTATTCCATGTGTGAATAGACAGCTCAACACTGCCAAAATAGAGAAAGTTATCCCTTCAGAAAACATCACGTCAAACAGGTGATAAATGCCATCAAACATCTGGAAATCAAGTGTCAGGTAATCTAGAAAAGCTACATAATGGCAGTCAGCAAACACCAAACAAATGTGGGAACTGAGGGAAGTAAGTAATTTCCAGGCTAAAGAAAACAGTGATTCTTTTGCCAAAGGTATCTTCCATCTTTGTTATTTTTTCCCCTTCTTTCTGCACTTATTCTGGAAAGAACTACCTTGGCAGCAATGCAGAGAGCATCTTTACAACTCCCCATGAAACAAAAAACAAGCAGTGGAGTGAGCATGCCAATACCTCCTACAAACCCAGGAGCCAACGAGAGCTTCTGCATATGTGCAAAAGCCAGGCAGATAAAAGCTCCTGTAGACAGAAGATTATGTGTTGGACTAATGCAACATAAATGCTTCCACAAGAAAGTTGTGGCAGCCCGTCATAAATTACTCTATGCAAATATTCTCCAAGAGGATTTGAGAATGAGCAGGAGGACAGAGCAGAAGGTGCTTTCTTTCCTTTCCTCATGGCAGCAATGAAATGAACTGTATGCTTCCTCAGGAGCTTGCCAGTTTGAAACATCAGGGAAGACAATTTATGCATGTGGTAGACAAGTTATTTACCAAAGAATCTAAAGCTCTAATCATAGCTTTAAAAATAAAATCAGCTTTAAATGCCACTTTACCCCGTGGTTCCAAACCCTCAAGTAAAGCACCACATATCTCAGACCTCTGGGATTTTTTGATTCTTGTTTCAAACTGAAATTTTGCCTTACTTGCTTGCTTATGTTTGACTAAGAAACAGACACTCCAACTCACTTGGATTAATCATTCCATATGCTGTGAGATAATAAATCTAATAAAGAAATGTACACATAAGTCACAGGGAAGGTGAGAAAAAATTGAACAGATCACCATCACAAGCAGCATAGTGGCCTGCCCAGCCCAGAGCTGCTTACAAGAATGGCCTACCATATAAGAAGAGATTTTTGATCCACACCTATTCCTGGAAAACCCTACGTTCTGATGACCTACACATTGTGAATGTGTGGTGTATTTGTTAAATAATCTCTGCCCCCTAAAGTCAAATACATGACTTTGACATTTCCTCAAAAAATATTTTCATTTTGAAATAGTGTTTAAATTATAAATTTATCTTACTATAATTTGAAACAAATAAAGCTTGTTGATTTAAAAATAAATGTACTTGCACTAAATGTAAGAGAGTCAAGTGTAAACAGATGCTATCTTTCCAATTTTTTAAAATGTGAGAGAGAACAGAGAAATTGTTCACATGGTCTATTTCCAATATATTTGAAGTAAGATTTATGTACATACATAAAAAAAAGATACATTTCAACACAGTATGAATATATGCATAGAATATGGTTAAATGCTGAGAAGCAAGTAAGGTATTTTTTTTACACAACAGATGTGGACAAATTTTAAAACATTATGCACCACATTGCTGGGGTGTAATCTAATAAGCAAATATTAAAAATAGAATGATTTTTTAAATGAGATTTTTATCTTCAGTAGAAACAGTCTAACAGACATAGAGATGTATAATTTTCTTTGCCAGTACATAAAGGAATACAGTCAGCTTCTTATTGATCAAAGGAAAAAAATCCTCAACTCAGAAGAACAGTCAAGGAAATACAGAAGCTTCTTTAATAGGAAACAATAACCCATCAAGTATGTTCCCACTGGGCACAGAACAAACAGATATTTAAATACATTTGGAGTTTTATATTTTCACCAATGTTGAAATAATACCTATCCTAGAATTTATCTTTGTCCAAACTATTTGGAAATTAAATGTTTTCTAGACTTATCTGGTTTGATAAACATGAGTCAGTTGTTTCACCCTAACCACAGACATGGTTGTTGGTTAGCGAAATGAGTTTGATAATAATAATAATGATTCATTTTACTTTATTAAACATAAAAATATTATATATTGATGTAATTGAATCTCTGACACAAACAAGCAAAAATATCCCCTTAGTCATCACCTTAATTATGATATTTACAAGGCTATGATTTAAAAGTCCATTCAAGCTTCCCAGATGTATAAAATAAATACTTCTTTAAAGAAAGGGAAATTCACACAGCCTCTCAGAAAGGGGAAGAGGATGAGCTCCCATCCTTCCGTTGCAAGGGGATGGGTACCAGCCTCTGGAGCGTGAGTCACAGGCTCCTTCCTGGGACACCACACTTGTGTTTGCTTGAGGCACAGATGGAATTGTCTCAGAAACTGGTCCAACAGCAGCACAGCTGTAACAGCTGCAAATATGGCTGAGTGCTGCAAAGACTTCCATCATTCATGGGGATAAAAGAGGAAAACAAACAGCAATGTTGCAATGTCCTGCCAGGGTGTTGGAATTGTTGCCTTCAAAAACCACAACCCAAATAGTTAAGTTCTCAGCTGCTGATGGTCAGTCAAAACATACAGCATTATACAGATTTTGCTGTGAAACTCAGGGTTGTGCACTAGGTAAAAAAACCCGGTATGTTCCAGAGCCTCATTTGAAAAAAGATTAAACAAAAAAAAAAACCTTATCAAAAATTCCCAAACCCAGCCCAAATAACTCTTTTATGAGCAGTCAATACTCAGAGTAAAGAGCCAAACACATGCCAAGATTTAAGCTATTTAAATCAATATTTTTGTCACTGATTTAAACCAGGAGAATCTTTAAACTCAAAAGCCAGTTTAATTGATGAAGCATTCAAAACCAAAGAAAAACATCAAATAGTTTATCAGCGACTTCAAAGTGCCAGTTGTAAAGTGAGCCCCTCTATCTTGCTCTAGCACTGCATCTGGCTCTAGCCATCCATTTGTTACTTCTGTGGAACCTTTAGAAAGGTAACAGCCAATTTTTGAATAAACAACTCATTTGTTTCACCAAGTTGCTCAGCTGAAACAGTGCTTCATGAAGTGTCTGTCCTTTTGTCTAACCTTCAGTCCCTTTCCATACAAACACGTGCATACACATGTACCTGTATATATGTGCATGAATGTATTCAAGCTTCGCAAACACTTTCAACATTTTTAAGAGATACAGGGATGTCAAAGTGTCAGGTTCACACAAGTTTCATTGAGACAAAACTGGGATCCACTCCAAGCCACTGGGAGGCAAGGTTCCATTGGGACCCTCTTCTCCCAGTGATAACCTCGAGTGAGCAAAGAGGGAGGAGGGGACTCTGAAAGTGAATGAATACAGTCACCGAAAATGCTCCCAGATTCAGAGGAATTCCCAACAAGAGGGGCTTTAGCAGATGCAGGACACACATTCCATTTTTTTTTCTGCAGCTGCTCCAGTACCATTGTGGCTCATACACAAACCCAATACCTTTAACAGAGTTTCATGGACATAACCATATGTGTAATTTGGTGATCTACATTCTTCAGGAAAACGAGACAGGTCCTTACCTTCCCACCTTTGCCTTGGGACCACAAAGTGATCCATTCGATCATTCAAAAGAAAAAAGCAAAGATCAAGAGAAGGTAATTGTTGACTTATTGTAGAAATGCTAGAGATACACTGTGGAATGGGTTACTACTAAATAAATGAATAAATAAACACCTCCTCCCCCCCCCAACATGGACTGCAGACATTAAAAATGAGAAGAACTCAAAGAGAAGCAGAATGATAATAACCCAAAAAGTAACACAATGAAAAAAAATGTGACAATAAACCTACAATAAAAGCAACACATTTACAATATGAATACAACAATTAGGAAACTCAGTTCCTAAAAATGAGTCACATCTGGAAGGCTCTGATGATATAAAAGACCTGGGGATGACCCAGGCTACAAATTAAAGGTTGAAAACTTATACTTCAAAGCAGAGGAAGAGGAAGCGACTACATTCACACAACCATCTCCTATTTTATATTTTCATCTGGACAATCCATAACCATAGCAACACGAAAAAAACCAACCCAACCCAACCCAACCCAACAAACCAAATGATCACAAATGAACAAAGAAAAGGAAGTGGAAAAAGAAAAAGGAGTTAATTTAGAGGAGAACAGAAAAAAAAAAAAACCCTACTAACTAAAAATTACAGAAAGATGGATGTCGATCTTAGCCACTGTCCAGTCTAACGTAAAGGAAACAGAGGCAAATGAGCTCATGAAGTTTTATTAATCTCCAGTCACCAAGACTCTGTACATTTTCAGTCTCTTTTCCATTTATACTAGAGCAGTTGAATTATTTTTATTGAAGTTGGGGAGGGGAGAGATATTTTAGAAATTTTTTTACTAAGATTTAGTCAATAAGTAAGTTAACTTGGTAAGAGGAAAAGGAGGTCATATAGTATTCAAAGAGATACAATACTTGTTTTCTTTTTTCCCCTCCAGCGCTCTGTATTGAAATCTGAAAAGCCCGTTTCAGATTCTGCACGTTGCTATTGCACACGTAATAATAGGACACACTGGCCTTTGATACAATTCTCTTCAGGGAACAAAAGCTTCCTTTGGCACAACTACAGCCACTGCTTGTTGTAGGTTACACATGTCTTTCCAGTCAAGCATGATTAATAACTGTTAAAAAAAAATGCTCATGACCCATGGCAAGTATTCTTTCAACTATAATACCAGCATTATGGGCTCTGAATCTAAGTAATTTTAAAATGTGCTTCTACAATGGAAGTATAATTTAATTACTTTTTCTGCAGCCTGTTCCATTTTGTTTCATCACTTTGATTGCACCATGCACTTGGCAGCTTATGGAAGACTGCATCTGCCTCCAGGATTATTTCACTGGGTTCTTTCGACATCTGTTTCTGAAAATGACTTTATTTGCAGTGGCATAAAGAATAATCAGAGACTTGTTTAATCCAGATAAATTGGAAAAGAGAGAGACACAGAGACAGAGTTGGAGACAGAGAAGAGACCAGGGAAAAAGAGAAAGCAGATCTATGCTGCATGCTGCAGAAGACATCAAAATAATCTCTCCTCTTCCTGTGCTTCTGCAAATGTTGTTATCTGATGGATGATATGATACATGAAAAGATGAGTCACTAAATCAGTTCCTTTTAGTGTTTAGGGGGAGCTCACAGATGCAATACATTCCAGCTACAGCTTCGTGCTGTGCTTGATCAGTTTAATACAATTTTCATGAATTACATTTGCGACCTCATCCACTGAGAATCACAAAGCAGTCTGAAATGATCTGTAGCAGTTGACAAAAGTCCTTATAATAAATGAGCTAAATCCAGGCTCCAGCCTGACCTGACATCCTTCCAAAGGCAGCTACACCCAACACCTGTTGCCGAGTGCCACCGCACAGCTATGGACCGAGCACACAGTTCACATAACTTCCCACATATCAGCAGTTGTCATCTGGGTCACCTGTGTATCAGATGACCAAGTGCAAGGCATCTGTAACATGCCCATGCCTGCCTGAGCTTTGATTCCACACAATGGAAACCACCATTGTTGACTCCTGTTTACTTTTGTGTTATAGATGGATTTGCTCACCCACAAACCATTATAAGCACTTAAAGACATGCCCTCTAAAAGATCACAGGTGTTGGCCAGGTTTTATTTCATTCCTTAGTTCTCTGTTTGTTTTTTTGCAGAGGGTGAACATGTATTTGTCAAGACACATCCACTGCCTCCATAAGAAAGTGCTGCAGGAAGGAAGCTCTGGCAACAGAAGCAGACAGCAAGGCTTTAGGGACAATGGCCACTAAAATTTAAAGTGCTACACTGAGCTGACCATAAAGACAACAAGCAAAACAACTCCTAACATGTTCTTACTTTTGAGAGTTTAAAATATTGCCTGTCTTGTTGCTCTTTTCTTTTTGGAGATTTTTTCCTGTGATTTGGTGGTCTTCTGGGCTATATTGCTGTAGCAAGCACATCAGAAATGAACTGGTTTGGACAGATGTATTTTGCTAGGAATTACTTAAAGAAAATTTCAAGGGAGGCCCTGCAGTTCTCAGGAAAACAATGAAGAAAAATCATCGTCCCCAGAAGTAAGAGGTATCATGCAAACGCACAATAGCTGGACCCAAACAATTCTGTATTAGCCTGATTCCCATGGTTGAGTGGCCTTAACTGAAACAAACATTTGGGCTTTCCTTTCCCACATAACCAAAATGACTCTTGCCCCAGCCAAGATACCAGCTTTCTTCTGGGATTTCCTCCACCTAGGGCATGTAACTCCCTGTACCCACCAAAGACATGCTCTCAAGTGGTGCCCATGCACTTTGCTGTCATCCCCATGAGAAGGTCACAAAAGGGAAAGATAAAAAATTCCTCTTCTTCTGTATTGCACTGCCTCACCTTTCCACTGCAAAATGCAGCAGGCAAGCTGAGGACATGACAAAAATCAAAGCTTCCACACTGTCGATCCACTTACAGGCAATATGAGAAACAAAACTCCTCTGGCAACCCGTGTGCTAGTCACTTGGCAAGCTTGACAGTCTGCATTTGGAAGCCTGGTTATTTTCATAAAAGACATAATCCCCAAAGTAAACAACTCAAACCTCTGGAAGAAAACAGACCAAACCAAAAATCTGCAACTTGCAAAAAGGAAAAGAGTCATCAGTGTATTTTGCTGATGAATTACTTGAAACACAGTAGAACAAGGCTCTTTCCCCTCCTTCCTAACCAAGTTCCCAGATATCTCTCTAATGTCTGAAGGCAAGGTGAAGATCTACTAGAAGATACCAGCTATTTACAGAAGGTTTGCAGTTGGCTAAATCAGGCAGGGAAGCTGCCCTGAAGAGAGATACATTCCAGTGACAGAATATGCTGTGAAAATCCTATTAAGAGAGACTATTAACAATTATTTAGTTTCTTCTTAGTTTTTTCTATTAATTTAGACAAATCTACTTCCTCCCCTCATTACTCATCTTACAACCTTGGGCTGTAACACAGCAGTTGTGCAGGGCCAGTGGCCATGCAAAGAAATTACTTATTGCTTTTCTAGAGCTTCATCATAAAATGTGCATGGCATAAGACACACAGATCCTGACAAGGCTTTGTTGTCTTGTCAGTATTACCAAAGAACATAATTTTCTCCCTAAAGAATTTGTAAGGATGTACTGTTTAAAAGCCAAGGGGAAAATAGGTTTCCCTCTGAAGTACCAGCTAGTGACCACTGCTGGACTGTGCTGTGCTGCTGGTCAGATGTTGCTTGGCAGCAACTCTTCCATAGAAGGTGTTCTTAAGGACAGGGTAAGTGTTTGAACACATAGATGTTTACCTCAGCTTAGCCACATGAACTTGGAATGAAGCTTTGAAGTCACTGGTAGCAACTGAAGAGAGAGAGATCAACACAATCCCTTAAGTACTGATAATAAAAGCAGTTTGTAAGGTCAGGGCCAAGTCAGGACAGGGCAGCATGGGGCAAGTGGCTCGCTCTTCACCCAGGTTACTTAAGAGAACAATAGAGGTGTCAGCTTGCTGCCTGTGGTGATGCCAGTCTGCCCTCTTAAAACCAACTTTTTAAGAGGTAAAACTTTAGTTCTGAGCAAATTTGAATAACCACCTTGGAAAGAGTTAAAATTCAGTGGAAATTGGTTTGTGTTTTGTCACATGGTCAGTAGTCCTCACCAGGGAAGAGTTCTCCTCCTTCTGTAACCACAGGTTCCTATGCAGAGCACTTGAGACCTATCTCAGGGAGTGGCAGGAAGACGAGTTTGTGCTCTGTCCAAGACATTTCCACTGAACTCCAGCAGCAAGAGAAATTCAGTTTATACAGTAGCACAACCTGCCTTTTACCCACCAACCTGAGGCAGGACACAGAAATGATTTTTTGAAGACACTATAAAGGCTACACTGTAACATGGAATAGCTTCTCCAAAAGTGAAATCTTTGTGTGTCAGCAGAAACAGCAGAGATGCCTCATGAGTGTCTCCATACTGGCAGGTCTTTAGGTACTTAGCTGACCATAAAACGGGGTGAATTAGGTCCCTTAATTCAAGCTCATGAAGCATCCTGGAGCCTGGTGTGGGCACAGACACCAAATCTTGCTGTCATGAAACAAAATGTTGTCTACAGTCACTCTATCTTAAAGATCCTATGTGCAGCATCTCAGGTACAGCTGCAGCCACTGTCCAAGACTGTCTGGAATCAACTAGGTATATCCAACAAAGCATCAGAAGATATGACCTGCTCCATATTATTGCTCTTAGGTCAGCAGCAAAGGAAGACATACTAATTATTCCTCATGCCTTCCCCTTGAAATGCTCCATCAAAATCAACCATTTTTCTTGCAGCATTTAAGGAAATCTGCTTAAAATGGCTTTCCAATGCTCCATTTCTCAACTATGCAACCAATTTTCATCTACAAGGATGTATCTTACTTACACATCCTTGAAGTGAAATCAGCTAAAAGTGGCTGAAATGAAAATGGACCCTGATTGTCACAGGCAGACCTAGTTTCTGTCCATGGCTATCCTTCAGCTCAGCAGGAGAAGTTATAAGATAAAAAAGGAAAATGATGTGGGGAGGCTTCACTGCGCTCTGCTTAATTAGCTGCTGTTCAATATCTGAAACACACAGCAGAGTGCACCTTCATGTCCACACACGTGCTTGTAGAAACAATGTGCACTGGTAACAGAGTTGATGTATTTTCTATAAATTGGAGTATGACACCAAAACATGGCCAAGATTACTTTATAAAACAAATCACGATTTTCCCAGACTGCAATAGCCCCAAGCCTATTTAATATTGAGCTCATGAGCAGGATCTTCTAAGTTTTCAATTGCTTCCATAAAGTGGAAGCTCTGTCTTTGCAACAGCATTCAGTCACGCTACCTAGAGTCTTCCCAGACTGTACTGTAATATAAAATCGAGATAATTGAGAGATCAGCCATGCAATACACATATACATATATATCAGTTCATTCTGACAGAGTCCTACATGCAGGAGACTGCCTGTATCAGCCCCAACACTCCACCAGTGCTCAGAGATACCATTCAGATCACATAAAATGCAGCAGCAACCACTCTTTCCTCACACAGTCATTCTATACACAAATGTCAGATTATGTATTGTTCTTGCCAATGCAAATGTCAGTTTGGATCGGCCATAGGCTACACACATGCCCCAGATTAATCTGAGTCCCCTATAGAGCTGAGGCACAAATTCTCAGCACCTCATAGGATGAAAAGCCTTTGCCACAGTGACAGACAAGGGTACACTGGTCTTGACTTTCTGGCATGGAAAAGGCACAAACAAAATATTAAATCCATGCACTTCTAACCCCCAAACTGCAGCATCAAACAAAATCATGGCAGCACTGCTTCAGAAGCACAGCTTCTGTGGATATGTAAGATTAACAAGCCAGCTTCTCTGATCTCTGGGCACGAGTGCAGACTGAGAGGTCACAGGTAGCACTTTTCTGGGCACAAACTGGACCTTTAAGGAGTATAACAGGCACCTAAAAACCATGTAAAGAAGAACAGTACAACACTTGGTGGGTGACTTCTACAGAGAAACACTCCTTTACAGTTTCTACAGCTGCCTGTTGATTATAAAAGGCTGATGGTAGATGTCCCTGAGATAAGAGGGTGAAAACCAAGACATTTTAGGGAAAGGATATATCAGACATGCCTGATGTGTTAATTGTTTCCTACTGTTTCCCTGTGTTCTAAGTAGGAAAGGTGGTGAACCACTTCAAAGGATATACTGGACTTTACTGATAACCTCCAGAAGGCTCTACTTCACAATTTTTTCATTGTGACAGATTTGGTTTAATGGCAAAATTGAAGAAAAAACATGTAGACAGTCTGGATATGTTGGACCTAATAATTTTAATAATTTTGNTTTTTTTTTTTTTTTTAAATCTGAGAAGCATAAAATCTCTTGAAACATTAGAACTTTGAAAAGAATTACACAGGTAGTTTGATATTACAGCTAGCTAAAGAAAAATCCCCAAAACCTCCAAAATCACATCACTACCTCCCAGAGTATTTCTTCAAAGATGAAGTTTTAAAGCCTAAGGCATCATGTGGTGTGTATGTGTTAATAGAGGGATGTCTGTGATGACATCTCCAAGCCCTAGGCAAACTCTCCTCACTCTGAGCCATGCTGCCTGCCTTCTTCGCTGCATCAGGTCTCTGCCAGCTAGTTCAAGAGACTCAAAGCCAAATATTCCAAATTTCTGCAAGGTGCTTTGTTAAGAAATACTAAAGGAAAAACTAGTCTGAAAGTCCTATTTCTGTTACCTAAAAATATGTCAAAGATCAGTTACGTCTGAAAAACAATGGAAGCCAGTTCTCCCTGGAGTACAGACAACCAATGTAACTGTAATGCTGAAATGTTACTGTACGCTAATAGTAATAGCAAAAATAATAGCAAAACAACAGAGAAGTGCAAAGCTGATGAAATACTTAAGAAGCAGTACTTTTCAGGTCATGCAAATACATAATCCAAGTCTTTTTATTCCCTGAATCACAGAAGCTGACGTAGACGAATAGTTACAGCTTCTGTGCTCTCTTTCTTCCCCCACACACCCCCTCACACCACTCCCCAGTTGCTGACATCCTGGCACTTCTGAAAATTACTGTTTTGTCATCAAGTTTCTGAAAATAAATGCAAAACGCAATGGATCTTACCCCCTGCTTACCAATGGACTATCAACACAACCTAGCAAGCTTGACTTTAAGTGCAGACTGAATATACTAATAGCCACATTCTTTCAGAAAATGAGATAGGGAGTTATTAATTTTGTCACCAGAGTTATCAGACCAGTTTCTTACTTGTGGCTATGAAATTCCTTTCAGATGACGTACTTAGAAAAAAAAAATTAAGAATCCATGTAGTGGAGGATAAAATGACTCACATATTTTAGCAAAATACAGGCTTGTAACTGAGACATGTAGGTCTGGCTGGAAGCAAATTTGTGCACAGCCTATTACAAAAGGCATCTTGTTGGTCTCTCCCTTAAATGCATAAGTAACTGAGACAGGCTGCTTGCAAGATTTTAATGAAAACAGCTGTTTCATGGAAAACTGAGTTATTCTACTGTTGTTTCCTTTATACTTTTAAACAAGGAATCTTATTTTTTGCATGAAGGACATTCCAAATACCACTTTCCAATTTTAATCACAGAACAGTTTTGCAGCATGTATTAGAATAACAATGGCTCTTCCCAGGAAGAGGTCTTTGCTGGATGAAGTGGCAGCCAGCAAATACCATGAAGGTGGTAGAATACCAAAGTGGGAACCCATGGTCATGCTCTCTCCCTTTCTTTTCAGATCTTGCCCAGAGCAGCTTCAATCTGAGTTTTGAGGGAACACTCCCTTCCCTCGACCTGTTCTCTCCTTGCTTGAACATAAAATCCTCCTCTGGATTGTGGGAGAAAGGAGGACTTGGGTCTCGATGTGGAAGAGGGACTCTGTCCCCTGTCCCTTCACTCCACAGCTAGCAACAACTAGAAACAGGCACAAAGCCCTGCACTAACAGCACACACTACAGAAAATGGCAGAGTTATCCTAAAGCCCAGGTTCAGATGGGCAAAAGCCCATGCCCAGTGTATCCTCCTCTGGGTGCAGCCAGAATATACAGAAATCAGTCCAAGGTCTCAGGTGCAGCTGAAGTCATCAACCAGCTGTGCCATTTCCTACACTGCGGCTCTCCCCCAGATCCTGCAGTAATTCTGGCCAAGCCCAGGCCTGCTGTTCAGACCTACACATCCTGTCATTGCCACCTCAAGACTCACAAACTTACAGCCCTGTGCTGCAAATTCTGCAGCCGCTGAAGACAGCAACAGCCCATGGACTATCTGGGGACTTACTGAGCTCCCAGCAAGGGCACCAAGGCCCCCACAGCTATACAGGGCCAAAGCAAATGGAAACAACATCTGGTTCTACATGTAGGCTTAGCAGAGAGCATTAGCCTGCAAGGGTTAACTAAATCCATACTGCAGGTTTCTGCCAGCATGGGCTGTCGAAGGACAGGAATAGGCAGCTCTTGGGTGCTGAAGCTCTGCCAGTGCAACCTTCCAGGCCAATATATGGCCAGAACCACACACCTATCAGGAGCAGTTTACTGTGCTTACTGTGTACAAGCTATAATGTGTTCATTTGATATTCCAAGCTGTAAACCACAGGAGGTGCCCTTAATTTCACTGTGACTGAAAGTATACAGAACCGAGCCTTATCCTTGCAATACTACCTTGAACTTTGCAAGGTGAGCAGCCATTTACATCTTTAGTAGATTAAAAGTGCTGGCTTCATTTGAGTTTGCTTTTCAAATAAATTTAATTTTGAGTATTCCATGTCCTTTTTGTTCCTGGTATGTAAAAAGCTAATCCACTTATTTTTGTACACATCCCTGCTTTAAGGTGCTTTATAACCACACACTTTTTGTGACAGAGTAACAATTTATCATATACTGGCACCGAAGAAGACTAAAACAAAAATCTTGCAGTTCTGGAGAAGTTAAGTCGTCACTATCAACACCTCATCTAGATCAACCACTGCTTGTCAGCAGTTTGACAAATACCATGTTTTTAACCAGCTGCTAAATTGTCTGTAAAGAAAATAAATTTATTCTAAGTGCGTTCACCATTCTCTGGCATACGGGGTTTGATTTATCTAACTCCAGGTTTATCCTGAACTGTTCATAGTGAATAACAAACTGATTGGCCAACATACAGCATCTGGCATTCAAAAATGGTTGTGCGTGCACCCAACTTTGTTTATTCCATCATAGGGCAATCTGGCTTGAATTAACATTATAAAATAGTATTAATCAATTTAATGCAACTGGTTTATAAGTACCTGAGATGCTGAGAGATCTAAATAAAAAGTTTCTAATTTAATAGTTTGTTTAGAGGTTGCTGGCTTCTGAGTACAGTTTCATGCATAATGTAACTACCCCTTCTAAACACTGATAAGTCTTTAAATGTGGCCATGAAGCTGAATTAAAATTTCCATGCAGAAATAAAAAAATATTCCGCAGAATAAAAAATAACTTCAAATTAATCGAACATTCCCCTTCTATGTCTATATATAGATATANTATATATAAATTTAATATATGAATTTAAAAACGGTAAGTGACCCTGAGCCACTTACAGCTCAGACTCCCAATCTCCTGGTGCCAGAGTAGGCAAGCCCTCGTGCACATTGCACATCCTTATCTCCTATACACATACTATTACTTTCACATCCTCAGCAGCCCCCTTCTGTAACCTGATAGACAATGAGGAATATTGCATTAGAAGATGCTGAAACTGCTTTGTTGCCATAAACTATTTGGGAAGTGGCAGATAATGGGTTTTTTTTTTGACAGTTCCCCTTTTTCTTTCATTAGGAAACTCCTAAGAAGGTGCTGTCACATCAGAAAAGTGTCACTGCACACCTTCACCCTGCAGAAATGAAAGCAGAGATACAGAAACATGTTATGTGATGACAAATGCAGTTTAAGAAGCCTTCATACTTTTTTCTTTATATTTGCTTCTTTCACAGTCCTCTATTCCCTCAGTCATGCTTATGCAACCATTCACTGAACAAAACTGTACTGATTTAATTTGAAAACCAAACCAAACCAAAAAAATAAACCCAAAATCTGGGTCTGGTTTCTAGCACAACCCTATAAATTATCATCTGGCACATCACAGAAGTGGGGGAACAACAGTGCAGGAATGGTGCCTCAGTTTTGCTGGCTGAGAAAACACTTGTGTAACCACACTTGTCTATACAGAATGGGTGGCACTGAAGAATCAGAAGCTACAGTTTTTCCCTAGTCATTTTGCCCATTTCTAGTTGGTCGGGGTTAAAATTTTCTGCTGTTTTCATGTGATCACATGACAACTTGCCATCTCTTGTAATTCCTTGCTGTTTCTCGATCATGCTGACCCTCTCCATGAATGGATGAGGACATTCATGGAGTTTAATGTCGCAGCAATGTGCTGTTGATGCCTTTTCTTGGTCTTAAAATCAAGAGGCGAACAACGTTAGAAGGGGAAAAGGGGTTTTACCTTGGTGTTTATTTTAAGGATCCTTGGGTACACCACGACCAGGTCGAATGCACGTCCATGTACTCGGCAATGGCTACCGCAATTTTTTTTTTTAAGATCTAGTTTTATATTTTAGGTTTCATTAATTAGCATATCTATCTATAATTCCCCAATGAGAGGCTCAAGTGAGCCGCCTTTTTCAAGGAACCTTACCCTGGATGGTTCTATCTCAGTTTACAAAATGTGTTCTAGAGAGGACCTTGGGGTCTGGGGCACACTGACCCATAACTACAAAGCTTTTAACATGTTTAGTCTCTCAGCTTAACAAGCAAGTCTAAGAATGTAAGCAAAAAGCACTAAAAAAACAAAAGCTGTAAAAAGGTATAAAAAGGTATAAAAGAAAAAAAATCATCATGGCATCACTGTGAAAGGTCTTTCTGCTGGCAAAACAAGAGGAGTGGTCATTTCTCACTACTGCAGCCTTCATCAGTTTTAGAGCTGCAGTGTTCACTGTTAATCAAATTGGAAAGATGTGTCAAATAGGGAGGCTAAATTAACCCGCCAATTTTTTTCAGCAATTCAAACATCACAACATAGGTGTGATCTCTTTTCCTTTGAGAAGAGCAGCATACATTGTTTTCCAGTAAGCTGTGACAGCTAAATGCTCAATATGGACAGAAAAGTCAAGAAAAGAAAAACATATTTACTGTGCCTTCTTATATATTAATTATAACTTTCTAAGAAAATGAAAGCTTTATTGCAAACACATTTTGATTACCAAATGAAAATGTTCTTTCACATTTCAGAAATGTTTCAAGATCCACAGAAAGAAGACAAAGTGTAAGCCTTACTGTTAAAATTACCACCTGCTCATCTTTAGAGAAATGGTACACAAAATGCTTATAGTGAATTTTAATGCAGTAGAAATGCCGACACTATTTCTCCAATACAGCTTTTTTCCCCTATTTTAGAAAAGCACTTGGGCCCAGATGTTACCAGGTGAAATTCAGCAGCAGATGTCCTGTCAAAGGCATGCCAAGCAACTTGAATTTATTTTAGTGATCTGCTGGCACTCCAGTGTAAATGGCTCAGTGTTATTAACTGAATTCTCCTGGCTCACCTGAAATGGATTTAAACGCATTTTTGTCTTGCAGGAAGAACCACACAAGAGTAATCTGATTAGTTTGGAAGCTCCTGGAATGAATAAGGATGATGCTTATATTGAAGTGTGTGGCAAGGAAGAACTACCAGCAGCAAGTTTCCTGCTTTTCCCAAGGACCCAATAGCAAACTTCACCACCCTGCTTCTGTGCCAGTATCCCAGCATGTCTCTGCGCAACCATCTTGTTCTGACAATTTTGCCAATGTAATTTTTGGAGATGGGTTGAAATCAAGACCTGAGCTGAGAATGCCAAACTCTGAAGTGTCACTTCTTCCTACTTCTGCTGACAATTACAAGTATACCCAAGAGAAAGATTTAAGCCTCAAAACTGGGCCTTAACTTTATTTCTATTTTTATTCTCCATCAAACAATATAATTGCCTATCTTATATTTTAATGATTTGCAGTGCTTTTCCCAAAGCAAACAAGGCTCTGCAAAATATCTGCAGTTCCTCACTAAGCATCTCTAGATCAGGAAAGGACAGTTGCTGCGGCCAGTTGGAGATTGCATGCCAGTGACCACAAAACCACAAAGATCTAAGCAGCTAAGGACTGCACACTCCTAACATCTCCCAGAGGTCCTGCTGTCCTTAGGAGCCCACTGATCCAACCTCATGACCCACATCCTGCCCACTTAAACAAAACCTGCATTGACACTTGTTCCTGGCTCTTGGCTCCAAACTGTCCTGTGCTGCCTTCTGCAGGCATTGTAGCCTGGTGGCCTCCTGGCAACACTACCTTTGGACCAGCATTAATTTTTCTACATCTTCAAACCTGGACAGACACCTCCTCTCCCTGCATAACAAACCAGAGAATGATCATTATCCACCACTGGCTTGCACCCTCCAAAGGTGGGATGACAAAACATCCAAAGCTCAGCCTGTCCCACAGCTGCCCCCCACCTTGCTGCCGTCACAGCTGCGCACAGCGCTGGGAACCTTGGGGACCAGAGCAGTCTGGCTTGCCCATGGCCAGCAGCCAAAGGGACAGATAAGTCTGGCTACACTTCTCTCTTCTCCCACTGCTCAGAGCCAGTTCCTAATCCCCATGCTGTCCTTCTCCCTGCCACCCTGGGGCAGTGCCAGCAGCAAAGTCTCCTGTCTCCAGTTCATCTGATTAACACAGAAGACTGTCATTTCCTTTCCTGAAGCCATCCTTGCTCTTCACCACACCATTTTCAATTCCTAGATTAACTTCTTCAACAACATCCTCATTCATTACACCAAACTGATTCATGTCCTGAACACTGCTCATCTCTTGCTCAAAGGGAATGCTGGTCCTCTGGAGAAACGGCTGCAATGATGTAATTCGGGACTGTAACACAATACGTATGAATAATAAGGCCAAATCAGATGCAGAGAAGAAACCACACATCTGGCTTTTCCTAACTTCTAAGAGCTTGTTTCTGCCACTTAAAAGTTCTTTTCATGTTGGTTTTCAGTGCAATGCTACATACTTCTTGTTAAGCACTGACTGTGGGGTTAGTGCCACAGTGGAAACAGATATAAAGAGAGTCTCTGTCTTGAGAAAGATCCTTTCAAGCAAAAAAGATGCATTAAAAAAAGAGACTGAACCCCTCTGTGGCCTCACAGAACTTCATGAACACCTCCCACCACCAGCCAAGTAAAATCTACAGGCATCCCAACCCTGAACCACTACTAGGGGACACACAATTATTCCTTCATCTGGAAATAAAGCTAAACACAACATAGGTCTATACTGTCACCAGTCAAGAGTGCGGCAGCTCTTAGAGCTTAGATATTAAATCCCCAGTGTTCAACCAGCCTTCATTCACAAACACAGTCTTGACTGGTTTGGTTTTCTTTCTGAGCAAAAATTTGCACTTTAAGCCTCCTCAGTATGGAGGCTATGCCCTAGCATTTACTTCATTAAGCTTCATTGTTCTAATCAATATCACATCCACTTTTGTTCCGCTTTACAATTAACAGCACACAATATCACACCCCAAGATTTTTTAAAAGAGAATTAGAGCTGCATGCAAAGACCAATGCCAAGAAAAAGCAGCACTACCTTTGGTTCTGCCCTCTTCCTCCTTGCAACTGCTATGCTCACCGTTTCCATTTCCAATAAGTGCAATTTTAATATGCTGAGAATTTTAGGCACTCAAAAACTTTGCAGACATGTTTGAGCCTCTGAATATAAAGGGTCACTCTATGCTAAATTAAAAAGGACTGAATAATCACTTATTTTGAACAAAGACTCCTTTTGTTTTCTGAAGTTGCTGCTATGCACATTCATGTGAGAATATAACTTGAACACAGGAAACAAGAAAGCTTTGTAGTTCGCATTTTTTGGGCTTACAACCACAGTCCTGTTCAGAGGGGTTACAAAGACATCACTTGATTTTTCACCAATATTAGTAATGAAACAATCTTTTCTTGCTAATGTTTAGTGCTGCAGAATTAATATACAACT
Source organism: Rhipidura dahli (assembly GCA_013399225.1). Lineage (NCBI taxonomy): Eukaryota > Metazoa > Chordata > Aves > Passeriformes > Rhipiduridae > Rhipidura > Rhipidura dahli. The sequence goes on along the minus strand of VXAC01004586.1, from coordinate 200,619 downwards.
GCAATAAAACTGGCATGTCTTTATGGGTCTAAGAAGCCTGTTCATTGTATAGTGTTTCTTGGTGTTTCAGATGCCAAATGGTACCAGCCATGGGCAGTGGGTGATGGTTTACGCTTCGCGCAGCTGTGCCTCTTCACAGACAGTTCACACAGTGCAAGCCACATCCCAGACCTGCTCATGCTGTCCCCAGCAGCCTTTTACTTTGCATTTTGGAAATAGCGTGATGTCCTCCACAGCATAAGGCAAGACTGCCTCAGAGAAACCATGCTCTCAGGGCAGATTTGTGTCATGAGTGACAAACCTGAGGGCAGAGAAGTCCTTTCAAACTATGGAAGCCATCACAGTGCGCTGCTGCCACACTGTGCAGCTGTGAGTGTGCACCAGCAGTCAAAGGAGCTCTCTGGCCTCAGACCAGAGCTGGGACAAGCCTGGGCACTTCAACACCATGGGGTCTCTTCATTTGCAGTCATGTTTAGGTACTCACTTATAAATAGGCCTTAAGCTATTTTCCTTAAATTAAGGAAAATCAGTTTACAAAGTATATTTCACTTAAGAATAAATGAAACAGAGATATGAATATGTGAAGTCACTGTAGGAGCTGAGACAAAAAGCCTCCAAACATTTCTTGCTGTTGTGTGAGTTTTTATTAAGACACTCAAACCTGGGAACAGTATCATCTTTGACCACAACGAACCACCATCTTTATTAACCCTAGCATCAAAGAAAGACAACTGTCTCTGCCCTTATCCAGTAACTGTTGGGCAAAGGCAGGAATTTGAGGCTGGAGAGGCAGGAAGAATTCTTCAATCCCCTTCCCAAAGATGCTGTGCTAAGAGTCTGCTTTAAGACTGCCAGGATGTGAAGTTATTGTCTTGATCTCTACTGGAACATGAGCATATATGATGTGAGGCACCAAAGTGGCTCAGTAGCTCAGGAATAGCAAGCAATGCAAATCATTTAATAAAGCAATTATATAGAGAGAGTCTTTTTGCCACAGCACGATATCAGTGACTCTATAGATGGAGCACTCTTCATCTGTCACTGATCTATAATTCACTTCATTTTGTCACCTTGCATTATCATACAGTTTAACACTGAAAGCAAACTTCATCCATCTGTTGCTCTCATCGGACAATGATGTGGTAATACTGCTTTTTACATGTAAGAAAACAGGATATCAATTAAAAAACTGGAATGGACTGCCTATCTGAAGGACTGTTCTAATAAAATTAGATGTGTTTTTCAGGGATTGTTAATACTAATTGTCACTGAGTGGTATGTGTTTAGTGGTGTTTGGTATCCTAAATTGTTCACAGTAATTCTGTAAAACCTTGAGAACACGCAGAGCACAATGACCTTCACTGGGTCAGTGGCAAAGCAGTGTCCACTCACTTTAACTTGAAGCACAATTCCAAGTGTGATATACAGATGATGTCGGTGAGCACACGAGTTTGCTTAGGCAGTGGGATTAGAGCAGTGCAAGAGAGAACACCCTGAGGTCTTAACATGATGCCTTTACCCTGTGGAGATTCTCTTTCCTTCTCATTTCTTCTGCTCAGACTAAAACATGGATACAATTTCAACGACATAAAACTGCTTTGTTCATTTCCAACCTTTGCAACAACTAGAAATAATATCAGAAAAACAGAGGTACCTATCCCGTAACATATGAAAGCTTGAATTAAAATCAGCACCAGTATTTTCTGCCCCCAACCCTAATGTACAGGGAACTAGAATAACATACAAAGTCAAATTCTCAGGATGTAGAAAACAACAACAACGCTCTTGCTTGCCTGATTTTTTGGCTCTTCAGTTTGGTTCTGCTCTGTTAAGCTAGGATGAAATCACAGCAAACACTACACTAACTCTTCTGTTAATTAACAGCCTGCTTCGCAACTGCACTTTTCATTCCCACAAAAAGTGCTGCATTTCCACAAAGTATCACTTGTAGTAAGGCATTCAAACATGCTAATCGCAGCTTTGCCTCCCAGGGAGATGTATGAGCTTACTCTGCATTAGTTAAAGGCTTCTGAGTTGATTTCCTTTTATTACTGTTATTACAACTTTTCGAAAAAGCAGAATTGGTTTTACTTTTGCCAACTTGCACAAATCCAGCTCAAGAATGGCGATGACACTCTGATATGCTTTACGAAGTTACACATAACGCAGTTAGGTTGACAACAGTGGCACAGAAATACAGAGAGCAGGGGGCTGGAAGAAAAATTCTTCCAACATCTCTGGTTTTTTTCCACATAGGCTTGTGTGCATTGGCTATGATGGGAATGGGATAGAGAAGTGACTGTGGACTGTGCAAAGCAGATGTGACTGTAAATTGCAACATATGCAAATTCTTCGGTGCAGCTTCCTATAAACATTGCATATCCATTTTTTGAAATGATCTTCGCTTGTATTTTAATTGTGTATTTCAGGATTTATTCCTCTGCTTCATTTTTATTCTGCTGCTGGGTAGTCATTCAAAGATCGAAAAGTTCAGTCACAAGACAACAGGATTCAGCACTTGGTTATTGCAAATTCCTGTTTACTGCAAACACTGACGTAAGTGAATAAAGAATCTGGGTCAAAAAAGCACAACAGAGGATGCTACCTGTCTTTGTACTGAATAGCAGGCAGCTGAAAAACTGGCAAGCTTTAGCACAAAATCAGTGTGAAACTGCTTCAGAGAGATGATTTATTTTTTTTATAAAGGCATTTTAAATGTTCAGCCAAAGTAAGGAAAGTTGGTGTTTCCTATTGAATTAAGGCTTCACTTTCCAACAGATCCAGGCATCTTCGCCTTGTATTTTTTGTATCCACACAGCAGTGAAATTTATCTTGCTAGGAACAGCAGCACTGATTGTGTTGCTAAACAAATTAGCAGGGGACTGGACTTGTAGGTCTGGGAAGAAGCACTCTTCAGAACAGTTGTCCACTGCTAGATAGAGAAAGAGAGAAAAGATGCCATGGAGAACACATTATTAGGATATTGCCTGGGAAGAGAAGCCCCAGGGACATGGCTCTATTTCGAAAGCAGCTGCTATACTGATAACATATGATAATCTGCTTGGAAGATTCTAGGGTAATGTTATAACAAGAATAAAATTGATGATGCAATTTTTGACCATGCGTAAGTGGTGGGAGATTGTACAATATTAAGAAAAAGACAAAAACCAGGCCACTGCATGAAGAGGATCTCTGGAGTGCATGAGGAGTAAGTTAACAAGGCATGGAGAAAAAAACACTAAGGAGGCAGAGAGCCCCAAACCAATTTACAATGAGTCACAGTTCTCCAGAATAACACATGAACATAAAAATATATCCAGTTGTCATCCAAACAATATGGCACTTTCTGAACCAGATCCTGAAAAGAGTAAATTTTCTCTTGAAACCGAGCGTTTGGATGAGCCTTTTTTAAATGAAATGTGTGATTAATACCTTTAAAAAATTTCAATAGACAAACACATATGATGATATGACGTTACCTGTTGAAGGTGTTGCCCTCTTTGAAAATGTCATGCATCGAGAATCAGCGGCTCTTCAGAAGTGCACACACAAAGAGCACATTATGCATTGTTAAGCTGCTAGTAGTATTTGCACACAAATTTGGTCAACCAAAACCAGCAGAATTGTTTTTACTTTTTTTTCCCTGAAAATACATATCCAAATTACATATACAAAGCCTTTACTACCTTGATCTCACTAGATGTTGTTCTCACTGGGACTAATAAAAGTCTAGAGTAAATTAATTTATCTTATTGGTATTACTGCATAGGGATGGGAAAGGCAGATTAGGCTCCATTTTACAGTACTAAAAATAGTCAAGTACACTTGCTGTAGGCATTTTAAAAATAGAATCTTATATTAAAAGAAAAGAAATAATTCTTAAAAGTTTGCCTAAACCCACACTTTCTTGCAAAAGTTTGATTTCAGAAACAAGGATTAAACCCCAAAGACTCCTCTTGTGGAAAACACCGGGAACTCTGCCATGAGAATAAATGGCAGCCACATCAATGGTAATGGAAATAATAGGTAAATTAATTGCCTACAAACACGCCATTATTATAAAAAAAGAAATCAGGATAAGATTCATTTGTTACAATGTAGATGGTAGGTGTTACAGAGTCAATTAGTGAAATAAAAAGTAAGAGTAAATCCATCACAGTCAATCAAGATGTATTAAATGAAAGATTGTGTCTGGTGTTCTTACAGATGTAAAGACATTTACCTTTAGGCTACTGTTAGTCAGCCTCTGTGTGTGAGCATCAGCCTGCCACCAAAATACTCGAATAATATATACATTTTAAATGGCTGTTTTCCTCATTTAAAGATGAGCTGCTAAGCAAAAAGCTAGGTCCGTACTGCTGCTTTAGGATACATTAAAAAACTCAGCAGCAGGACCAAGCATTTTTGCTTAAATATTGTGTGCTAATGTCTTTTGTCTTGCTTTCTTTTCCAGTCCCTTCCTCAGGGAGCAGCTCTGAGCAATGAATCATCTTGATTTGTTAAAGTTTTATTGTTTGCTCCTATTGAAAGGCACATGCTGCTCTATCTTGTCCTAGATCTGGGTGTTTCTGCCACCTCCAAAAAACGGGCAATAGGTTTTGGGAACTCGAAGAAAGCCTGGATGGATGCCTGTCAGCATCCCACCCACTTGCACACCTCGAAGAGGGGATGCGTCAGCCCAGGCTGCTGCACTTGAAGGAGGTGCCCTCCCTGCCAACTTGGATGGAGTGTGCTGACAGCCCAGTGTGAAGAGGGACCCTGACCTGCTGTTGGGTTTGATACACTTCTGAAATTCCCTACAACTTCCCTGGATGACTTTGTGCACTTTGTGCTCAAGAATCCCACTCCTGTTGCTTCACCAACAGTGACAGACAGACTGTTCCCGCTGCACAATTACAAAGATACCGGAGCAGAAGGTAAAGAACAGGAATCCACGTTTTCCTGAAGGAAACCAGGCCCATTATCAGTACTAGCACTCCCACAGAGGCATCACCAAGCTTACATAGGGGCAGACAACCAACACGGTGGAGAAAAATACATATTTCTCTAAATGCCACCCTGCTGTCCTCTCCCATTCCCGCCCACCAGCTTTGAAGAGGGCAAGATACAGCTCTCTGTGAATTCTCTGGGCACAGTTTCAGCCATCTCAATGAATGAATTGGACGGCAGAAACAAAAGAATTGTAACATTTTGTTCTACACACCGAACCTCAAAGGTCTTGATCTCAAAATGTCACTGGTCAGATATGTCCAAATAAATATGCTTCAGAAGAATTGTAACCTTTAATAAAAAGGTACAAGTACTTTTTAAGGATATATATCTTCAGCACAAATACAATGTATACAAATAAAAACAAATCCGGCACCACAGCTGGTCTTTAATGACACTTAATTTACATTACAAAAGCAGAACTGAATGCTTATGGACCGGGCAAAGGATTGAAAAGACTGCTTTACCTTCAAACTGCTACTAAAAAAAGCCTCAATTTCCATAGATGTGTCCCAATGCACTACCTTTCAGTAATGAGTGCTAGAAGATCTAATCAGAGACAGGTACCTACTGAAATACAAATCCACATCCAGTGGCTCCTTCAGGCAGCAAAATTCACCTCAGTAATTTCCCTTTTCTCAGAGAGCAAGCCAGCTTTAAGTCCCTCTTGAACTTTCAAACTAGGGTTTAAATGAGGCTTGGGAGAGGCATAGTTGTTATGCTGACCACCTGCCTGAATGCTTAACTTAGGTATGAATTAGATCATACAGCACACGAGTCAACAAGCCTTGTGATCAGCAGTGTCAAAGGCTGACAATACATCTAATAATAACCAGCACAGGCACCTCCATATTCAGCATTCATTGCTAGGAGTCAATTATCGTCCATCTATTCAAGGGCCTTTTGAAGTCCTTCTTGTGTTACTTGAAAATGAAATTACACCAGGTCAGGTCAGCTGAAATGCCTGATTTCTTGTTGGCTGAAGTCCACAATTCCTTTTTTTTTTTGGCTGTATGTCGATGCTAGCTGCAAACTTCTAGTAAAGCTGAAGCATTGTATTTAATTAATTATTTATTGATTAAAAATAAGCTTTAAAATCCAAGCTAGCATTCACAGATCTCAGAACTCCTTGGGACCAATCAGTTTTATTTATGTTTGGCACCAGTGACTCACCCCAGACTTTCTCTAAGCTTGTGCTTTTAAGAGTAATTGCTCTTCAAGTGCCCTGTTACAGCCTGTTTTCAGACTGCTGAAGTCTGCCATAAACCTCAGGGAGATGAAAAGTCCAGAACCCCAACACCTGAGCTGCCTCAGAAGTGCTTCCAGCAGGCTGTCGTCCAGCTTACTTCTAATCTCTTCAGTTTCAGCATCCTCATTCTGACATAAACTCCACATTATTTCTCTGCTTTTCTCTTCTTACCCATTTAGATCACAAAACTGGCTTTTCCTTTCAGCTACCTATAAACTGATCTGACATCACTGTCAGAAAGTCATACTCCACATAGAAAATCATCACAATTGTAAGTTCTAATATTTCTTTGATGAAGAAAACAATCCTGAGGGATGAACTACTTTGTTAAGACATCTACCTGGAAATATCTTTATGCAAGTAATCATTGCATCAGGAGTGAAGAAGGATGTCAATTAAATAAAGAAACTATGCAGATGAGTAGTGATATTCCATCACTGAACATGGAGGTATGTGCCCAATCCACACCACATGTTGAAGAAAACATGATGTCAGAAAAGGGTAGGACAGCCAGCTGAAGGAAACCTGGCGCAATTTTACTCTGTCACCGATCTGGGTGATCTAAGGTGACCACTGCTCAGTGTCCCCTCCTGCAGGCATGGCTAACAGACTTGGTGCGTTTCTGTTCCAGATACTGAAAAGTCTTTTGGGGAGACACACTAAGAGGTAAGTTAGGGTGAAGAGATAGCACAATAAAGGTTCAGAAAGAGTAATGCTCACAAACCTCAGAGCCTCTCCATGCCATCAAACGTCTTGCTCTGCCTTAGGGACAAGGCCATTTTGCTGTGACTAGCTGAGAAGCAGCTATATCAACACCTTTGAAATTAAGTAATAAATTTTGGATTGATCATCTCTTTTCCATTCCTTCCATGTAGGAAGGATCAAGAATATCAATGATAAAATTTGGGACATATTTTACGTCCTGTTCTCCTGTCCCCCAAGAAAGTTTAAGACTGAGTCTTAGATGGGTGGATGTTTGTTCAATCAAGAACACACTCATATTAAAAAACAAAGTACAACCTACATTTACAGTTAGGAAAGTTACTCCACAAAGCTGTGAGAAAGTAAAACAACAAGACCTCATTGGGGAGCTCATTTTAGAGAAAGCACAGTGGGATGCACAGCCATAGTAAAATGATATTCAAAAAATCTGACCTAGATAACAGTATTTCCTAGTGACTAGAATTCATTAAAAACAACAGATTAAAAATTCACTGCAAAGGATTCTTTGAAGCTTGAGTATCACACTCAGATTAAATAACTGAACTTATCTAAAAATGAAAGCAACTTTTATTTTTTACTTTAACAAAAAATAACAACAAAGGAAACTGTGAGCTCTGCTATTAAGAATAAGCTAATAATAAGTCAGAATATGAAACAAAGCTCTGACTTTGTAGGGATTTATATGAGTGAGCACTGTCTTGAGTGAAGCTGATGAGCTCACAGACCTAAGTGCTGTGTTCAAAGGGATACCAAATACAAAAGCAGAACTTGGTATAAGTCTCAAAGTTTCCCTACTGTAAATCTAAAGAATTTTCACATCATTTTAGTGAAAAAACATGATGATTAAATTATGCTGTCTCATGGTAGCACTGTATTAGGATGTGCTAAGGAAACGTCCTTTCCTACCTCCCTGCTTCTCCCTGAGTGCTACAGTAAAAATCCTTAGAAAAGGAGGCTCAGGTATGTCCCCTCACAGGGGAGAAGAAAGGCGAATCAAACCCTTTACTCCTTGACAAAGCTTCTAAGTTGTGCTGAACACAGCCCCAGGTTACTGCTCCATTTATGGAAGGTGCTCCAGTGCTTCTAGACTCAAAGTTAAGCATGTGCTTAAGAACTATACTAATGCCAAAGTGCCTCTCCACATCAAACCTACATTAGCCTTGCAAGTGGAGATAGTTTACTTTAAAAGCTTTACTTTTGTATAAGCGTGAATAAAGGGATGAGATTCATGGACTTAAAAGTTCTTTTTTTTTTTTTTTTTTCTGTAAAAATAACATGATGTATCACAAAATACCTTCTAGTGTAAATTCAAAACTTTAGATCCCTGCAGAAGGTCTTTTGGAAATCTGAAAGATACTCTCCCAAACCAATAATCCAAAAACAAAAACAATAATCAAATCTCTAGTTTAAAATTTGCTTAAAAAAGGGGAAGAATTATGGAACAAAAACATGCCTTACCGCATTCAACAAGTTTAACAGTTTCTTAAAAATTACACCAGAACTGTAAAACTGTTTTACAGCTGTTGACTCCATGGTTAGCCACTTGTCACTTGAGAGTATTTACTTTTGCCCTGAATCAGTTATAGGAGCAAAGCAGATATTATCTCTTAGGAAACACTAAAGCAATGTAGGATAGAGGATATGTGCTCCATATTCTTGTTATTTACTTACAACTTGTATTTAATATTAACTTTGTAACTAACCATCAAGTTTTTCTGAGCAAACTCATTAAAAGAGAGCAATTAGAAGATGGCTACAGTTACCAGCTAATAGAGGGCTCCTGCATTCCCTGAGGACAGCAAAGCACTGGTCAAACATGCTGTAGGAAAGGAACAGTTCACTGCAGCTCCTACACTCGGGACTGCAAGCACTCTGCAAAGCAATTCCTACTGGATTTAATAGCGGTGACTATAGAGTTTGCTGGTCCTCCCATCCAATTCCCATACCACTCCACTGCCACAGTTAAACCTGATGAGTTAATGACTCCAAGTTCCCCACCACCTCTGCTCACAGCTGTCTCAATACCAAATAAAACCTGAAGGTGAATCATGCTGCCCTCAAGCTGGGAGCTGCAGTGGCTGGGGAGCAGGCATACTACTTTTTGGTATTTTTACCTCAAGGATAAGAAATTCCAACAGAGGCAGGGCAAAGCAGACGGCAGTAGCTTCTTAAGCTGCCTCAACCTGAATCAACGGAGCTCTTCAATCAAAGTCCATAGAGCAAAACCCAGCCTAGTTCTCCATCTGCTCCATATAAGTCACCCACAATAGGATTTGCTAGAATATATTGGGTTTGGCTTTCTTTTGTTGGCCAAATCACTGACAAATCTCTGGAATTCAACTTTTTATAACTCAATTTCACCAAGCAGATGAAACTTCTTGGACAGACAGTTCTGCTCAGTAAAGCAGCTACGTGGATGGCTTTCGATCTTGGGCAAATTTGCAGACTTATCAGAATTAAATCTAACTGAAAGAACTTTGTGTGCATTTTGTAGCTGTACTCTTGCATTTCAGAGCTACTATTTTTAGGCCTCACAGACTGTCATCTTCTTCAGTAATCAAGAGGAAAACTCAGTATTTTGGAATGAGTGCTCTTCCACCTGGGATTTATGCAGATTGTCTCAACAGTCCTAATACAACTGGCATCTGTTCAAGTGTCTCTAGTGACAATGACTCTCTGGCAGTCATCTGCAAAATCTCCCAAGCATTTCCTTTCTTACCATCAAAAACAACACATTATTTCATTGTATTCAGACTTCAAGCCTACATGTTAGGTGAAATAGCTACAAGGTTCTCCTGCTGCTTCAAAAATCTCAGGCAGCAGCTTTTTGCTGGATGTTGATTTACTGTGTTTGGTATCTGGTATTTCTGCATCATTTCCATCATCTAAAATTTCAAAACATGGTTAACAGGCTGGATGGCTAACACAGGCTGTGCTGCTCTCCTAATGTCAGAGTGCATGCTGCCTTCATGCCTCTGCCCAAGAGTGAAAAGCCAACATTGCTCCCAGTTTTTACCTGATTTCCTTCTGCTCCAGAAGCTTTGAAAAAAATCTGTTCCAAACCACTTTCCTGTTTTACTGTTCACTCAGAATCATGACACTTTTTTCCTGGATAGATGTTTCTCCTATTTCCACTATATGGTACACAGAAAATCATTCCTCCCTACCCAGTTTTCCAAATAACTGATCTGGGGCTCCACATTAACCTTTGCAGCTAAAACTGTCTAAACTGTTTAATGCTTAACGAGGAAGTTTCTTCTTGCATGCATGAATCTGAGGTTTCCGCTTTCAGACCCTCGAGCTCCAGAAAAGAGCACAGCTTGCTGTTCCTTTATAATTATTTACTTCATTTCACTTGAGGTGTTTTTGTGAAGAACACTTCAGTATGAGTTTGGATCTCCAAAGCTAATTTACAGGTGAAGCTGACAAGAACAGTAAAAGATGGACAACTGCAATATGCCATGACACTCCAAGTAAATGGAATTATATTAGGTAAGGATAGTGCCACTTCAGCTCTGAAACAGGAGCTTGTTCTTTGGGAAAGTCTATCTGATCTCTCATACACTAGGAGCAAATCAGGAGCAATGTCAGGACATTGAATGGATTTATATCAATGACAGAGGAAAAGATAACTGGTTTTAAAGACTGTACTTACAAAATTGAAGCGGCCTGTAGGTCTCCTGCTCCCAACCCTGAGCCCATACAGATGCCCAGGATGTAATTCAAGGGGAAAAACTATGACTCTCACCTGCACCTTTTGTTTTTCCCAAGATATTGTTCTGGTCCTAACACATAATTTATTTTCATACTAAGGTCAGCAAACAGAAACCCAAGCATCTGCTGTATTTCCTTGCATTCTCCTTTGTTTTCTCCATAGGGAAATACAATAAAGTGGTCCTTACAAAGACTGCCCAAACAGTGTACTTAGGCCGTGACTAAGTATTGCTTTGGGTCACTCAAGCCCCAAATTCAGTAAACCAGTTAAATTTATATTTTGGTTTTTACTACTGAGCTAAAAACTCATGTATGTACGTATGGTCTCACTGAAATCAAAGGGATTTAAACATACACTTGCTTTTACACAAAGGAGACAGACTTAAGCATAATGTTCAACAGCTCTTTGGAGATGGGACTTAAGCAGGCAAATTAAATTAAGATTAAATTGATAAGTACTGCTCTCTGCTTCTGTGATAGCACAGTAATTAAGATGTGGCTGCAGAAGTGGCAAATCATACTCTGTACCCCACAAAAAATATAAGTTAATGTAATTGAGGTACTTCAGACATACTGTTGGTTGTACCATGCTCCTGACCCTGTCTTTTGTGATTATTTTGTCTGATTTACTTCACCCGGAACAGGTGAGTCCCAATTTCCACATCAAGACTTGCTCCCGTAATTGGGAGAGAACAAACTTCAAGTTCAGGTAAGGTAAAAATAATGTGCCAAAATGCAGGTAACTCACCTGAGGATGAGCCCCCTCAGACTACTATCATAAATCATCATTACTCCAGTCCCTACTCCAGATATTGGAAGAGGCTGCAGTTTAAGCCTTTGTCTGAAACACAATTTTGGTGACTGTAAAATCTAGACTGATCCACAAGTATAAATCCAAATTATCCACACTGATTGACAGGTGTATTGTTCTCCAAAGCCTTTACATATCTCAGAATAGTTGATGTATATAGAATTTACCACTAGAAATATCTTCTAAAAAAATTAAAATCTCATTGCAGACGGATACAAGTAAATGACTTTTAAATTATTTTAGAAAAGCTCTTTTGCATTTACTAAAGCAATGCATTTTAATACTCACATCTCAGGCTTGAAAGCCCAGAAATAGCTCTTCAGCAAGGCAGAGTAGCAAGTGGAGATCAAGTAAGAGACACATTTAAAATCTAATTCTGTGATGATCACCACATAATGATCTCCACATACATGTATATACAAACAGATTTTTAGCTTTATAGTGTATATACTTTATGAGGGCATTAAAAATACATACATGAATTATTCATAACAATACTAAAATTGCACCAAGGTGTGCATCAAATTAGTGGAGTTTGCAACTATACAAATCTTAGTACTTCTTCCAAAAAAAGCAGAAAAAAGGAATTACCTTTTCCTTTTGATCTTATTATTTAAATTAAAAATATACTGAAATTTACCTTAATCAAAACACAAAAAAGGACTGGTTTCACTGGAGATTTTATAGAAATATTCGTCTCTGTTTTGCTTGTGGTAGTGCTCCTCAGACTTATTACTGCGATTCTCTTGCAGTTCGGTTAAATGTCAATGCTCCAATTGCTTTAATAGTCAAACTGTGTGCTATTTTCACCACACAGTCATTCAGGCTTGTCATGTTTGACAAATCCAGTAATTGAGATGAACTCTTGGAGAATACTGACATGTAACCAGTCATTTCCTACTGCAGAACATTGACCTCTGCAGCACAAACCACAGAGGATTTATTCAGCAGCCTGAAAAAACAAACAGGCTTGTTAAGTTTAAGATCATCATTTCATATATCTCCATTCATTTCCTTGTTTATTCACTTTCTGTTCCACTGGGGTGGGAATTAAGATATTAGGGGCACTTTCAATAAGCACGAGAAAAGGACTACATCAAATATTCTGAAATACTACTGTGAATTAAAAATGGCCCAGTAAATTATTAGAAGCCGAGTGTGCTGTCAAACAGCCTCAAATCCCCCCTCAGTGCTCCCTGCCCCCAAGCAGCTGCACCCCACTCCAGCTTCAGCTCAGTAACAAAAGAAAGTATTATACAAATTACATAAAGTATTTATCAACAGTGATTGTTTCAGTTGTTTCAGTACATTAACCCTTGCTGGGGCCTTTTAATTTTTACTGTACCTCCACCATGATGTCCTGCAGCTGGTGTATAACAACACACTGAAACCTCAGGACTCCCCTCATTTACCTCGGATTCACTGAACCAAGCACAAGAAGTGCAAAACCTACCAAGTGTGTACTTGCTGGGCTGGCAGGTCCTTGGGTGACGCCTTTGGGACAATCATCAGTGTTTGACAGGTCCGAAAAGCTAAAAGCCCATCACATTTGTAGTGAAAAACAAATCTTTTGCAAAGACAGGTGGTTGCAAAGGTAAAATGCAACAAAGGTCTGGAACGAGGATGCAACCTAATTCATATGCAATTCTGAAGCTCATCGGAAGCTCCCCTGTGATCTACATCAACTGGGGACCTGATGCTACTTTTGTTACGAGAGGCATTACAGACAGTATCAGAACTTAGCCTTTCTTTGGATGAAGCACTACCATTTCATGTAATGAAATTAACCCCCCCTCAAAGCAATATAACCCTAAAAATAAAGAACTATGATCAAAAGAAAATGATGGATAAAAATATAAGAAGAAATAATTGATACAGACACTATCAGCTTCCAAGAAATGACCTTTGCAGTCGCCAAAATTAAACATCCCTTTGAATGCTTCTGACTGCCTTCATCAGAGACAGTGGCTGGTGTAGGACACACATTAAGAAACCATGCTTCACATCCCCTCTCCCGAAGACTTTTTGCTTGATCTTTGTCAAGTGAATTCATTTATCTGTTTTACAAGCTAATGGATTGTTCTCCCCTAGAGTCTTTAAAAGAAATGTGTTAACTATCATAGGTCACTTAGCTTCTGCAGGGGATAAAGACCTCCTACATACCAAAGGCAGCATGTCTACATAATTTTTTAAAAATATACTAAGTCACAAGCAAGTGTATGGCAACCACCAAGCTGAAAGGACATCAGGAAACATCTGAGAAGGCAGAACTAAGAGCAAAAAAAAACCTTAGTAGGAAAAGAAAAGCTAGAAATTACTTGTGCAAAATTCTGTTTTCAGGAAAAAGAAACTGTTCAAAACCTCAATGAAAGGGGAAAGTGAATAATTAAGCAGTTCTACTCTCATTAAATTACTATACATTTATTTCTTTTCTTTCAGTATAACTTTTTCTATTAGGTGTGCAGTGCCCACCTGAGAGACAGAGACCAGGAACCTACTAGGAGGCTACTTGAAGCACCTGGTAGCGTACAAAGCCTTGAAGCTGGGGAGCAAGAACAATGCCCCCTCTCAATGCTGAGGTGATGTAACCCACATCAAAGGGAGGCAAGTAATTGTCCCTTCAGCTGGATGCTGCAGATTCCAGCCTTTTCCATGGGAATGCACAACATCTTCACAGAAGATGGTGGTTACTCACACATCACGCACGCAAACAGAAATCAGCCTGTAGTGTAGGGCACAGCTGACTGAAGCAATTCAGTGCATTTGCCTTGAGGAGTCTGACTCAAAGAGGAATAGGAGGACTGGCTCTAAATACCAGTCCTTTCCACAGTCTCTCAATCCTCACTATCTCCACTGGTCATGCACGCTGTGTCCATCCTTACCCAGGAGTGCATTTGCCAAGATCATGAATTAACTTTCTGTCTATTTGCGTGACACAAATCCAGTTGAGCCTTGTAACAAAGAACGATCAGCACCAAGAAGGTCACAGGGGAGACCAGGCGCTCTCCCAAGGTACTGCAAGCTGGACAGCAGTGTTCCCTGAAGGCACCACAGTCTCTTGCACCACCCGCATGCGACTGCAGCTGCTGAAGGGGTTTCCCTAAGCGTCACAGCACTAGAGCACCGTGGGCAACACCACAGTGCAGAGGGGACAACTCCTTGAGTTTAGCTACAAGCATGTATGGATAAATGTGCATTAGGAGCCAGGAAGGTTGCTACCTCTCCAAGGCAGAGCCACAAAGCCTGAAGAACAGCACATGTGCAACACAGTGGTCAGTGTCCTGTCCTCCACCCCACCATACAACAGCTCCCCACCAACCTTACCAACCAAGGGAAAACAGATCATGTCCCATCTGCCAATGCGTGCCAGATAGATTTATTTGCTTCCTCCTTCCCCATCCATCTGCTGGTACATGACCACTATTCCAGACAACCTCATACTCCATGCACTTCAGCAGATGAAGCTTTTCTTCCCAGAGACACCAGCCTTGCTACTCACGCTCCATGGCTTCACCACCTCCAGCCACAGTTGCTCTGGCAGCAACCATTTGCCTTTCTGTCAGTTTGGAGAAAAGCAACATGCCAACTGAGCATACAAAAGCTTGGCAGTCTGAATTAGGCTGCAGGCAAAGCCTAAGATGTTGGTTATTGTATATGAAGTTATAAACAGGCATCAGACAACTGCTCAGCCCAGCTCTGGGAAATGCAGAAAAAGGTATTCTCCTGTCACAAGATGCAGTAAATCCAAATCTCATTCCCCTTTCTTCTCCAGTAACTTCAAGCCTGGTCTGACGCATTCAGGCGACTGCCCCTCTTCTTGTACCTTTTTGCCATAGTTACAGAGTGGCTTCTCTCTGTCATACAAAAAAACCAGGATTGCAACTCCCATATTTTTCATGAGGACAACAAACTGTAGACCACAACAGGGAGCAAATTTTTCAAACAAACTGGAAGATGATGACCTTCAGGGTATGATTGAGGAAAGCTGATCCTTATGACAGCAGGGCTGCACTGGATGATCTTTTGAGGCGCCTTGCAGCACTCTTTCCTACAACTCTCCTTGCAAAGCCCCATTTATTAGACAGCATTTGTGGCAAAGACACAGCATGCATTCCAAAGTATTATGTTCTGTATTACTGGCCTGTAAATTTGTTATTTACTTAAGGTTATCTATCTTATCTGGTCACTAACGTACAATTCGGATTATTTTCCAAACTATCTAAAATTTTATTCACAGGTAAACAGGGCCAAAAAGTGATACTTATTAGCTGGTGACTAATAAAAAAGGAAGTGTTGGAGACATGCTTTCCAGTATTTCACTTATGTTGCCACACAAAGCAACCTACTGTACAAGAGATGGTTGCTAATGATTATATAAAAAACATGCTATGGAAATCTCCAGACTTACATGATTTTTTTTTTCCTATATAAACATCCACTGCCTCATGCAATTTAGCTTTTCTTTTAATAATCAGTATTACTAAAGGAACATTTTAAGGCCTCAGAGATGGTCAAAGCCAGTTTTGCTGACTAAATCAAAATTACCCATATCTCTTTTGACAGTCTGAAAACAGATTGTAACATCCTGTTTGGGTTTTTTTGAGGCCACATCCTTGTATGCAAAGTCCCAGTGAGTCACATGTTTGAAAAACTAGTCTGAAAAAAAGACTTTGTTCTTGCAAAAAGATGCTATGGTGAGGGAGAAGTAAAAGGGCATAAAGAAAGCATTACTTAGGATTTGAAATTGAGAAGGTGGGTGATTTAGAGGAGCAAAAATACACAGAAATGAACTAGGGAGGATTGTGGCTTATGCTTTCCAAAGTTGCTACTTTGCAGAGTGGCCTGCATGACAGGCAAGTAGGTGTCTTGACTTCCAGGAGACTTCAGGATCGAAGGAGAAGAAACTATATGGGAAACCTGCAATACACATTTAAAGATATATTTTTAATGTTGTAACTCTTTGGGGACTAAAGACAGGACAGACATCTTGCCGTTTGGTGGAAGAACAAAGACTCTATTAGGAGTATTTGCCCAAAGCTGTAACAATTTAAGGAAGTATCAACAGCCTTACAGCAATAATTAGATCAACAAGGGGCAGGGAGAGGCAAGTTTATTTACAGACAAGAAAAAAAAGGCATGTTATGTGCTATTGATTATATTCAAATGTTTAACTACACTGTATATAAAGTGTAATTTTTCTCAGTTACAAAATTAACAAATACTCCTTTTTTAAAAAAATTCAGATTTTTTCAGAATACTTCAGGTTAATTCATGGGGTTTTTTTGATTCACAGATAGTTGACTCTATGCTGGCTTATTAAAAAAACCAAAAAAACCCCAAACACCTCCCTCCCCCCCATATTTTAAATGGAATGGTTAGATCTATGAAGAGTGGAATAAACTGGTGCTAACAATACCTAATAAAGGATTTATTAACACATCTGGAATGAAGAAGCCAAATAATATGTCCCATAAATGGGACAATATAATGTCCCATAAATAATGATATATTCCTTTAAGATCACAAAAACCATTTCAGACTCAAAGAATTAGTTTTGGTTATGTACTCAATACATTCTGAATACATTTGTTCATGTTAATATAAGTGATCTTAATCATCCTTTTACATTTACATTACCAACAACTGTACTAGGCTCTTTACAGAACAGGTGAAATCCTTGCGTTGGCAGGCTGACGGTCTTCAGAGAGAAGAGTGAGAGTGGAAAGACAGCAGGAACACTGCACACACATTACTAAATGCATCCGTGTGCAATGCAATTACCAGAGAGTGTTTTCCTGAGTGCCACTCACAGCCTTGCATGGAAAAAGGTCTGTTCACATCAAACTGCAGCTCACAAATTACAGGTAAAAGGGAGATCCTTTAGGATTGGTCCTAACAGGACACAAAAGGCTCCATGAGTGATTATCTCCTCCCATGACCATGGAAAATTGAGATGAAACACTCTCACTTACCCATAACGCTGCTTTCACAAACTTAGTGATGGAGAGGATAATAAAAGAACGTAAAGCAGTCAGGGCTTTTTGTGATACTAAATGAGATCTCCTTTTAATCATATTTGCTTTATGTGGCTCTGGTGGCTATGATGCTTTTGGCAAAATCTTGTTTGAGTTGCTAAAGCACAATACCAAAGCCCAGATCGAGCCTTTTAATTTATTCTGAGAATTTATACCATTTGGACCATTCTAAGACAGTAAATTCTACGGCACTTTTTATTTTTTTGCCATAAAATTTGTGATTATGATACAGAATTCTTAACATATAAATGTGGGTAGATAATTGTAATATGCAGTCTACTGTTTTATAAATACACTTGTATATAATTTATATAGTATGTAATATATTTAAAGTACACGTATGATAAGATGCAGTATGCTGCAGTATGCTCTTTTTCCTTAGTACATTGCAAAACTCTTTCTACTGGCTAAACAACAAGAAACAATAGAAGACATTATTATGCATCTTGGGCTTGCTACGTAACTACTTTTTCCCCTTTTTACATCTATTTAATTATATTGAAGTGAGAGTGCCACACAATCCTGAAAGTGCAAAACCTGAACAATGAACTGTACATAGATGCACTGTACCATGACTATCTAACATCTAACCTCAATAACATAAACGCATTTTACAGATTTGATCTGTATATTTATATCTTCTCCTTTCAATCTGGAAAAGTGGAGGAGCTGTTGAAAATATGCTGTTAATTGTTCTCAAACATCTGCTAAGTAATGCTTGAGAAAATATGAAATCAAAAGGGTACTGTTAATGGATGGTTTCTTCTTTTTATATCTCTTATATACACATTCATAAGTGTATACTAAATACATCAACCCGTAAAAACTAATAGGAAACTTCAAATTACTTTGAGTAGAAACTGAATTTTGTTCCTAAAGGCACAAACTTGCAGATTCTGCCTACACTGAGAATGAAGGTAACATAAATTTTCCAAATGAAAAAGGAAAAAAAGAAAGAATTCTTGACAAAATAAAAGTAAATAATAAGGTACAAAAGCATACACACACACAGAGGAATCCTGTCTACAGTAAGAAAATTATTTAGACTTATGTTTCTGGTTGGTTTTCATCCCACCAGAACCCTATCAACAAAATTATAACCATGTATTACAGACTGCCTACTTACTGTTAACACACACTTAATCCTGCCAAGGCTGGTTCTACAGAAAACATTATCAGTGTGCAAACCATAAATGAACAAAATTACCATCTGCACACTGAAGAACAGAACTGCAAACATAATTATATCTCTTACATGTAGTAAGTACACAGTTGTTTAAAATTTGGACTTACAACCTGTCTTTCAAATAATGGCTTCAGTCTGCTTCCAAGTCACCAAGCTAATGGCTGTAATAAGTAGCTATACCTCTTAATCAGAGAATGTCACAATAAGCATAGTGCATCTATCTATCTGATCTTTTTTTGGTCATGTTATTATGGTTTATGAGCAGTTTTACCACCCATATGTTATGCTGTCATGTTCTTCTAAAAGCTGATTACTAGGATTAAATGGAGAAAGTGAAATATGAATGCCTGTATAAATTGCAGAGATGAATGCTGCTAAAAGCAAGGTGTCCTAGGTCAGAGGAAGACATGTCACGTGTTGCAGGGCATGCCACTTATTTCAGCAGGAAACCCACAGAATTTGTTTGGACTCTGTGAGGCTTTCTGACTCGTTGCCACAGTTTGGCTTCATACGGAAAACAACAGCTGATCCTCATTTGTTTCTACTCTCTTAACATGTACTGTGGCCCAAAACACTAGAATCAATCCTTCTCACCAATTTTAAAGCCAGATGCTGTAATGACTGTGTTATTCATCACATTAAGATTGCCATACCTCATGAAAAATTACTGATATCCCTTTCTGACCTTAACAATACTCCAAAATTCAGAGGACTATTTCCATTAGAACAAAAAGTTCACAATGAAATCAGACATCCTTAGATGCAGACACCTTCATGCTTGGTACAAAATACAAGAGATGCACAATAGGGTATAACTAGAAAACAAAAGAAAACCCAAAAAAACCCAAACCCACAAAGAACCAATACTGTAAGGCTGTTTGGAGTGGGGGGAGAGACAATTCTTGTTCTGGGACATTTTAGCAGGAAGGAAGCAGGAAGCAATGACTATGCTCTGCTCTGCACTGAGGAGGCCACGCATGGTGTTTTGGGGCATTGCACTTGCATGAGGTGTGGAGAAACTGGAGAGAATCTATAAAAGCAACATATTTAAGAGCGTTCCTGAAGGTCTGATCAGGAGGGAGAGATTGAAAGGTGAGATTTCCTTGTCTCAGGAAAGGAAGAGAGCTTTCTGAGAGAAAAAGGTTTTTATAAAGGGAGACAGTGCTGTTTTTTTCCATATCTGGACCAAAAAAAAAAAAAATCCCTGATTTAACCTGCAATTAAAAAAATAAAAGAAAAAGAAAAAAAGTAATAATGTAATTCTGATTAATAAGAAGGTAGACCTTCTAACTAAAAGGACCATGAAGCACAGAAACAGACTACTGCATGTAATCCACTTCACAAGAGATTTTTAAGGAAAAAATTCTGTAAGAGATAATGTAGCCATAAATAATTCTAGATCCTAGTGGAACTAGGTGACCTTTAGAGATCCCTTCCAGCAGAAGCAGGGTAAGAACCATAGTGGTCCACAAGGCAGAGGGGAAGGGATGAGCCCCTTTTCCCCTGTAGCATGGCTTTCCATCCCAGCTGAAGAAGGGCTGGTAGGGTGCAGTGTTCCCATCCAAGGGCCTGGAGGAGTCACTCTCACAAGTTCTCTACCCTTCAGTCCTGTATTTCTGAGACTGACAAGACAGGCCTGCATAACAGAGCTGAATGACAAAACTTCCATTTTTCTGCATGCAGCAGGAGTCAAACAATGTAATTTCTTCAGAAGTCCTGATGCCAGCATATCATCCAAAAGCCATCTGCTGTTTCCTAGAGCTGTCTTCCTATAGCCACCCCTGATCCTCCCTGCTGCCTTTCCCATGACCCTCTGCCTTGACTTCCCAAGCCTTCTCAAATCTTTGCATAGACAACAGCTCCCTTTGGACTGTGGGGTGCAGTCTCCAGCTCTAGTAGAACCAGGCTACACAGAGGAGCTAAATTATCTCTTGATGCCTATCCTGACAGCAAGACTGAGATCTGCCCATGGTACACGGTGGTGTATTTATCAGTAAAATACAAGCTAAGGCACTTCTGTGACATCTTTTGCTACATTACTAGCATGGCAATGTCATAACTGGAAGTCCACAGACTTCTCCAGACTCTGTTCCCAAGTACTCCTTCTTTCAGACATACACATCTTTTAAATGTCTCTTCTGCTACTGTAGGAGGAAGGATTCTGCAATTAAAACATAAAGGCTATAAATTGAGAAGAGACTTTTTTTTTTTGTAGCTGCCTCTCAGATTCTGGAAAAGGTCTTTGGCCAAAACTGGCCATGCCCAGTTCCAGGGAGGTTCAATTCTGCACATGATGGGCAGCCCTGAGCCAGAGGCATGAAACTATCAACATGGCAATGTGTAGACAAGCAGCATCCATACCAGTCCTTTGGTGACCTTATGAGCTGAATGAGCCCACAGCTGGCTGCTGAAGTAAATGGGATGCCAGCTGATGATGCACAGAGCCGGTGCTGAGCGCTCGCAGTGCTGCACCTACTAATGAGGTAGGCTGCTGCGCTCTGTGGTAGCTGGAGTTTCTATGGAGCTTTTATCTTCAGCTTCAGTGAGTTACAATAATCCAGCCTGGTTGAGCAGCATGTGTTCATCACTACCGCTACATCCAAGCCAAAGAAAAGGAAGCATAGTTTCTTGAACAGCCCAGAGTAGAATAATTAATTTCTGACTATTTGTGGCATCTTGGTATTGAAGTACCAGCTAAAGTAGAATGCTGCACAGAACTCATAATGCTTTGAAAAAAAGAAGGTCAAGTGCTTTCCCAGAGAAAAGGGGTCAGTGCCTCCTCTACTTCCATAAAATATGTCACACTAGATACATTGCTGTGCTGTGGCTCGGCTATACTGTAAACCAGTCACTCGTGCTGTGCAATTTAACAGTATATTGTGATCTACATGTCAAAACCAGTAGGAAGATCAAGTATGGATGTTAATATGATTTAAAAGGTACTTTGCAGTAGCAACAGCAAGAGACACAATTAGGTCTCTGTCTCTGAGAGTCAAGGAAATATAATGGAAGATTAGTGTAAGTAATTACATTACACTGGTCAAAATAAAAGAGCTAAGCACTGCATTTTCTTTTGTGTCTGTACTCATTTACCTGCTTGAAGTGGCAGCTCCTTAATGCCTTAGCTGTGATAATATACTGTGGAAGCTTTATTGCAGGTGTACCTGTACCATTCTATTAATTTCTTATGAAACAAAACTAAATAATGGCAGCACAAAACGGTACAAAAAACCATACACAGGAATAAACACTTTTCTAATACACAACAGCCAAGCATTATGATGGAGATGTATGAGAGGATGGGCAATCTTCAGCACCCTGCTGCTAGAAAAGTACCACGTTGTAGTGACGTGACAGCCTAAAATGTTCAATATAAACCATCTTGGCTGTGGGGAAAAAAATCCCAGAAAATTAATCCTTGAAGTGGTAACAAGGACATTTTCCCCCACATTTTTCCAATTTCCAGTGTTCCTCTGAAACAGCCTGCTTTGTTAATGTGTACTAAAACAAAGAGAGCTTTAGCATCAGCAAGAGGTAGCGGCTGGCTCCCAACTGGAGGGGAGGGAGGGAAGGACTGGCTTTTCCCAGTGACAGAATCTAGAATATGGGCTGCAGAGGGGCATATGCTCACAGTATTAACAACAAAACAGGATTACCAGGATGTTTTCACCTCTGAGGAAAAGTAGTGGAAACGAGTTATACACAAAGCAAGACAAACGTCTGACCATCCACGGAAGCCCCAAGACCTGCAGTACTTTCTGCAACAAACAATACCCTGTAATGCAATGACCTCGAGTCAGTGTACGTGACTGATGGGCACATGGTAGTCATACAGCCAGACATGGTCAGTGCATGAGAATGTTTATCCTGAGCAATGTGCCAAAGGGTGTCTCTCTGCCTTACTCATTCAGGCCTTTCTGGGATAAAACTGCCTCACAGTGCAATTTTGCATTCAGAGAAAATACAGGACCTTTTGATTTCTCCCCCGTCTGTGGCCTCCTCCTTTTGAAGATGGCTGGTATGAAGCCACAAGATGGCTGGACAAAGGTAAGCCAATACAGCATCCACACCCTTCCCACTCCAGAGAAGCAGCAACCGTGACTTGTAGCCATCTGCAGGCACAGCCATCAATGCAGAGTCCCCAAGGAACAACTCACATTTTAGAGATCCCAGGCATGGCAGGAGAGCACACTTTCTTCTACACTACAACACACAGTAATGGGATGCAAACCCATTACTTCCTTCTCCCCATATAGGAGAATATCCTTCTCCCCATTAAGGCTTATAAATGAGATCGGCATAATCCAGTTCTCCTGGTGATGGTCCACTGGGCACTACTTTTTAAAATGCTGCCAAAGGTTATGAGTTCAGGTCGCTTCCTCAGCCCATGAATTTCATGTAGTTTCATCAAGCAGTACTCAGTAAATCTTCAGCTGCTGCTACACAATGAAATAAAATGACCAATAAGCACTATTTTTAACCACAAAACATCTTATTCATTATGCAAGAAATGCTTCTGTCATTCTCTGAGGGAAAAAATGCCTAATTACTTACATTATATCTCACTGGAAATACAACAAATGAAACAAAAAAGGCTATTGAAGGATGAAAATAATGGCAACATGTGGTAGACGGGCTGACCTTAGGAGAGAGAGAGGTATTTATCCTGAAGATATGCAAATTATAACAGTTTTGAGAAAAGCACTGCCAATTAAGAAAATTGTCTGTCTCACATCAAGGAAGACACACTTACCTAAATAATATTTGCTTTGTGTTTGCAGGGGTGGAGAACAGTGGCATAAAAGATGGATGAAATCCTGACTTCTTCCCCGCAATGTGCTTTCTGCTGCTCTTTGGGACTACAGCTCAGTGTAATTCATAAAGATAGTTTTCTCAAAACTTTTAGGGGCTGCCACTTATGGCTGAACATATGGTCAGCTTGACAAAAATCTTTAGCAGCCTTATGGCTTAATACCTGCATACATACATATGCTGGTTTTACCTCAACAGGCGGGTGCAAACCCGTATCTTTTTTCTTTCTGCTGATTCCCTGCCACTTGCACATGTTTACACAAAGAGGTGCATGCTGAGAAAAAATAATAGTAATAAAACAATTAGTGACATTATCTTTCTGCAAACACAATGGACAGCCACTTCTGAGGAAAGCTTTATGTCCTCCTCCACACAAAACCTCTGAATGTCCAGAACAGCTGCTTCTTACTATTAGTCTATAAAGCTGCACACACATAAATGTGCTGGATACGCTTGGTTATCTATCAGATATGCATAAAGGTAGTGGTGTGGCACACATTAGAATTCATTACTGCACTTTTGCTGCTTTTTTTTCTCCCAGAGGTATATTCAAGCCAAATCAATGGCCTGCAGAAAGGGTAGATGATGCAGCACACAGCTTGGAAATCCATTTATGAGGGAGGATGACATGAAAGATGTATTAGATTGTACTTTCTGGAGCCACAGTTGTCATTTTCGGTGGAGAGACACCTGTTACTTGAAAAATATTTACCAGATTTGACAAAATGGGGTGTAAGCGGACAGGAAGCCTTAAAAATTTATACTTAAAATTGGAAGAGCAAATGTTTAAAGGGTATCACAGCCATCGTTCCTACGCAAGCAGTACAGCACTAGGAAGAACACTGATACAGTAAGATTACTGTGAAAGGTTCCTAGCAATGACTACCTGCTAAATACAATGTAATTAGAGCACATTTCCCTATGAATTAAATGCAAATACTTTGATATGTGACTGAGCACATAACATTACACAGTATTAGCATATTAAGTACAATTTAAGCCTGTTCTCAAGCATCTGAGTTTTTACCTAAAATGGCAGTTGGGCAGAACACAGTATTTCCACACTAGGGGCAGGAAGGGGACTGGAAAGCTTGGTGAGGCATGAAAAATTGAATTTCAGCAAGGCAATGGAAAGGACATTGTTGGGCAATTACAGTGCTCCAGTGTTTGCCATCCGCAAAGGCTGCAATCATCTGCAGCGACAGCGTGGTGCACGGCTCCCCCAAGGCACGGCACTCCAGTTAAATCAATTTGTCAGGAGCGGGGCTGCTGCCTCCCTACTGCAGAGGAGGCCCACCGGAGCGGGGGACAGCTGGGGCGCACAGCTGTCTCTCTGCAGCAGATCAATTAGAACATCAAAATTCATCTGCTAATTAGCAAGCATGTACAGAGGGGAAAGAAACCTCCCCTACGTGAATCATTTCCATGTATTAATGAATTCAGTGACATCCCACATTCAGAACCCAGCCCAACAAGAAGAGACACAGCCACAAGAGGCACCGGCTAGCACGACAAGACAATTTCATTATTGCAAAAGGTGATCCTACTGCTGAGGTGAAAATAAAAACCCCTAAACTCAAAAAATTTGCACTTCCAATATCAGTGAAAGCAGACCCACGTCTAGTAGAGCTACTAATGTCTGATCACAGTGTAAACAGCAATCACTGTAAGGCTGCACTGAACGCAAATACAAGAGGGACCAGGAAAAATACAAATCCCAGTCAGCCTGACACAAGCAGCTTGCTTTGGAACATACTTAAAGTCCCTTGACTTCTGTGATTGAGAACTGGGCCTCAGGTCAGCAGTTTTCATCCTTGTTTTTATTTATTTTTATATTCAACCACTACGTTGTTATCAGAACGACACTTACTGTTTATTCACGTTGCAATGTGGCTGAGGGTGTTTTTACAAGAGAACTTGGCCAAAGTCAGCTGCTGCTCTAATTTCAAGGCTTAGCAGAAGAAGGTCACTATCTTTTTTTTTCTGACAGTTCTAGCTTGTTTGGCACAGACAAGAAAACACAAATCAACAATAACATACTTTATTTTTCATCAGAGCTCAGAGGGTAGCTGTTAATTCCTGCACATAGAGTGCCCAAACCCAAGAGAATCCAGGTACTTTGACTGGCAATACACAGAAAATTAATTTCTTCAGTTGGAAAGAGCCCCAGTAACCTCCTTTGTTACTACCAGTGCCTTGCCCATCACAGCCTAATTGCAATGGACTTGAGTGGTTGTTCTTTGGATACAAAGCGCAAACCCTTTGTTCTTGGAAGTTTGTCCGAGAATGCTTGTACAATGGGTATGTTGCTGGACGTGCTCAAGGCAAAGAGAACAGTGGTGTGGAGAGGACTAAGACAAAATGACCTCCCAGAAACAGTAACATCGTAAAGGAAACTCTAAATCTGACATCTGTGATGACCCTACTGCTCATCTAAGCAGCTGATTCACTAAACTCAATACATTTTCCCGAGGAGTTATCTTTTTTAAGGCTGTGTTTTCCTACAACTGTATGTTGTACATGCAGGAACCCACAACCGTAGATTTGATTTTCAGGCCATTTGGTACCAGATAATCAATTGCAAATCATTATTTTGGAATAGACTGCTGTAACCCACAGCTTGATGCAGCCACAATACAGAATTCCTACTTGGAAACTACATTCTTCAACCTGACAAACAGGTGCTAACTGCTTACCTTGTTCTCAGTCCTCTAGTTTCTCACAATGATTTTTTCCCTTTTATTCTTTTAAGTACACTCATTAAAACCAAAACTGTGTTAGATGGCAGAAAACGCAGAGCCACACAAGAATGTTGGTATGTAGCTGAACTCTCCAAGGGAAGGCTATGAAATGTTATTGCCAGCTCTGCTGCAGGAAGACAAACTACCACAGAGAGCCAAGTCCATTCTCATCTATTGAGGGAGGTCAGCTGAAAATAAGTCACAGAGGAAGTCAACCAAGATAGTACAGTGCCCCCAATTGCCTTGCAATAATGAAGAGTGTGTATGAAAAATGTTTAATAATATGAGGAAGCTTTATCACCACCCTCACTTCTTATCAAAACCTGCAATGGACTTTCATCTTGCACAATTTCCATTACACCCAATGATGCTTAAGCACAAGCAGGAAGAGGGCAACCACCAAGCATTTCAGCTTTAAGCTGCCATTTAGTTTCAAATTTCTTTCTTAAGTGAGGATTGCTGACTACATGAGACACTGAGCTCTTAGACATACTCCATTAAAAGCAGCCCAGAGAATGTGACATTCTTCTTATCATATTACCTCAGTTACTGGCAGAATAATATAATTATGATTCACATTGAAGTGGCCTACAGAATGGATTTAATCAAATTTTAATATAAAATATGGCCACTTAGAGCATATTCCATTCAGTAGCTTGTTCAGTCAAGATGCTGGGTAGGGAGGGAAATTGCAGTTACCATTCCCAATAACAGGACAACAATTGCTTTCAGGTCAAATATGGCATCAGGATGTTTAAGCACACATTAGAGGATGCATTGGTGTCACTGCTATTGTGCTGTACTCTCTATATAATTTGGCACGGATGACTGCTGTGTCACTTTCAGTCCCTTAAGCTTAAGATACAAAGACCTGAAAGAAATTGGTATCTGAGTGTGTCTAGTAAGGAAAAAGTAATTCAGTCACTGAGAAAAACTCTGATGCTTCCTATATTCATACAGACCAAGTGGATGGATTTTGTTCAGAAGGACATCAGTGCAAATTCAGAGTGTAGTTATTGAGAACACATCAGTTCTGACTGAGTTGGTATCTCCTGATTTGATTATAACCAGATTACTCAGAAGTTGAGCGTGTTCCATTGATTAGATCCTGCCTAACTCCAAATACAAGGAGATACTGCAATATGTGTGCAAAATTCTCACCTCATGGATAGGTTTTCAGAGAACCCACTTGGGAACTACAGTTCCAAGTGCTCAGATAGGAAACTAAATGCAGAAAAGACACAATGAATACAAGAGATGAGAGGTACTATTTACAAAAGGCATTTGTGCCTGAGTTTAGGCTCATTATTGTGAACATCTTCTGCAACATAGAAACTTGGGTTTGCTGCTTTTCAGTTTCAGGGCTCTAGCAAGGCACTCACAACTCTGGTAACACAGGAAGAACTGTGCCAAGCTAAAAATTCAGTGCCTTTTAGTTTACAGCATCTAAGGGTCCACATGTGCAGTTTACAACTATTCACATTTAATCCATTTGACTATGATATCCTAGCTGTTTATGAATTTTTCTTCTTGAAGGTATATAAAGCCCATGAATTCCTTGAATGTCATTACTGGGTATTGTTGTTTTATTTTGTTGGAGTTTGGCTTTTGGGGTTTTTTTGTTTGTTGCTTTTTTTAAAAACCCTGTTCCATCTGCTAGCTTCCTACGGCTCTCACCACAACCCTTACTGCCTCAGAGCATCTGCTTCCTTTATTATTCCTTACAGTAGATCCAATTGCTCTTTTCCCTCTGCTTTTTTCTGTTAACTTCTTTTTGGTTCCTATCTGTTATGTCTGATCATCTTTGCTTATTCATAGAACTAGCAAACAGTTTGGTCGAAAGACATCTTGAAGACCATCTAGCTCCAATCCCCTTTCCATGGACAGGGACACTTTCCACTAGAACAGGTTTCTCAAAGCCCTATCCAGCCTGGGATGAGGCATCCACAAGTGCCCTGGGTAACCTGTTCCAGTGCCTCACCACCTTCACTGTAAAGAATTTTCTCCTTACATTTAACCTAAACCTACCCTCCTTCAGCTTAATGCCATTACCCCTTGTCTTATCACCACAGACCCTTGTGAGAAGTCCCTCCCCAGCTCACTTGTAGTCCCTTTAGGTACTGGAAGGTCTAAGTCTCCCCAGAGCCTTCTTTTCCCCAGCCTTCTCCATATTCCGATCTCAGCCAAAACAGAACATCAACCCCTCCTCCCTGTCATTAGAAGTCTCAGTGATTTCCAGGTCATGAACCCTGATGTCTTTTTGCCTATTATCAATTTACCCTTGCACTCTTTAGCTCCTGTGCATGCAGTTCAAAAAATAACCCCTTTTCTCCACTTTTTTCACTGTGAACTCAGTTGTTCTTTTGCCTTATTACAAAGCACGGGAACTGTCCAGGTATCCCACTTCCCACAAGCATTTTTACAAATACTGTTTTGAACCCATCCATTTCCATTTTTTAACCTCTTGCAGTCTGGCTTCTATTTCTTGTACAAATTTCTGTCTTCACTCAAGGCTTTACTATCTTCTTTTGGTGAGGTTTATTTGGTGTGGTCTTTTTGCTTGTTTTTACAGCTCTCAGTACACTCAGAATTTCAAGAATTGCTATCTTCTAGTGGTTATGACAGATCCTTCTTCAGATCTTTCAAGTTTTACTCCCTACCCCTACCTAAGGAGTGAAAGAGGCAAGCAGGTGAACAGGAAAGGACAGATTCAGCCACACCTAGAGAATGGGACATTAAGTCCTGTATCCCATCTAGGGAGGAAAACATGGAAGGGAAAAAACAGAACGGCAAAGATAAGAAAGATATGGAAATACAGAAAAGGACAAAGCATCTAAGAAATTCAAGCACAATTAGAAGACAAGAATAAATGAATAAAATAAAGTGTATGCAGTAAATCCTGAAACAGAAAAAGAAAAAAAAAATAGTGCAGGAAGTATTTGAACCTTAAAACCTTAAAATTAGGTAAGTAAACTCAGTTCCAATTTTAGGAAAAGAAATACAACCTCCTCATTCAGTGAAATGTCAATGAAAATCACCTTGTCTTAGCAGGAGGTATATAAAGTTCAAAATATTTCTGAAGTTTTTACTAATCTTCATCTTATCCTTGAAAACAAGGAAGGAATGGGTTTGGTTTGATCAGCTATTCCAAGTCAATGGTGCAGCTCTACGACCATGGCAACAAAGAGCTGCCTTCCCGCTGCCAGGATCTCATATGGGAGCTGCAAAGGCAGCGCAGCACTGGAATCGTGATCAGCACCGAGAGAAGCGCTGTGGTTTCAGAACTCTGTTATAGCACAGCTACCTCATGTGTTTGTTACCAAGCATGCCAGTCATAGTAGGCCTTGGTTTAGGATTATTTTCCAAGGACTTTATACTCATAACAGCTTTTAAAATATATCAGTGTCTTACATTAAAAATAAATGTTTTCTCCTCAGAGCTAGATAAATGGCTAAGGAAAAGCTGTTTTGTTTAAAAACATGTATCTTACCTCCAAACAGAAGATTTATTTTCCCAAGTTATTAAAAATAAACAAGAAATCCACTGTATTTTAACTGAAGAGTGGCTTCAAAGACCAAATCAAAAGTACTATAGATAACTTCAAACAAAATATAGCCTGTTGAACTGATTTCTACATAAATTCTATTTGATTAAAATTATGCTCAACTGTTAATATATGAACATACAATTTATAATGAAGACAGATTTTAGTATATAAACATACTACTTAAAATGAAGATAGATCATTAAATACTGTGACTGTTGTCAAAAATACTTGAACAAACAACAGAAGTGTGTTATACAGAATTAAAATATTAGATATGTCATCTTCAAAGTTAATGTAGGATAACCCAATCTCAAGATCATTCTTTTCTCAGGTAGAAGACTGAGTTTTTGTTTTGTTTCCTAATTTATATACTTTAGAATAATCTACAATATAACTATGGTACTTCCATCAGCTCCAGAGATACACCTTTTCTTTACTACCTTTTTATTTATCAAAGCCATGATAAATACAAAAATCAAAACTATCATAAATTATCCCAATAAAGACATTGAATATATCAGAGGCTGAGTAAAGAAAGATGCTGAAGTAATCTGTCTTGCCAAGTGGAATGACAGAAAAAGAGCACTGCAGGGGACAATGCTATGCATGGAAGAGAAATAACTAGGAGGGTCTCTGTTTCACTGACTGCTTGGTATACCATTTTCCTGCCCAGTTCTCTCTAGTAGGTTAATACTGGGCTGTCACAACCATGACAGCCTTGATGATTGTATTGACAAGAAATCATGATCGACAGCAGATCCACTTTTAACAGAATGGCTGGATAAGCCCTTCCATTAACAATACTAATCAGATAAAGTATTCCTAATGGATGACCCTGCATCTGGTTAGAGTGAACTGTTCTGTTTAGTATGTATATGCTGTGTTTTACATCCAAGATCAAGAAGTCACTGCTAAGAATTTATACGCTATGTTTGGAATATTGTTTATAATTTATTATCTACATCTGCTGCAACTTTGGAAAACAGAGAGCTGGTTCTTTGTTCCTGTCATTAGATCAGATTATTCTCATGCATTGCTAAAAGTTTCCATGATCCAAAAACAAACAAGGGACTAACACCTAAAGACTCATGAGGAATTAATTTATATACTCACTTTTTGCTCCTGGTGTAAAGGAGTTATCTATTAAAATGTGTCCTGATAATCACACTTCTAGGTAAAACATATGAGAAACTGAAGGTGTAACAGCCATTTGACAGATAAGATGCATAAAACCATAGTTCCCTGGGCCCTAAACCCTTCATGTAGCTATAAAATATTTAAAGTACACACTGTTTACAGGCAGTTAATAGACAGCAGAAAAAAATCCCCTTTCAGAAAAAAACTTGTTCTGTGAGATTTATAGAAATGAGAGAAATCTTAAGACATGCAACATCCACAAAATTTACTTGCCAAGAGATTCCCCATGCTCTTCTCCATGAAAAGAAAGGCATCTGTGCTAAAGTGTGGATAAAAACGGTTTTCATTCAGTCCTGTGATGGGTTTACCACCAGCTAAAGCTTTTATAGCAGTTGTCTTCAGTCAGTGAAAATCTCCCTACTGGCAGTACAGAAAGTAGAACTTGTTTGGCTTTTTTCTCTTGCAAAAAGAGAGCAAAACATCACCAATTTGTAGCAGCATTATTTTATGGCTATCCTGCGGAGTCAGTCCAAAATCTCTTATAGTCTGGATATCAACAAGAAATTAGAACTGAAGTGACTTACATTGTTTTGATCCTTCCCACTTCAACATTTGTATTACAGAAGTGTACTGTGGTCCCTGCAGACTGTGGCTGGCCTTAAATCTAAAGCAAAATTTAGGGCTCTTCCAACACGGCTCAGAAAACAGATTTTTTGCTTCAGTATTGCCAGGTTTACAGTAAAGACAAAGGGATGTATATCTCTATAGGCTAACACAGAAATTAAAGCTGCAAACTGTTAAAAGGATTTATCCCATTTCAACTTACTGGCTTGTCTCCTATCATTTCTTTATTTTTCCTCTAGATCAAACATCACTTGCTACTCTATTAGGTCAAACTAGTAAGATTCTCTTAAAAAGCCAAGTTACAGAAAAGCCACCAGAGTTCCTAAACCCTCCTGCCTAAGCAAAACCTCAGCTAAAAGCTTTGTCTCTTTAAGAAGGATGTTGAATACTGAGGGACAGTTTCTTATCAGCAATGGCCTTGGAAAGTCAAAAGCTTCCCCCCACCCGTGGGTCTCCTATTTGTTAGATGCAACTGTGATGCATAACACACTTATAAAAGAACAAAAAGCATGCCCTAAACTTCCATTCCTTTGGTATTAAGAACTTGAGCTGCATGAACTGGGAAGCCAACAGGCTTTTAGAGTATCAGTGATTTTCAAACATGTTTTGGCCCCTGCAAAGTTCTGGAACCTAAATGACTTATACCCAGCAGTACTAGCAATGCTGAACATTTCAAGGCTAACTCATAGAGCATACTTGTGGACTCACATACAGTACAAAGAAGCTAAATGACATTTTCATACCAGGTTACTAACCATCTCTCTATACAAAAAGAAAAGACAATGCAATTACATACCTTTGAAGTGGCTTTTGCCAACCTGCAAATCTCAATTTTACTTTCAGTCAACGCAAACCTCAGTTTTTTTTAAGAGTTATCTCCCCCTCCCACCAAAGCAATGCTATGCCAAAGCTTATACAACGATTACTTGAATTTTTTTTTTTTTTAGGTACAATAAGGTTTGGATGACCTTTCAGCTTTAATGCTTTCATCTAAATATTGTCATGGCCCATGTAATTCTGAAGTAGTCTAGCGCCACACAGAAACAATGCCTGGGGTTATTTCTGTGTATCTTTTTGCCAAATTATGCTGCCTTCCACCTGTGGTTGGAAACAGGTGCCAGGTAACTGTAAGTGAACCCTCATATCTCTTCTCCATAATTAATCTATTTTTCTTTAAACTTCAACAGCTTTAAGCCTTACAGAATGAAGCTCTAGAGGACCATGCCAAAAAATACAATAAAACAGCTCTTAATCCAGCACAGCTCATTTTGGCTCCTTTAAGGACAGAGACAGATCTATACAGTATAAATGTTTGCCCTTAATTTGCTCTTGTACTTTTCAGCCCCAGTGCACAACAGTAGAGTGGATAATGCAGGAAAAGAGGAGAGTTTTGGTAAAAGGAGGAATTGAGATGTCAATTTCTACAGTTTACAAGGTTTTAAGGATTTTTTCTCCCTAAAATATAAATAACAAAGCAGCAAGCCTTTTACAAATAAGCCAGGCTTTTCTACCCTGCCTTTACAAAGAGCATCAAAAAGCACAGACTGTAAGAAAGCCAGAGGGCAGATGCAGCTTGGTGTCAGCTCAGCAGTTCTTGCCTGGGTTTCTGCCTGAGCACTGAGCCCGGGAGGAGCACATGGCAGAGGACCAAGCAGTCCCAGGAGCACCACACTGGAGAGGACCAAGCAGTCCAGACTTTGTAGCAGCTGATGGGTGGAATCAGCTCCTACACACTGACTGCTGAAACCATGCTGTTCCATGAGTGCTCTTCAAAACTGAGCTCATACATACAGAAGACTTTTCCACCTGTGTTTTGGAGGTCATATTGATGCTGTATATGCTTTTGTAGGGATAGGAAAGCACACAGTTGAAGAAGTCTCTTTCATAACCTATAAGCAGCTTTTGACCATTGCTTCAAGGCAGGTGCTTTCAGTAAAGAGCTGAAAGCAGCATGTGTTTCAATAAAATCATGGGTGTAAGTTGTCAGGAATCCCTCTGACTATTCTTAGCACTAATATGGCATCAGAGTGTTACCTGGCTGCTACTTCAGCTTTAATAGGTCTGTGATTTAACTGTGAGAAGTTCTAAGCCTCAGTCAGTCTGCTCTCCTGGCATCATAAGCATGCACCCCCATTATATGTCACCCTATACATATAATGTAAGAAAAAGGTGAATTTTCACACAGGAACTCATCTATTCATTTCCTTTCGGGGCCTTTCCTTTCCTTTAATTTGTTGTTCAGTTGTCCTTTTATTTTCATAAGCCTCACTTGCTGTGTTAAAAATTGCAAAATTATTTGAGGTTAGCATGGCTTTTTTCCCTATCAGAAAAAAAGGGGAGATGTTTGCTTTGTGGATGGCAAGTTATTTAGATAACCTGGTGGCTTCAGGCAACATCACAAAATGAAATTATATGGTTTCAGTCAAACAAAAGGAGGAGGGTCACCAATATCACAGCAGTGCTCCAGTAAAATGAAGTACAATTAACTCCATGAGCTGCAGCTTCCCTACCTGCATTGAGAGTGGTCTGCAACATACACAAGCCCCAATTACCTGAACCGAAATAATGTTTTCCTGATCAAGACTGCTGCCAAAGGCTATGATTAGACATGAGCATATTCCATGAAGATGACAGTTACTTGAGATGACAGCTACTTTAAGGGAAACAAAGTCTGGGCTGATGTCCACTCCGGGCAGTCCCAGTGATTTCAGCGCATAATTCAGATAAGAGCAACCTCCTATAGACTCCTTGATGGAATAAAAAAAAGGTGGCAGGGAATCCCAAACCAAAAAAAAAAAAAAAACCTGCAATGCCACATCACTAAAAATACTGTGTTCTGTCAGAAAGAAGCCAAATTCCACCCTAAACACTTTTTAGGGGTAACCTCTTCCTATAAACCTTCAAGCAAAAATACCACATGTACACATAAAATAAAGGACTATGATATAAATATATATGAATGAGCTATGACCTTCCTTCTGGCTTGTCCATATGACTAAAATAATGACATCTGCTTAAGGTCAGAGGTCTGGAATATTCAAATGCTGTTCCTGTAGCACATGCATTCCAAAGGCAGGCTACACTGTCATGGATAATTATGACATCTAGTGTAGACACATCTGTTTCATCTATAGCAGTCAATTTCTTTCTTTTTCAGCATAAATAGTAATAAACCTTGATCCCAGAACTATAAGACATCCTAATTATAATAGGAGATATCTTTGGCAAGACTGACCATTTAAAATTAAGAGGAAAACACGATTTTTTTTTTTAACTAATCGAACTTTTCATTTGCATTTAAATTTGCAGTACATTGGATAATTGCACAAGCAGTCTAGGAAAGCTCTGTGCTGATGTTTCAACACATCTACGGAGAAAGATCTCATTAGAGAAGGGCCATAAGAAATGAAAGGCTATATTCTAGTTACAAATCATGTGATCCATTAGTAGGATGGGGGGTAGGAGGGAAAGACATCAACATAACCATAGAGCCATGTTCAGCTAGCTCATTCTTGCTGGTTTTCTGAAAACAAGGAAATATATTTTCAGGTCAGTGATCTTCAACTGTTTTCAATTCAGAGATCCCTAAATATTTTCCAGTGGAGATGCAGACCTCTGAATAGCAAAATTAGGCCCAGGGCAAAATGCTTGCTTTTCATGTTCACCTGCCATGGGTTTCTGAGATATAGTTCACAGACCATCAGCTGAAAAACATTTTAAAAAACCATCTTTTTATCACAATTTAGCTGTTTTGCTTAGAATACTGTTATCAGAGCCTTCCTCAAAAGGAAGGGTGAAGAAGTGATACCCTACTCATGTTCTGCAGACAAGGTTTCTTTGAACTGAAGTCACAAATGCTCACGTTTTCAGATCTCTTTGCCATGGATGGCTTTAGATAAAAACTGCATTGCAAAGCTTTGCTCTGTAGTTTATCAGCCTTCCATTACACGGGGAAGCGCCCATGTCTATCAGCCCCCGAATGACCTTCAGCACGTGAGATCTGCACCTGCTCTTGGTTCAGAGCCACAATGTCTGGACTTAATTCACAGCACAAAGTGAAATGCTAATAGACGATCTGGGGCCCAGGGAGGCACATATCTGCTACCCTGGAGAAGTCCTGTGTATCACCTCCATTTGCCCAAGAATGGCCAGACATGGAACCAACCTACAGAACTGTTATTTTTTATTTATTTTAGTTGCCTGAAGAATTCTTTCTTTCTCTCAGTTCCACTGGAGCCAGAGGAGGGACTGCTGCTCTGACAGATGTACAGATCTTTCTAAATTTCCTTTGGGAGAATCTCATGCACTTATTTATCAACAGATATGATTCACAAAAAGGGCGCCGCCAGGATTATTTGGTCTATGAGAAGACTCTTCTACATGCCAGATAACCCCTCAGGCACAGACTTCGAAACAAAAGCATCTTTGTGCCCACTAAGCATTAAAGTTCCTGGAGCATTTAGTTCAATCCATGTTTTGTACACACTACAGTTTTGAAGATATACATCCCTACTACTCTTTATAGAGTGTTCTTGGTGGAAGCATTTAAAAGAAATAATAATTTGAACAGGGTTCTTCCTGGCTATGTAGTTTCTCTTTCCCAATCCCTTTCCAAACTGTGACTAAAGGTTTGAGCTTCAGCTCTAACTCTGGTGTTTGTCATAGGCATGTCATGGCTTCTGGTGGTACACCGCACAACAGAGAGGAGAGGACAATACAGCCACCATGCAAAGGCCCAGTCTAGATGACTACGCAGGCTCTTTACTGTAACAGCAACCCCTCCTCTCAATATTTTATACAGGACCTATAATTCAAAAAATACTCAGAACAATTCTTACGTAGAGATAGTGCAATTTGATAGAAAACATGAAAAAACCTTGACAGGTTGATAGATTCACCAGAAGGAATTCTTACGTATTTATATGATGGAGGCAAGAATAATCTCTTTTTTTTTCCATGGCGCTTTTCATGTTAGCCATTCCCCTATTTACAGAGTGTTAACAGTCCTTTCCCTTGCTAACACACTGTGGAAATCCCTTTCTTGGCAAATATCATCATCAAGGGGACAATTTCCCAGAGAAATCTGGCTCACATTCAAGATTCTTTGTGAGGATCAAAAATGGATCAAAAATGAGGGGAGAGGAATTCATGAGCACATCAACCAGAAAAGTTGTATGCATCTACTCTTGCACTTGATCAAGAAAAATAAAATTGTTTTCTTTTAGTGTCTGTCTGTCTGACTAACATTGTGACTGAGTCAACACCTCACATTTGCAAATAGGAGCAATCATGCTTTCAGAGACATCCAGATCAAGCACATGAAATAACACCAGAAATCTTCACTGAGGAACAAAAGATGCAGAACAGAGACTGGTACACTTTTTCCCCCAACAAGTTATAATATCCTGAAAGATCTAATGTTCACATTTTTATTACTACAGATCTGCAAAGAACTCAAATATAAACATGACTCTAGGAATCAATGGTTCAGAGTGGCTTCAAAGAATAATTGACTACATCAGAAAAAAATCCTTCTTTCCTGTTTTTGGATGAAGTAAAACATAATTTTCCTTTACATGGCCATGAAAACTTATTGAGCATCTTTGTTACTTGACACAATGGCAATTGGGCTGCTTAGCTAGGGAAAATCAAAAGTAATGTTAATAAAACTACAAAAAAAAGAAACATGCTGTTGAAACTTGCACTAAAATTTATTACCCTTGGTTCATAATAATAAAGTAAATTCTAAATATACAGGCTTTTCTTTGCAAAGAATACTGCCACACATAGAGTAACTCAGATCACACCAGCAAGGGCCTCTTAACCACTGATGACTGCCTGATCAGTGGGTATGGAGGAGAAATTGAATTAACTCAAGTGCCTTTGCCCTCCCAACATTAACAACTAATACACTTTCCATTGGTCTTAAACTGTGACTGTTTCACAGAACTTTGCAAATTTAGTCTCCTGAACTGATCTCTTTTTTGATGTCAAAAGTGCACAAAATGATTGTTACTCTGATTTGTGTGTTACATTTTCTTTGGCNCAGGGGGGGGAAGGGGGAGGGGAAAGACAGTGCACAGAAGGGATAGTAGAACAGTTCCTGCCTCTGTAAGCATTCCCTGTATCATTCCAATTTAAAAACAGACCTGAGAAGCACTGTGGTGGTCATGTTCCTTGCAAGCCAAAGGGTGAAGCAAGTAAGGTGCAAGGCACAAAAAGCAGTCAGGAGACAGTAACCGTAAGCCCACAGTGCTGCTGTGGTATCAGCTCCTGATGCCCTAAGTCTTCAGAAAATCATCTTTTTCCAGCTCTGATTCTCTGTCAAAATGGATTAACGCACTGTCAGTGGGTCCCAGCTGCCTTATTCCTAGCCCAGTGGCAGCAGTATTTAGGGACTTCATGTCCCAAATGCAGCTGGGTCCCAGCTCAGCCTGGGACACACTCCTCATGAGAGAGTGAAACACACTCCTATGAGAGAGTGAAAGAGGCACAGCCTCAGCTGAGGGAACAGGAAGGGGAGTGTTACACACAGTGGTCACTCATGTCACATGCCCACCTCATCTCTGGATCCCCTAATGGGTACAGACTTTCCCCTGCCCCAAGGAAACTCTATGACTAGAAGCCCATTTTCTCGTTTAACCTTGCAAGGCTAGCCCAGCACAATGCAAGTGAATTTAGTACAAATTACTGCTCAGACCTCAAAAATCTGGTTTATTTGCAAAGTAATCCCCCTCAAAAAACAACTGCTGACTCAAGAGCAGATGTAGGTGCATTTCCAGTGCCTGTGTGGTGAAGCTGTGGAACACCCACTTCTGCTCATACCAGAAGGTACAGACACGAGTTGACAGCCAGTCCATACAGCACAACTGCCTGCACTCAGCAGACTAATCAAGATAGGTGGCTTTGTTAAAAAA